>JAWWNH010000061.1:19107500-19652500 GCA_034641385.1 Darevskia mixta
TATTTTCATTATTAATTAAATTCATATACCTCCCTTCATCCAATGACCACAGGGCAGTTTACAATACAAAAATAACAAAACACATACCATTAGGGAAGCTTTTAATGTTTGATGGATTATTGTATTTTAATATTTTGTTGGAAGCCGCCCAGAGTGGCTGGGGAACCCCAGCCAGATGGGTGGGGTATAAATGATAAATAATAATAATAATAATAATAATAATAATAGTTGTTGTTGTTGTTGTTGTTGTTGTTGTTGTTACAAACAAAACAATAGCATTAGCCATAGGTTGTTTAATTGGCCAAAGGCCTGGGAGAAAAGGAAAGTTTTTGCCTGGTACCTAATGATATGTAGTGAAGGTGCCAGGCAAGCCTCTCTAGGGAGAACATTCCATAAATGGGGAGCCACCACAAAAAAGGCCAATTATTGTGTTGCCGCCTCTGGACCTCTCATATGCAATGTGTAGGAAACACATGAAGAAGGGCCTGAGATGATTAACATATACAGTGGTACCTCTGGTTAAGAACTTAATTCGTTCTGGAGGTCCGTTCTTAACCTGAAAATGTTCTTAACCTGAGGTACCACTTTAGCTAATGGGGCCTCCCACTGCCACCACACGATTTCTGTTCTTATCCTGAAGCAAAGTTCTTAACCCGAGGTACTATTTCTGGGTTAGTGAAGTCTGTAACCTGAAGCGTCTGTAACCTGAAGCATATGTAACCCGAGGTACCACTGTATTAACACATCATCTTGGTTTGAATAACAAGAATTAAGTAAAATATCAATAATTAAGTTCATTACAAAAGTGCATACATCATCTCTATTTTCAGATTTCAAAGTCCTTTCTACAGAGAATCTTTACTAAAAAACAATTAAAATAATAATAATTAAGTTTGTTAGATAGAAAATATTTGAATTACAAGAATTTAAGTTCATTGGATAGAGCGAATGTTTGGGCATTTCTGAACTTTATAGACTGAAACTACAAACTTCCAAATTTCCACTTTCAACAGAATCACTAACCTGAAGCAGTACAGTTTGGGAACAACTTTTTTCATATTTTGTCTCTCTCTCTCTCTCTCTCTGTGTGTGTGTGTGTGTGTGTGTGTGTGTGTGAGAGAGAGAGAGAGAGAGAGATTTTATGATATTGTATTTTTTATGACTTTGCTGTAAAATGTGCTATGCCTAATAGTCAAAGAGTGAGAAATGAGTAAATTGCTATTAGTATTACATCTGTTAGGTGGTATCCAACTGGGGCCCTTGAGGGGCTATGAGGGAGGCCTCATGGCAGGTAGGGGAAGCCCTCTCACACAATGCTGGATATTACTCGTTATAATTACCTGCTGCTTGTGAGAACTAAGTCTAAGATTGGACCTATTTTCAGGGAATTGGCAGCAAAGAGTTTTATATTTGCCTTTAACTGACTCATTTTTACTGAGACAGATAATGTTTGGATGTTAACCAAATTAGATACAGCAGTCACATCCTCCGACTTTAATCACCATGTTGCGTGACTCCCCTCAATAAATGTATTTCAGATTGTTTGACAAGAAGAAGAAAGGAAGGCTCATTTTAAAAGATAAGTTATTTACTGATCGGCTTTTATGAGCCATATTTTTCCCCCATTTTATAAAATGGTCCCAGCTAGAAAAGGAATATGGTTGCTGTGTGAATTGTTCTGCTTCTCCTTGTGGGCAATTACCTTTTCTCAGGATCAGCTTTATACATCTATTAGTGCTCACAAATATATGAATGACATTCATACTTGTCTGCTTTGGATGCATAGTTCTTGATAACTGATGATGTAGCAGATATTTAAATGCCAGCCGCTCCTTATGTTCTGCTTTGTTATGTTTTTGGGTGGAGGGGCGGGGAGAGGAGCACGGCAATGCAAAGCCCCTTATTTATGCAGGACTGTAGCTGCAGGGAGTCTGTACACACACACACACACACACACACTTCCAGACTCCCTGCCTAAGTTTTCAGCATTCATTTTTTTTTTTTAATGCAAATCTAGCTTTTTACTTGTGGAGAAGTGTTACTTGTAGTAATACAACTGAATACAGTTAAACAAACTGGTCTAATTGTTTTTGTGTGTGTGTGTGTTTTGGTTGTTCTGAAATGACTTCTTGCACCTATAAGCCCTCCAGTTTCTGCCTAAGGGTCTGCGGGTGGGGTATTAGTCATTCATTGCTAGCCTACCTGCAGTGACCCATAGCTAGCATGGTGAGGCGGAATAGAGGCAAGCAAACCAGCTTTTCTTCATTCTACCACCACCACCATGTGGATATCTAATTTTGCCTGGTTGCCTTCACTAAACAGCCCTTTAATTTCCAGACATGGGCGTACCCAGGGGGGACAGGGGGGCAACTGCCCCCCTAGAAGGCAGCTGCCCCCCCCAGAAGCAAAAATGATCAGCGTCTGTTCAAAGCAAACCTGAACGACCATGGCTTGCCCCCCCCCCTAGTTTTGATCCTAGTATGCCCCTGTTTCCAGAACCTTTTGAATGACCCAACCAACTCTCTGTATAGGGTTGAATGGTAAAGCAACTAGGAATAGGGTGAATACAAAGGCTAAACCCAAGTCAGCTATTGAATTCTTGTTTAATACAAGGCAAGCTTATTCGCCTTTATAGGTCCGGAACATGAGGTCATTTATTGATGAAGGAATTAACACACAACTGCATAGGAAAAATGAAAGTAATCACAAGGATAAGCTAATGAGTGGAGTCTTAGTTCCAACCCACAATCACTGGATACCACTTTAAGTCTACTGGGACTCATTCCTATATGAACTCACTTTTTACCTAAGGTTTGTATACAGCAACAACAGATGCCCAAAATCCATTTAAAAATAAACTAAGAATCTACAGAAGAAAATACATGCAGCTACCAGTAAAACTGCCCTGGGCTGTTTTATTATCTAATCCAAGTCATTACATATCAGTTTCCATTTATCTATTATTTCAGCTTCTCTCCTGCTTTCTTTCTTCTACAGTGTGCTAAGTGTGCTTGATATCTAGCTTCACAGTACTCCAGCAATTTTTATTCATGGCATAGGTTGGGAAACTCTGTCTTTCAGGTGTCATTGTGCCCCCTTGTGTCCCATAAACCCCAGCCAGTATGGCCAATTGTCAAGCATAAAGGGATTTGCTGTTTAGCAACATATGGAAGATCACAAGTTTTCCACTCGTGACGTAACTGTGTTTGAGCCTTTTCTTTCTCTAGTCCAGCATTTCTGCTCTTCAACCTGGATTCTTCTTGTTGTGGTTTTAACTCTATACTTCAGGGAAACAAATCACATCACAGCATTTCAAAATCATTGTTGAATTTGCAGGCTGAGTTCCTTTGTAAATCAGTTCACAGCTCCAGCAGCAGGAACACACATCTGCCTTGCTGCAGTAGGTTTGCCAGAATTATTACTCTCGGGTAAATCAAAGCACTGTTCCCAGTCCACATTGGTTAATGCACAAGTTCAGTCTTTCAGGGGGCCCCTTTTTCCTGCTGGGTTTGGAGGTCAGGGCGTCCAAACTCCCACTTCAAAGCTTTTGTTCCATCAAAAGAGGAATAGACTTGTGGAGGAATTTTCATTCACAGTTAAGGTTCTTCCTCCAAAACATTAGGTTTCATTTCTCATAACTGCCAAGATCCTGGACTTAACTTTTGACCCTCTTGGGAACTTTGGGACTTTTTAGCCAGAACAACCTGTGAGCAATTCCTGAAAACAGAACACAAAGTGGCTCAACAGTTATATTCCTTCCCACTCCTAAAAGGAAGTTATGGTGCTAGCTGCCTAGGGCCAGTAAAATAAGGAACAAGATCTCAGAACATGAGGAAATGGCTCCAGAAACAGAGAGAGAACAAAATCCATCCGCCCACTGCAAATAACACCCAACATACTTGGTATTGAGGACATGTACTCTAAACATTCCAGCCAGACCTTACACAGATTAGGACATGTGTTCTGAAGTTTTTCTTGACAAGATGAGACAGTTTATTGCTGTTCCTGAGGAAACCAATGGATTGTAGGTAACTCCTCCCTGTGGCACTAATAAGTACAGGGAGGCCAGTATAAGTTTCACACACCATCTTTTGAAGATGATTTGAATCAACAAAAACCAAAGTGTTTCAACACCTAGCTAGCAAAGAGGAGCCTCATCAGCTACATAGATGAGTCTCAGTAAACTGTCTCTGTAAATTAGATTATTTAGTCTAGCAGTACAAATTTAGACTGTTAGTGATTAATTACAGCTTAACTTCACTTTGATGAGTAACAAGGCAGACTTCAGAGTTAAATCTATATTCTCTCTGAAGTCCTTTTCTTCTTCTTTATAGTTGTGATTCAGATACCTTTCTAATCAGTAAAAATGAAGGTTGCATCGTTTTATTTTTAGGTGGGGCATGTGGAGCTCTAGGTGCATATAGAAATGATATGAACACCCTACCTTATGAAAATGCCAAACATAAATGTCCTGAAATGTTCATCATCACTAAATATTTTTAGTCTACACAGGATTAGTTCTACATGCCAGAGTTATTTATAGACAATGGATGATTAAAACAGTTCTCCCTGCCGTTCAACATCTCACATTATGAACAATCTCAACAGTAGATTATAGATAATTGACCCACCAGATTTAAGTACAGTCTACATCCTCTTGACATTGGATTCCAACTCCCCGCATTCCTAGATTGCATAATGAATGGTCAGAGATGATGGGAGTTTTAGTCCAGCATCATTTGTAAAGCCACACATTCTCCAGCCCTGGCCTATACAAATATACATTGGGTATCTAAAGACTTTTTAAAAAAAATATTTTGGAAATAGTCATTGTTTGGCTGATTCATCTATCAGCCAAAGCCAGATAGGGCCAACTAGAATCATAGATCTATAGAGTTGAAAGTGATCCCAAGAGTCATTTAGACCAACCCCCAGCAATCACAGCTAAAGAAGCCCTGACAGATGGCCAACCAACCTCTGTTGAAAAGCCTTCAGTCAAGGAGAGCCCACCACTTTCTGAGCTAACCCATTCCACTGTCAAATAGCTCTTACTGTGAGAACATTCTTACTAATGTTTAGTTGGAATCTCCTTTCTTGTAATTAGAATCCATTTGCCCTCTGGAGCAGCAGAAAACAAGCTTGTTCCATCTTCCATGTGACAGATCATATATTTGAAGATGGCTATCATATCACCTTTCAGTCTCTTCTTCTCCAGGCTGAACAAACCCAACTCCCTCAACCATTCCTCATAAGGCTTAGTTTCCAGACCATTTGTCATCTTGGTCACCCAAGTTTTGTATCATATTCATACCTACTGAGAAGGGAAACACTGAGATTAAAGAGGAGTAAGATTATGGTTGCAAGTAAAAAGGTGGGCAGGTGGTGACTGGTTGTGGGCAGGCTAAGGCTACCCTATTCATACTAATAAACCAGCATCTATTGTCATAGCTGAAACCTCACTCCATACCTGAGGTTCAGGGAAAGTAACTACCTGCTGCTAAAGCAAAGAAAGGCAAATGGAAAGAGCATTGGCTTGGCTCGCCAGGGCCTGATTTCAGTTCTGAACATCAGAGTCAATTTATAGATTTTGAGGACCTAAATAAAATTTTCAATAGGAACATAAGAAGCTGTATTAAATGCTAAATCAAACTATGATCCATCTTGCTAAGAACTGTCTACAACAGTGTCCTTTAAATTTAGGGTCCCAAGTGTTGTTGGACTACAACCCGCAGCAGTCCCGATCAGCTACCAATGCACATAGACTATAGGAGTTGTAGTCCAGCAATATCTGGAGACCCAAAGTTGAACACTGGTTTACACTAACTGGCAGAGGCTCTCTATGGTTTCAGATAAGTGTATTTCCTAGCAATACCTGGAGATGTCAGGGGTTGAACCTGGAACCTTTTCCATGCAAAGCATATACTCTGTCACTGAGCTATGTCCTGCTCCTCATACCTGAACTCACTGTGATGTACAAAGACCGAATATCTTGCTCAGGGCTAGATGAGGTCCATTGTTTTCTAGTTCCTTCAATGTTGAATGCTACTTCTATTTCTGTTTGTAAAGGTCATCAGGACACAATGTCTCTCATTCAAAGCTTGTAGAAAATAATTGAAGATTCTGGCTGTTATCAAAGGGCTTTGGAAGATTTTCAGCACAATGATCTGGTATGCTGTCCTTTGCTAAGAACAGAACCCTCATCAGTTTCTGATTGATCCGCAGTGAGTCAGCAATCAATCATATTGGCTCAAGAAAACAACCACCTCTTTTTGTAAAAGCTGATTAGAAATAAGGTGTTTTTCACAAAAGCACTTCATTGAGTTGGAAATGCATCCATTGTGAATGGTGTTTACACAGGATAGAAGTGCTGTTTTTAATTCACATGTGCATTCTCTTTCCAGGCACAAATAAGGCACAGACTGGTGTAAATATCTTTTGTAAAAAATAGGTTTAAGGCACAAGTTTGTAATCTGATGGAGATATTTCTTTTCAGTTTATTGTTATTGTTTTTTGCAGTCCATACTGACACACACACACACACACACACACACACACACAAGCACAGAATGTTGCCTGGCAACTGCTTTTAAATTTACCTTTTACCTCTCCTGGTTGGAAAATACTACAATGCTAAGTTACTGGAACAAAACAATTCTTCAAAGTAGGAAATACACATAATCACTGGACAACATAGACATTTAAACCCATTTTTAATAGGAATATATGATGCTTTGTTTCACCTATAAGGTGTGTGTGTGTGTCTTACATATATAGGGCCCTTGGGTCTTCATGGTAGCTGGAGCTTCTGAAGTCTCCAGCTGTTAGATGTCTCCCTCTTGCTGCCCTTTTATCCATGTCCCTGTAAAACTTGCACTTGCTTACATTCTCAAAGCACGGAAGAAACCACACAGAAAATGTATTGCAAAACCAGAGAAGCTGCCTGATTTTCTGCAAAAGCAAATAATTTGAGAACTCCTACTCAAATGTCTCAGATCAGCGATGGCTCGTTTTTCTTAATTTCCATCTGTAATGGCCACAGATGTCTCTGGCTGACAGTGAAGGAGGAGGAGGAGAAGAAGAAGAAGAAGAAGAAGAAGAAGAAGAAGAAGAAGAAGAAGAAGAAGAAGAAGAAGAAGAATTCCTCTAGATGATCTGCCACTGAGGTACCTCTCTGTCTCTCCCCAGGACAAGAAAAAGAAAGGCGTGAAAGAAATGTGTAGAATGATTGTTTTGTTTTGTCTTCTGTAATCTTTACATTGTCTTCTCTGAGCTGTGATACATTCAGCCTGACAGTGAGGAGGACTTCATCCCTACAAATCTGAACTGGGATTGAACCAGAGGTGTCTGATGCCCATTGAGACTGATAGGGCAAGAGACAGGGACACCAACACTGGGTGGAGACAGAGCCAATGACAGATTGGAAGTAAGAAGGCAGACAGGTGGTGACTGGCTGAGCAATGTCCCATTCCTCCTTATAGGCTAGCCTTTGCTGGATTTAAATCTATTGATTATGCAACATGGAGGTGAAGATGAACAATGCATTGTGGAAGACACTGGTAACGTTAAAAACAACAGTCACATACACTAGTTAGCTGTTTCTGTGAAAAGGCTCAATTTGAAGCTGAGTCTCCTGAAATTAGTTGTTTTTTAAAAGAATGTAGTTATTTGAAAAATATCAGGGGAAGAATGCTTCAATTCATTCATTATAATAATAATAATAATAAAATATAAACAATTCAGGAAAGAAAAATAAACATTCGTTATACTGTAAGTATTTCAGAAAGTGCTACAAATAGCATCATTTATGTAGGAACTGCTCTTTGAAAACCAGAGTAATGCCAGTTGTAATAATGTTGAAATTTTCAATTCATTGTCCGGTTAAATTGCTTCCAAAGCAACTTTGGTATTCCAATAACATGTAATAGAAAATGAAATGGGTTGTCTTAGGGGCTAGGAGGTGCACACTAGATGACTCCTGAAAGATTTCTCCAGGGCCATGACTTTCCATTAGAAGTGTGCTACCACAAAGTAAACAGGAGTGGGCAAATCAGTCCATTTCAATTTCCAGTTTTTTTCCTGTCTTAAGTTCAGTTCTTCAAATGTCTATATCAGTTTGAGAATTACTTTAAAAAAAAAATGAAAATTCCTCCGTGTTTTAACATGACTATCTAGTAATACACACATTTCTTCTATGCAGTTTCCACTAAAATACACATTTTTGTAAAGCATTTCCCCACAACATAAAGCATTTTGTATGTTGTTTTCAGTTTAGGCATAGTTGCCTTTAAATACAAACTGAACTTAATGTCTTCCCCATTTCTGTTCTCAGGTGAGGAGGACCTCAGAGGAAGGCACCAGCAGCCTATAAGAAAAACTTTGGGTTCTTCTAACCCACAGAAGAATGGCTCAACTGAACAATAATATGTAGGGGTGCTGTGGCTCAGAAGTAGAGCATCTACTTTACATGCAGAAGGTCTTGGGCTTCTCCAGGAACTTCTGTGAGAGAGCCCCACCTGGAACTCAGTACTCAGAGGGACCAATGACTCAGTATAAGGCAGCTTCCTATGTTCAACAGAGGAATGTACAGAAATAAGCATTCCCAGAGCAAAGTAAAGGGATATTTTCTCTCTGTGTGTCACTGTTGTTAATATGTTGGGAGTTACCTACAGGCAGTGGGAGGAGCTGGAACCAGTAATGGGTGGCATGAAAGCATGGTACTTCTTTCTTACTACTGAGTGGACCAGCTGCCAGACTTAGAGGTTCAGGCCATGCAAATTCTAGCCGGACCACAGAATTGTGCATGAGCTGCAATGACAGATGATAAATTAAGAGCATGTAAAGCATGTAACAGGGGATACATTAAGAACAGGCCTCCAAACCTCTTTCCAGTTGCTCCAGCAATGAAAGGAGATGGGCAAAGGGCTATTATTCCAGGAGAAGCTGAGCTTGAATGATGAACAGGAGAAAAGGGGGGGGAGAGAGAGAAATCAAAGCAAAGGAAGATGCAGGCTCAAATTAATACCTAATAGTGGTTGCTCTAATCTCTTGAAAGCTGTCACTGGAATGCTGCCGCCAAGCTAGATTTTAAATTAAACCTCTTTAAGTGGCTCACTCTCTTTGTCTAGTGAAACATTATTAGTTTCTGTCACCTGGTGACTCTAGTTCCTTCTTCGTGTAAAACTAGTGGGGGGTGTATGACCTTTTCAATTCAGCCCTGGCTGAATTCCTACTTACGCTGCAGTAATTTCTCAGCATCTCAATCAAACCAAGGTAGTTGTGTCTCCTTGCAAAATAGCTGCACGCAGCCTAGAAAGGGGAGGGGACGGGGAAACAGAGAAAGACATATAAAGTCATAGGGACGGAGGAGAAATTTGTTCAGTCTGCATTTTAAGGAGCACCAACCTAATTCACCAGCCCTGAACTTCTGTTCTGATTGGAATGTGGCCGTCAGTCAGACCACATACTTCCCCACATTTTGCATTGCAGTTTCAGTTCAAAAATGTGTATTTTATGTGGAAATGTGTACAATCGAGTATATTTTGGGCACGGGGTTATATACAAAATGTGTGTGCACGTGCGCACACAATTTTTGTACAATTTTTCTGTGGGGTTGGGGATTTTTGCTTTTGTTTAAATCTGCAAAAAGGTAAAGAATAAATAATTGGATGGGGCAGATTGTGTGCATGTGAAACTGGCACAGAAAACTGAGTTTGGTGGTATGAGTTGTATATCTTGTTGTTCTTCAGGATTCAGGGTCTTTCTCATCTTCAAAATTCAGCATCCTTCTCAAAGTAATCACTAATATAGAATAAACACATTTTAGTTTAAGTTTTTCCATGACTTGTGTGTGTGTGTGTGTGTGTGTGTGTGTGTGTGTGATGATTGAGCTACACCACTGAGTTCTTAACAGCAGTGTTAGTGCCACAGGGGTGGCTCCAGTTGCATTTATGCTTCAGCTGGGCGATGGGTGAACACAGGGACCTGCCTTATATTGCGACAGATCATTGTTCCATCCAGCTCAGTCCTGTCTGCTCTGAATGGTAGCAGCTCTCTGGGGTTTCAGGCAGAGGACATTCCTAGCCCTAGCAGGAGATGTCAGGGGTTGAACCTAGTGCCTTTTGCATATGAATCAGATACCCTAGCATTGGAATGGGAGAGGTATACTCACCTCACCACCAATGCAGCAGCATCCTTGCTAAGTCAGTGATCAGCTGGGCACAGCAGAGCTGCCTTGGCAAGGCCTGGTAGTTCCAAGGGTCACAGCAGCGCAAAGGAGAGTGAAGAGGTTGTAATGCAGTGTCACTGTACTGCAGTGACATCATCCTCTACACTTGTACAGGTCCAAGGTGAGTCCTCTCCTTGCTTGGGTTGTGGAGATTATTGAAAGGTGCCTGGAAACCGTTGGGTGTTCAGGTACCATTCTTGAGACAAGAACCAGCTTCCAAAACCCTTCTCTTCACTATTTACCACCTTTCCCCAACCACTGTCATCACACATACACCCAAAGTGAACTGATATGTAGGAACTGTTACTGAGTTTCCTTGCCCAATGCAATTCCTTGAGATATGCAACCATTCCCTACTCATAATCCCATTTGATCACATGCTGGCTTTCCTCCATGCTAACCCCCAACACTTTCTGGGGCCCAATTTAGAAATGACTAGCAGTCAATGTGTTTTTATCATTCTCTTTGCTTTCATTTGGTGTGAACCCATCAAACAAAATTATGATCGTAACAGCTGTTAGCCTCACCTAGAAAAAACACTGCTGTATTTTATTTTCTGTAACGGCTATGTCCTTATCTGCTGTATCTTGAATCTGATTGAATAAAGTCATCCAGATGAGAAAACTGGGAGGGTGACTAAGCATCTGACTTGCCCAGATCAGTTTTACTCACCACTTAAACCACTCACCTATGCTATGAGTTTTTTACGGAGTGGCAGTGGGAAATATACCAAATTGGCTTCTCATCCAAGCATCCCAGAGACTTTGCTAAAAGTGCTTCCCTGCTCCCTGATTAATTTCTGTAGTCCTTGTCCCTTCTGCTTGGGGAGTAATAAATGAGGTGGTGGAAGCAGTGACTATTTTATTAAGGACACTTCCCCCCCCCCCCACCCTCTGTAAGCATCTCTCAGTTTGTTACAGAAAACGTGAAGGGATATTTAGTGATCTTGGGGAATTCAGCTATAACTGGGACAGCCTTAGGCATGCAAAACTGGTGTGGGGAGGGGGTGACCATCAACTATCAGCTTGGCCTGGATAGTCCAGGTGGTTAGTCCAGTTGGCTGGATAGTCTAGCTGGCTGATAATGCCAAGATTGCAGGTTCGATCCCCATATGGGATGGCTGCATATTCCTGCATTGCAGGAGGTTGGATTTGATGACCCTGAAGGTTCCTTCCAATTCTGCAAACCTATGAGTCTATGATGGTTTAAAATATGGGTGGTCCTCCATCTGTTCCTTGACTTTGACTCCAATCACCTCTACCCATTAGCAATGCTGACTGAGGGCATTGGAACTCAACAAGATCTAAAGATGGATGTGTAGAGCCATTTCCACCAGCTCAGTTGGTAGAGCAGTAGACTCATAACCTCAGAGTCGTAGGTTCAAGGCAAAATATTCCTGCATTGCAGGGGGTTGGGCTAAATAACCCTTGTGGCCCCTTTCATCTCTATGATTCTATTATTCCATGATTCTGTTCTTATAAAATGCAATTCTTTAAATACATTTTTTTAAAAAAAACACAAATTAAAACAGTAATTACATGATGGGGAAATTTTTTGTCTCAGTGAGCCATTGTTCTAAGCAGGATGCAACAGCCATTGGTTGCACCCTGGTGGTTATGGTACTGATGTTTTGAGCTGAATATTCACTTTTTTTTCTCCAGTTATAATCTTGTCCATCTACAATAGCTAGCTTTCTGGGTAGGAGAATGAGTGAGAAGTGCCTTGGAGGTGATAGTGTCATGATTTATGGAGTTGACAGATGGAAAAAGCAATACAGTTGGAGGGCGGGGGAATCAAATGCCTCATTTGCTAAACATTAGATTAGAGTCATCAGGAGTAATGGAGGTGAATGCAGTTTGGTCAAGGGCTTGCTCCTCGCTGCATGATGAGTGTCTCTTGGAAATGGCTCTCATGCTATGTAGCATGACAGCATATTTTAAGCCAGAGCACAATAAGGAAATGCTACAGACTTGAGGAACCACACGCAGCCAACTGTGTAAAGCTCATTCCTCAGCAGATGAAAACGGAACATTTGCCAACTCGATATGGAATGAATATCATATTGTGTGTTTGGACAGTCAACAAAATGATCATTTTAATATTTATAATAACTCAGAGCCTGCCTGAGCAGGAGCCAGAAAAGTAGCCACAGGCTGTTGGTATGAGCATGTAGATGTCAGATTCACATATTTAGAGCTGGCTTGACCTGTGGACAGCTTGGAGCTTTGCCTTCGGCTACTTCTGTTGCTGCTCCTCTTCCACTCTGCAGTGAGGAAGGGGGGTGCTTACAGAGTTGGAGGGGAGGAAAGATTTATCAGCAGAGCATTGTCTATGGCACTCCAAGGAAGCACTTGTATGTTTTCTTCATCAACTTCCTCTACACAGAATGCGTACATTTTCTTTGTGGAACAAAGTTTCTTTTCTGATACATTAAAGTCATCAGAATGTTTGTATCTCTCTCTCTCTCTGTGTGTGTGTGTATGTATGTAAGAGAGAGAGGGGTGGGGACATACTGTACATTTTTTTCAGGTCATCTCACCTTTTCAATTATGAACGTAATGTGTTGGTGTCAATGTAATGACAATATTAGTTTCAACTTGCAATATTCTACTATTCTGACATAGGTGGAAAATATAGGTTCCCCTCCCCACTTGTTGTTGTTGTTGTTGTCCGACTCTTTGTGACCCAATGGACCAGAGCACACCAGACACTCCTGTCTTCCACTGCCTCCCGCAGTCTTGATCAGTAGCTTCAAGAACACTGTCCCCTCCCCACTAGCACCATGCAATAGACATCTGTTGTTAGTAGCTTAGATTACTCTAGAGAGCTGCTGCCAATCCACATGGATAGTACTGAGCCAGATGAACCAATGGCTTGACTTGTTGTAAGGCAGTTTCAAATACATTCCTAGATGTTCCTAGAAACCATTTCTATACCATTCAACTACAATATATACCGGTAGCAGGGGTTGTCCAGCAATGCAATTGAATTTTTAGGAACCCCCCCCCCATTTTATTTTTAAATGGATAGTGTAATTTGCATGCATGTATTTGATTTATATACCACCTAAGTCATGCCAAAGTGATGTTTTGGTCTGCCATCTTGATTCAAAATGTTGCCTGTCAGCCAAACAATGGTGAAGTATGCTTTCCCCCACCTCAGAATCATTGTGGCAAGTTTGGTGATGATATATTGAGAGTCAGCCAAAGAGTCAGCACCCCCCCCAAAAAAAAGAGGGTCACAAAAAGTCATGTTTCAGTCTTCAGTTCCTGTAAAGTTTGGCAATGTTATCTTGAGAGGTGGCAGAGAACAAGCAAACAAACCACTTTCCAAAATATGTAGTAGATTCTCAACAGCATCTTTGGGGTTAATTGGAATCTTGTATGCATAGCATCATTTTATCCATTTCATTTTATCCATACTCAGTGGCTGACTATCTGCTTTGCATGTGGATTCGACCCCCAGGTTCAATCCTTGCATCTCTATGTAGGGCTGAGAGAGGCTTTCCATCTGAAACTCACTCAGTGTAGTCAATACTGAGTTACATGGGCCAATGCTATTGACTGAGTATGAGACAGCTTCCTATGTTTTTATTAGTTTATGTTTTGGCAACCTTACAACAGTGTGTCATGGATTATGCAGGCCAGATCCTTAATTCTCCTACGGCTGGACTGTGGATAGCAGTCTTTGACAAATCCCAGATCAGCCCAGGATACACAGCCCTATTTGTCCAGAAGGATCTCATCAGCTTGAGTGTATAGAGGCAGTCCAGGGCCTGGAGGTCTTTCACTGAGAAAATGTCACCTGCAGTTCACTGCTTTGCCACATGGGGAAGCAGCACATAGGAACTCTGGATATCTGAGTTACAAATTCCTTTCAGGGCCATCCTTGCCTTATGTAATTCGTGGTGAGGTATTTTCATATCACAGCATATTTCCCTGCTGGATTTTCAGCGAAAATTTGTATGTATATGTATATGTATATGTATATGTATATGTATATGTATATGTATATGTTGCACTCTGCCCTGCTATTTATTCAGCGGAGTGAGGAAGGTTCCTCAAGCAGTGGATTTTAGTTGCTGTGAAATGACACGTGTGTGTGTGTGTGTGTGTTTCTACTGCCAAAGAGGAGGAAAGGTGCTTGTGGGATTTTTCCATCTGAAGCATCGAAATAATTATTTGCCATGTATTTGAGTGTGTGCAAATGGAAACAGGTCACCATTTTCTGCTTCATCTCAGGCAGCAAAACATCCTGGGCTGGACCTGGACCTTTGGAGCTTTCACCAATCACAAATGCTTGTAAGAGGCTAATTGAAAGCTCATTAAGCCTGGTGCGCTTTGAAACCTGTGGCCTTCTGCACTCTGTAAAGTTCAAGCATGCAAGTGAACTGGCAGGTAGGTAACTGCATGCCTTCTGCAGGGCTGTGAGATTAGCCATCTGTCATTTCATGCTTGCCAAATGCCAGCTGCAGGAGCAGACTTGGGTTCAAAGCCCTTATCATTGCCCTGCTGTCATGAATGCTGCTGCTTCCACAGTTCAGGTCCAGTGTCAAGACCCCGGCATTAGCCATAAATGCAAGCAATAAACTCTAGGCCATTCCAGGAGAGATATTATTTCAGTTTGTTATGTTTTCACTATACTTATGTTGGATGCCCGGTAAGGTCAGGATTCTTTGTGCTTTTCCTCAGTTTCACATGCTTGAAATTGAGTCACTACTCTGCTTGTTATTCTCAATTCAAGAAAGAAACTCCCAAGAAGACAGAGTTAATATAACATGGATACTTTGAGGTACTGTGCATTGCTCCTGAGCATCTAGGAGTCTCCATTTGCCCCAACAGACAAAGGGTGACACATATGCTTATCCCTATCTATTTATATCAGTGGGTGGTATCCAACTTACTCATTCTGTCAGTGCAAGGATGTATGTTTTCACAAAGCTACACCCCCTCTGCAGTCCCTAAATCTATTATGGGGTTTCACCAATCCTCCAGAACAGATTTGGTGATGGTGTGGGATGTGCAGAGGAAGGATTCAGTTGAGTATTTAAATAATTCTTCAATAGGCCTGCAGGACAGAAGTGATCCAATAAACATTTTGAATTGAGGTGCAGAGGTGGTGCCATTCTCGGAGAGCTTCAAAAATTAGAGGGGGCCCCCTCCCCCATTGTGATTGTGTTGATCACCGTGCCATGTGCCTTCACAGTGGTTTGCTCTGAGGCTTTTAGTGATGCGAGAAGCATTACACATTACACTTGCAAAATGTTTTGTGCCAGCACAACATTGTTGTGCAAGAGCAAGAATAAGCAGATTCCTGGTAACTGTGTCACATAATAGATAATGTGAAGTGTAATCTGGGCAACTGTTGCATAGGATTCCTCTGCTGCAAAGTGTTAAAACTCACCCATGTGCCTGCACAAGAACCCTCATGCTAGCAGACAGAGAACACGGGATGAAGCCAAAAATTTCTTCCAAGTTATCTCTTTGCACTTCAGAGAAAAGGAATGTATCTCAGTGGTAGACAATCTGCCTGAAGAAGAGCTTCTGCCAGTTAGTGTATGCAATACTGAGCTAGATTGACTGATGCTCTGACTTAGTTAGAAAGCAGCATTTCATGTTCCTTCCTGCAGCCTAGATGACACACTTCAAGCCAGGACCTCAAAGGAAAAAAGCACTTGCAGAGGAAAGAGTATGCTGATGGCGTAGGAGGTAAAGTGGTGGATTGTGGTTGTTGGCAGTTTCAATTCAATACGGACACACATCCTGGTGTTTTATCCCCAATGAAATTAGATTGCTGCTTGATATATAGGGCAAGTGCTGTTATCTATCTCGGTGAAGAATTCTTTTAGACCTCAAGAGAAGCAAAAATGAGAAAAGCAGCCCTCATATTGCAATTTATAAACTAATGACTTACAAGCAAGATTGTGACAAATCACTGGGATGACTCGCAGCCCCATAATTGTAGGAATGCAACTCTTATTCCCTTGCCACTCACTCTAATGCCACTGCTTTGGAGCAAGTGTTTCAAAGCTTGCAGCAGTGACATTATTTGCCGAATTAGTGTGACACACTTCAAGTATGGAGGGTCTCTCCACCCAAGGATTGCCAACCTCTCATATTTAATAGAGTTCAGAAGATAAACCACTTCACTGTTTTTCTCTCTCTCTCTCTCTCATTGCAGGACCTTCGAAATAGGTATTAGGTCAGAAGAGGTGCTTTGAGAAATGCCAGTCTAACAATTCCACAAGGAGCTCTCTTTATGCAATGGCTTTTAGTCTTATCATTGTTATAATTCCAATATAAACAGTGGTGTGGTAACAGGGACTGATCACATTGTCCACACACCCAGAAGGAAGAGAGAAGAGACATTGCAGTATTCCATGGATATTCCATCAATGCAATGATTTTTTGCTTGCACAACAGAACATTCTCCTCCCTGCACCCCCTAAAACTGTTTTAATTGTTCCCCATACTCTCCAGAAGATATGAGGGGCAAGCAGGCGGGGAGGGGGAGTTCTCTTTCACAAGCAGAAACCCTGGCACTAATGGAAAAGTGAATTGGGTACCACCCAGAACTTTAATATTAGGCTTTATTTACTCACATAGCATGTGAGGATCTACAGCAAACGATTTAAAGGAAGGCAGATGTAACCTATGTCTAGCACCCTGGGCAAAACCATGGAGATCCATCAACATAAAGTGTGTGACAAGAGGCAAATATTTCTGTCTCCCCACACTGGAGAGCAAAGGGTGCACTGGACCTGATTGACATATACCCACCCAACATAATACAAGGCCCCCAGAGGACCAGAACAAGCAGCCTTATGAGCTGGTTCATAATGGAAGGTGATTGTAGAAATGCGTTTCAACGCAAGGTACCTACCCCTGGTATTAAATGTAATCCACTCACCTGCCTACGCTAAATGCCAATTTAAATGAACAATGAAAAAGCCAAATGAGCAAGCCAAAATCCACCATAAGCCAATCAGATAAGGGACAGTGTGGAGTAGGTGAAAAAGGTGCTCCAAGGGGCCAATTCAGGAACACTCCCCCAAATCCTACTCAGTACCCCCTCCCCCCCCAAAAAAGCATGAATAACAAAGTCCAGATTCTTGAATGGTGGATGGTAAGGATGCTGAACAACAAGAAAGAGGAAGTGATTGGAGGAGCATCACCCTTATAAGGCAAGTACCAGTCTTGGTTTGGCTCACTCTCACAAGCACCCTTCCTCCTGTAAGGCGGATGGAGCAAATTCACTCTGCTAAAGGGACAAGAATCACATTGTTCTAATAATCATTCTGAAAATACTATATGTTTATGAATTGAAGATTGTTATTTCTAATGTAATAAGATTATGGCACTGCACTTGTGTACATTATTCAGATTCCATTATGTTGAAGAAATAGAAAGGCACAACAGGGAGAGTATGCCTCACCATATCGTGAAGGGGTTTTGCAACCTTTGAAATACTTATGGTATTCCTTGTTATAATTCCGTGGTGGTATGTATAATTTAATTGGAATATATCATGCTTTTATTCATTTATGTATAAGAATAGAGTTTCAACTGCATCATTTCATATCATTTAGATTTCAAGTTGAAGAAGCCGAAAGGCGAAACAGGTTGACTTTATTCCAGAAAACCTTGTTCTGCTTACATCATCTCATGGACTTCTTATATCATGTCATGGGATCCATAATCCTTGGGTTCCTTTTTGTACATTTGTAATAGATCTATATATGTATTCACGTGGTCAGAGTTGTCTAGTGTTACTGTGTTGTTCACCCTGGTTGTGGGTATGATATAAAATAAGATACTACATTTATGATACTCAGCAGGTTACGTTTGTTGTGATTTATGCCAGTGCTGTACATAACCAGGTTTGTTGTTGGATTGTTGGGATGGCTGGGTTGCTTTTCTTTTCTTTCGTGGATAATTCATTCCTAAATAGCTGCTTTCTAAAATAATTCCAAAACTTTATCTCTTGTCCTCCCCTCTGTAATATTGGTAATCATGTCTTTTTTTATGTCTTTGATTTCCTGTTGAGTAGGAAGCATAATGTTCTCCTTTTCCTTTTCCTTTTTTTTAATTTTTAAAGTCATAAGTGATATTTTGACAAATTTCAAGTAGCTCGGGAGACCCTGGAGGCAAAAAATACAAACAAAAAACCCAATAATGATGTAGGATCACAATTTGCTGGAAATGAAAATGCTCCTTGAATTGCTGGAAGGTTCGGTAGGATAAAACTACTGCAAAAGTAAAAGGCATAGTGATCAACACAATCACATCGTGAAGCTCTCCAAGAGTGGCGCCATCTCAGCACCGCAATCCAAAATGCTGATTAGATCACTTCTGTCCTGCTGATCTGTTGAATAAATATTCAACCATGTGGTGGACATATAAAAGGGTAAAATTATGGATTATGGGAAATAATCCATAATGAATTGAAAAAAACGTTTTCCAGAAAAACCCAGAGTCCTTTTTGTTGGGGATAATTCAGACAGAAATTCCCAGGTGTCAAAAAAGATTATTGATGTATGCCACCACTGCGGCCCATGTTTTGTTAGCCCAAAAATGGAAAATGAGCGAGGTCCCAACTAAAGAAGAATGGCAACTTAAACTGATGGAATATGCACAGTTTGTAGACCTAACATATAGAATAAGAGCACAGGAAGAACATACATTTAAAGAAGATTGGAAAATGTTTTGGGGGGGGAACTTGGGGGTAATGGGGGAAAACTGTACATCTGAAAACGTTGGCAGCATTAAGATAAATTCAGCAGTGTAAACAAGTTTTATTGGATGTAATAATGGAATACTGAATGGTTGTTTAGTTTATGTAAAATATGCAGGGATTTATGATATGCAAAATGAACCATGGAAAGAGAAAAAGGGAAGTCACTGACATTTTAAGGTTGTTTAAACAAA
This sequence comes from Darevskia mixta, assembly GCA_034641385.1. Lineage (NCBI taxonomy): Eukaryota > Metazoa > Chordata > Lepidosauria > Squamata > Lacertidae > Darevskia > Darevskia mixta. The sequence continues at coordinate 19,126,653 of JAWWNH010000061.1, forward strand.
AGCTACTAGCATGAGTTTGGCCAAACTGCGAGAGGCAGTGAAGGATAGGCGTGCCTGGCGTGCTCTGGTCCATGGGGTCACGAAGAGTTGGACACGACTGAACGACTGAACAACAACAAAACCGAAAATTTAATAATAATATTATTATTGAAGAGAAATCTTCAACCACTCAACTCCAAGGGACTGTTCAGACATGATTTTGAATGCACATAGAGCAGGTTCACACATTCATGTGTGTAGCTAGGATTTTTGTTAGGGATGGGGAACAGGCAAGGTTGCTGAGCCCCCCAAAAGAGGACAATATGCCCCCCTTCATATGGAGGGGGAAGAACCATAGTTAATTGAGTAGTTTTGATGCTTTTTTAAGGGACAGATGGAGAAGGCTGGGGACCACATTTGTCTCCTGTGTCCTAAGTTTCTCAACTCTGCCTTAGCAGCTCACTGGACAAGGAAGAATAGCGAGGAGGATGAAATGAAAGAAAAAGGGAAGGCAGAGAGAGGGAAAGACAACAGGGGACCATTTTGTTCTTGTCCCTGCACAGTAGCATCTGGCCCTCAATGATTCATCCCCGAAGAAACAAGGCCCTCAGCAGAAAACAAGAGTGCCCCCCACCCAACTCTGATTTAGGACTTTGTGGGTGAAAATCAGCACTTTGATTGCACTCAGAGGCCATGAGGGCTGAGACAAGTTATATCATATTCATTCACATGCAAACTTTTTTTTTAAAGAAAGAAAACTATAGCAATAAAATTTTAAGCCCTTTGTCAGCTGGCATTTCCCAAGCTTCAGGACATGAGATGATTTCTTTAGAGCAACATAACTCAGAAGGTAAAAAAGGAGCAGTTGGCAATTTGACTGGCAATTGGCTGAGTTATGGGTGGCATTAGAGGAGGTAATGGAGATTTCTGGGTGGCTGCAGTGAGTTCCTGCGGGCTAATACATCCCATAAGAATACATTTCTTCTTAGGCATTCCAGAAAGAGTCTAGATGGTAATGACATGAGAAACAAATTCTGTCAATTTCACACCTGCTCCAGTTATGAGAGCCACCAGCTCCAGGGCTACATACAACCTTCCCTTCATTCTGGGCTTAATCAAATCATTTTCAAAGGTGTGGGATACAGTGGGTATGGAATGGTGCATGGCTTGTTTCCTAAAAAGCTGAGGTTTTGAATCACAGCAGCAAGTCAAAGAAGGAAGTTCCTCCACTTCAAATGTACATAATTGCACCTTGCTGGGAATCACAAGTGGGGAGACTGCTGTTGCATTCATGTTTGCTTGCACCAGCCACCATTGCCTCTAGGGATATCATGTGATTCAACAAGTGATCAACCAGTTTACAGGAACTTACAGGATGTAGTCAAGTGACTTCAAGGGACAATAGGTGGGCAATATTTGGGTATGGTCATAGAATCATAGAATTGTAGTTGGAAGGGATCTCAATGGTCATCTGGTCCAACCCCCTGCAGTGCAGGAATCTCAACTTAAGCAACCATGATGGATGGCTATCCAACCTCTGCTTTAAAACCTCCAAGAAGATTTAAGCAGAAAGAATGTTGGTATGAAAAAGGGGTCTGAGGTCAGTGGGGAGTTCTGAGAAGGCTTGAAGAATTCAGTCATTGCAGTTTTCTACACAAACTGTCCTGATCCACATTCATCATACTAAGAAGACTGGAATTAAATGACCCACTTACTTTTGCAGCCCCCCAAAATTTCCATTCTAGTTATGAACTCAAAGAAGTATAAAAATGCATTTAGAAGCGCTTGTGGGTTTTAGTTTCACATACACAGAGACACAAACACAAAGAGTTGTACTCAGAGCAGACCTATTGAAATGAATGCCTTTGAATTAGTCAGGTCTGTCAGTTTCAATGGGCTTACTCTACACAGCACTAGCATTGGAAACAACCCAAATGATGCCAGAAATTGGACCAGAATTATTTATTTTACTTTATTTATTTATTTAAACAATTTATATACCGCTTAACTATGATAGTCTCTAAGCAGTTTACAAAGGTACAAAACAAAAACAAATAGAAAAGGGGTTAAAACTATGAAATCAGACATCATTTGAATTGCCTGATGAAATAAAAAAAGTATTCATTAGTTACCAGAAGTTCAGCAGGGTGAGGACCTGCCTTACCTCCACTGTAAGGCAATTCAACAACATTCGGCCCACAATACTAAATGCACAATTTCTGGTGGATATTGAGATGTGCATATGATCTATGGACGAACCACTAACAGTCACACCCTCAAAACCCACAGTGAACAGGCAGGGATATAAAATATATAAGCAGTTCCTGAGGTATCCTGGCCCCAAGATGTTAAGGCCTTGTAAATTAATACAAGAATCTTGAACCTGGCCTGCTAGTGTTATGGGCAGCTAGTGCAGAATTTTGATCACTGGAGTTTTGTGCTGGTGACAGTCTGTCACCATCAACAATTTAACCACAGCATTTTGCACCAGCTGGAGCCTGCAGACCAGGCCCATGGGTAGCATCCCACACAGTGCATTGCAGTAATTAGGTCAACTATTCCTGCCCAAAAAAACCTATTGTAGTCAAGTACTAGCTGCAGCTGATGAAAGGCACTCCTAGCCACTGAGGCTACCAAGAGTACTTCTAAACTGCGAGCCTGTTCTTTCAGAGGAAATGCCACTCTATCCAGAACTTGCTAATAGTCGATCTCCTGGACATGGGAATTAACCAACCCATTGTATGTTTCTCTTTCCAGAGTTGAAGCTGAAACAGAATCCCCCAATGCTACTTTCTGGACATATTCTAGGTAAAACCACTGTAAAACAGTGCCCCAGTACCCATGCAACAGAGTTGTTCCAGAAGGATACCATGGTCTACTACAGTATTAAAATCTTCAGAAAGATGAAGAAGCAAGAAAAGAGTTGCCCACAACTGTCCTGCTCTCAATATAGGCTAATTCCATCTCAAAAATACATGCCTGGTCCCAGACTGAAACAGGTCCAGGTAATTCTTTTTCTCCATTTGGATGAAGATACGTGAATGTGACATGGACCATAAATAGATGGAGGCTGTAATCCTAGGCACACTCAATTCCATTATCACCAGTGAACACAGCATGACATACCACACTGAGTGAAGATCCATCAGATTGCATCTGTGATTCCCCCATTCCTAGTTCCAAATCTGATTGCTGGGAGGTGCCAGTTAAAGTAAGGGAGATTTCACCCTAAGATTCTTTGCTACATAGAGGATGTGAGACTAGTAAACCAGAGGGTCTCCAGGGCAAATTTCACAGCCTTCATAACATCAAGGCTATGCTATAATGTATTCTATATGAAGATTTCTCTCTCTGTGTGTGTGTGTGTGTTTCATAGCAAATGATTATGTATTCAGATAACAAAGACCAGGAGGTGATGGCAGTAGAGTAGATCAACAGTTCTTTTTTCAAACTAGTGTTTGGAATCATTTTATGCTTTATTTTTGCAGCTCTGATATGTGAGACATCAGCTCCAAGTTTATTTGTTCTTTTTAGTTTTGTGGTTTTATTTTTCATGAATTTACCTTTCAGTTGCTTGGTCTGATCTGGTATACTGTTTTCACTGTACAATGAATTTGATTGCCATATGAGACTTTTCTATTTTGTAAAAAAGAAAAGAAATAAACAGATTTTTTAAAAAAACCATTCAAATAAAATATGCAACTGTGTTAAAGGTAAAAGGTAAATGCTGTGATGAGAGGTAAAGCTGTGATGAGAGGCTTTCTGATTCAGCAGAAGGTTATAAGAAAGAAGATTCAAAATGAGAAAAAAGAAGCAATATTGCAGCAACTTAAGGAAAAGGAAAGGAAGCTGAGGATAACGCCTAAGAACATACAACTACAGAAAGAAATTAAATATCTACAGGCGGAATTCTCTCAGCTTACCAACCAAGAGATAGAGTGGAAGGTTAAAATGATGAACCAAAGATCTTTTGAATCTGCAAATAAATGTGGTAAGTTGCTGGCGTGGCAACTGAAGAGGAGACAGAAACAGAATACAATAACGAGTTTGATAATTGATGGAAGAACCGTGGAGAGCCCTGTGGAGATCAGGAAAAACTTTCAAAAATTCTATAAGAAGCTGTACAAAGAAAATAATCAAAATCAGAATTTGATAGAGCAGTTCTTGAATGAGAATGGACTAAAAAAAATCCCGGAAGAAAGGAAGACCCTACTCAATCACCCAATAACAAGAGCTGAAATAGAAATAGCAATTGGACAGATGAAGTTAGAAAAGACACCCGGACCGGATGGCCTCTCTGCAAAATATTACAAAGAACTTAAAGACTGGATAATTCAGCCTTTGACGGAGGTCTGCAATGAAATTTTGAAGGGAAACAAGGCACCCGAATCGTGGAAGGATGCATATATAACTTTAATACCTAAACAAGATACTGATACCACACAGATGAAAAATTACAGACCAATCTCCCTCCTTAATGTGGATTACAAAATTTTTGCAAATATAATGGCCAATAGGCTGAAGAAAGTTTTAATGGAGATTATCCACAGAGACCAAGCAGGCTTTTTGCCTGAAAGACAATTAAATGGCAACATAAGGAATATTGTGGATATTCTCGAAAAGTTGGAATTAGATAGAAATTCGAAAGTGATTTTAATGTTTATCGATGCGGAAAAGGCCTTTGATAATATATCATGGAGTTTTATGAAGAAAAATTTCGAAAAAATGGAGATGGGAGGGGGTTTTCTGAATAGTTTGGAAGCAATATATACTGAGCAAAAAGCGAAGATAATAGTGAATAATGTAGTATCAGAAGAGATAAAAATTGAAAAAGGAACAAGACAAGGGTGTCCATTGTCTCCCCTATTGTTTATTACGGTCCTGGAAGTTTTGTTGAATATGCTTAGAAAAGACAAAGAGGTTAAGGGTGTGAGAGTGGGTCCAAAGGAATATAAACTCAAAGCCTTTGCAGATGACCTGGTGTTGACCCTGGAGGAACCTGAACCCAGTGCAGTCAAAGCACTGGATATCATACAAGACTTCGGACAGGTAGCCGGTTTTAAATTGAATAAAGCCAAGACTAAGGTTCTAGGGAAAAACCTGACGCAGGAAGAAAAAGAGTGTATACAGGCAAAAACAGGACTTTTATTTGCCAAAAAAGTTAAATATCTAGGAGTCAATATGACTATAAAAAATTCGAACTTATATAAAAATAATTATGAAAAAGTATGGTCTGAAATTAAGAGAGATCTGGAAATATGGTCGAGATTGAAATTGTCCCTGTTGGGCCGAATTGCTGTGATTAAGATGAATGTATTGCCTAAACTACTTTTTCTCTTTCAGACATTGCCAATAGTGGATAAAATGGAGCCTTTCCAAAGCTGGCAAAAGGTTATTTCTAAATTTGTATGGCAGGGAAAAAAACCCAGAATTAAATATAAGATTTTAACAGATGATAAGAAAAGAGGGGGCTTTTCCCTGCCAGAATTGAGTATATATTTCGAAGCTGCTGCCTTTTGCTGGTTGAAAGAATGGTTCCTTTTAGAAAACACTGATGTACTAGATCTGGAAGGATGTGATAATGTGTTTGGATGGCATGCATACTTATGGTATGAAAAAGCTAAGGTTCACAAGGGCTTTAAGCATCATTTGATCAAGAAAGCATTGTTCAGAGTGTGGATAAAATATAAAGATTTGCTAGAAAAAAAGACACCTAGATGGATATCACCATTAGAAGCTAAGGCAGATAAAAGACCTTTTTCAAGTGGAAATTGGCCTAGATACATGGACATTCTTATACAAGAAGGTGAAAGTGTCAGATTGAAACCCTATGAACAAATAAGAGATAAGGTGTCGAATTGGTTGCAGTATCATCAGATTAATGAACTTTATAAAATGGACAAAAAGCTTGGCTTTCAGATGGAAAAGTCGAAATTGGAAACGGAGTTATTAGAGCCAAAAACCAAAAATTTGTCCAGAATGTACCAATTGCTGCTTGAATGGCACACTCAGGATGAGTTTGTTAAATCGGCAATGATAGAGTGGGCCAGAGATGTGGGACACAATATTATGATGGCTGACTGGGAAAGACTTTGGAGGAAAGGTATCAACTTTACAGCATGTACTTTGTTGAAAGAGAATATAATGAAAATGATATATAGATGGTACCTAACCCCAGTCAAGCTAGCAAAAATCTATCATTCATATGACAATAAATGCTGGAAGTGTGGGAAGGTAGATGGAACTTTTTATCATATGTGGTGGACCTGCCCGAGTACGAGTGCCTTCTGGGAGATAATTTATAATGAAATTAAAAAGGTGTTGAAAAACACATTCACTAAGAAACCAGAGGCATTTCTGCTTGGAATGGTCAACCACGAAATACCTAAAGAAGACCACACTTTCTTCATGTATGCCACTACAGCAGCTAGAATTTTGATTGCTAAATACTGGAAAACGAATGATTTACCAAAACTAGAGGAATGGCAGATGAAAATGATGGACTACATGGAACTTGCCGAGCTGACTTCGAGACTCCGAGACCAGAGGGAAGAGGCGACTGAACAAGAATGGAAGAAATTTAAGAACTATATTAATAAGTGTTGCAAAATTAGTAACTAGATAAAGTTGAAATTAGGTGTTATTGTTATAGCTGAGTATAAGATAAGAGTTGTTGGAAATTTTTTTGCTAAATGTAGTTTAAGATAGATATAAGTTTAAGAAGGGAGTTAATGAATCCAAAATAAGATTTGGAGTAGTAGATTTAATCATTGGAAGAAAAAGATAATGATAAGCATCTGTGGATAGTATTGTAGGATTAAGAAACGCGGTGGAGGGAGGCGGGGGAAGTCCACCTAACAAGTTAAGAAATAAGATAGAGTTAAAATTTATTTTATTGTGTATTTTCTGTTGTTGTTGTTATGTTTTGTTGGTTGTTTGTGTATTGTTTATTATGTTTTTGTTATTTTAGGTGGTAAACTCAATAAAAATTATTTTGAAAAAAAAAAAATAAAGGTAAAAGGTAAATGACCCCTGAACGGTTAAGTCCAGTCAAAGGTGACTATGGGGTGTGGCGTTCATTTCGCTTCAGCCTGAGGGAGCCAGCGTTTGTCCATAGACAGCTTTCTGTGGCATGACTAAACTACTTCTGGTGCAACAGTGTTCTAGCCAGAACGCACAAAAACACCATTTACCTTCCTGCCACAGAGATACCTATTTATTTGCTTGCACTTTGACATGCTTTCGAACTGCTAGGTTGGCAGAAGCTGGGACAGAGCAACAGGAGCTCACCCCGTCACGGGGATTCAAACCACCAACCTTCCGATCAGCAAGCCCAAGAAGCTCAGTGGTTTAGACCACAGAGTTACCCGCGTCCCTTGCAACTATGTTACTACATCTTGAAAGGTCAATGTTAGGAGCTTTAAAAAATGTTCTGCTGTTAGAGGGTTGAGATAACGATTCCTATGCTCATGACTTGCAATTCCCCCACTGTAAGTGTTGTTCATGTCTTGTTAGCTGGTTGCAAGACCAATATGCTCCAATTCAGTTCTTTAGTCTACTACATCATGCTATAATTATTAGGGCTGTCCATGGACCCCCAGTTCTGGGTCACTTGCCATCAGTGCTGCTTGCCTGCTTGCCTCCCTCCCGTTCTGTTGTCATTGTGGTGTGGATATGGCCACCTATTGGCAGCCACACTGCCAGCAAAGTGATGACAACCATACCATTTTATGTATATAGAAAGATCTATATTTATATAGTTGTATTACATAGCTATAGCTATTTATATAGTTATAAAATTATTCTGCAGAAATATGGTTAAGTTTGACTTGCTATACATATTATGCATATAATATATGCAATTTTAATGTATAATTTTACACAGAATTACTCAGCCTTAAAAAAGAAATCCTGGCAATCCACAAGCAACAAAGACATGGCCTCTCATGGCCTCTCAATGCAAGAAGTGGTCAGTCAGAACCACCAAACTCCACATATAAATCCATTAAAAACAAATGCCTCCTTCATCAGATGACCCTTCTGTTCCCTTCCAACTCTACAATTCTATGATTCTGTGATAAGTACTTTGCAGCACACCTGTGAGAGTTCCACCAAGATTTTACCTGCATTTTAACAATTTCCAAATGCAATTACACTTTTTTATTATTTGATGGATAATGGTATGAAAAAAAGTGAGAGGTTTTGGCACTTTATTTGCTTGTAGCACTGGATAAATGGTATTACATAGAGTCGAAGAAGAAGCATAATGCTGCTTTAGAATTACAAGTAGACACCATATGTGTGTGTGTGTGTGTGAATTTCTGTGCACCCATAAATGCTTCACAAATTACACAGAACTGTGTTTTAAGGAGCAAAAGAATTAAAAACTTTTTGGTATTGTGGTACAAAAAAAGGAGGGGGACCTCAGTAACTAGGTGGTGGGAAATATTTATTGTACTGATTTGCAGAATGAAAGTGCCAGTGTTTGTAGCAAACGAACTCATAACTCTGCAGAAGAGCTGGCAATAAAATATCTGGAGTTATGGCCAAGGAGTCTAGATCCTCTTCGAAGATACAGAGATCCATCAAAGAGAAAATAAATGATTTAAGATCATTAGGGGTGTAGGCTGCTTCAGCGTTAATTTTATAAAACAGTGTAGGGAAAACTCAAGATGCTGTAATAAAATGTTGGATGTTTTAAAAAAAAGGTTTCAATTTGTAGAACAATAACAGTACCTTTTCTACTATTGCCTCCAGTCTCTTGATTTATCACTCCTAAAAGAATCTTGTTTTCACCAATGTATCATGGAGCTGGAAAACAGATCCACACAGGAGCAAGTAAGTCTCGAAATCTTCTGAAGGTGAAGAAACAAGTGTAGAGGAGACCCATGAATTCCCCCCCCCCCGAAATGTGTTCTTTAAAAAAAAACCCAAAACAAATACCTATGCAGACAATACTCTGAGAGTTAGCTCACAAGATGTGTTTTTCTATGCTTGCACTTTCCTCTTCCATTCCTCTTGTGAATGAAAGCTTATGCCATTATAATTGTTTCTAAGGCATATCACTACAGTGACATATCACTTTAAACCATCATGGTTTCCAGCAAAGAATTCTGGGAGCTGCAGTTTGTTAAGGAGTTATTAGGAGTCCCCATTCTGCTTTGCACAGCTACGAATCTCATAATTTTTATTAAAACATAGAAAAGCTCGATACAACTCCAAAAATACCAGAAACTGTAGCATAATAACATAATGACCGTAATATTGCCTTGCGTCTTATATACAGTACCCAGTCAATAAATGTATTCTGCAAATGATGTCCTCTAGAGACACCATCTCATTGGGAGATCCATTCAGTGCAATGTAGGAATTGAACTCTTAGTGTAGTGGCATCTACGCTTTGGAATTTCCTGCCCATGAATTCTAGACAAGCACCATCTCTGTTTTCTTTTTGACACCTACAAAAGACCTTTCTTTTCCATCAAGTCTGTTAAGTTGTGATCTTTCTCAGTCTGCATCTGTATTGCAATTGTTTTTCAGAGGTTTTAAAGATAATTAGATGTAGTTTTATTGTGTTATCACTTGTTGGTTGCTGCTCTTGGTTCCTTTGGGAGGAAGGATGGAATATATCTATTTAAGAGAAATAGACCAAACAGGAAAGGAGGAGGAGTGGCGTTATATGTCAGGGATGTGTATACCTGTGAAGAGATCCATGATTTAAAACTTCAAAGCCAAATTGAGAGTATCTGGGTCAAAATTAAGGGAGAGAAAAATAACAGTGATCTCATGGTGGGAGTTTACTATAGATCCCCGAGCCAAACTGAGGACATAGATGATGCCTTCCTGGAACAGATGGCCAAGCATTCAAAAGGAAATGAGATAGTAGTAATGGGGGATTTCAACTATCCTGATATTTGTTGGATGTCAAACTCAGCCAAGAGCATAAGGTCGAACAGATTCCTCACTGGCCTTGCAGACAATTTCATTGTCCAGAAAGTGGGAGAAGCAACAAGAGGATCAGCCATTTTAGATCTGGTCCTAACCAATAGTGATGACCTGGTTAGTGGGGTAGAAGTGGCAGGATCATTAGGTGGGAGTGATCATGCTCTTCTGGAGTTTATTATACATCAGAAAGGAGCAACCAAGCATACTAAGACTAAAATTCTAGACTTTAAGAAAGCCGACTTCAGAAAACTTAGGGAAATGCTGGATGTGATCCCATGGTCAGTAATACTAAAAGGGAAGGGAGTTCATGATGGATGGGAATTTGTTAAAAGGGAGATATTAAAAGCACAACTTCAAGCAGTACCAATGAGACGAAAACATGGAAGGTGCCTAAAGAAGCCAGGGTGGCTATCTAATGAACTTTTAACTGAGTTAAGATTTAAAAGGGATATGTACAAGAAATGGAAAAAGGGGGAAACCACCAGAGAGGAATTCAAACAAATAGCCAGCACATGTAGAGACAAAGTCAGAAAAGCTAAAGCACAGAATGAACTCAGGCTTGCTAGAGAGGTTAAAAGCAATAAAAAGAGTTTTTATGGGTATGTCCGTAGCAAAAGGAAGAACAAGGAAACAGTGGGGTCACTTAGAGGAGAAGAAGGTGAAATGCGAACAGGGGACGCAGAAAGGGCAGAACTCCTCAATACCTTCTTTGCCTCAGTCTTCTCCAAAAAAGAAAACAATGCCCGACCTGAAGAATATGGAGCAGAGGATTCAGCAGGGGAAACACAGCCCAGAATAAGTAAGGAGGTAGTACAAGCACACTTGGCTAGTTTAGATGTATTCAAGTCTCCAGGGCCAGATGAACTACATCCCAGAGTATTAAAAGAACTGGCAGAGGTGATTTCAGAACCACTGGCAGTAATCTTTGAGAATTCTTGGAAAACAGGTGAAGTCCCAGCAGACTGGAGGAGGGCAAATGTTGTCCCTATTTTCAAAAAGGGGAAAAGAGAGGACCCAAACAATTACCGCCCAGTCAGCCTGACATCAATACCAGGAAAGATTCTAGAGCAGATCATTAAGCAAACGGTCTGTGAGCACCTAGAAAGGAACGCTGTGATCACTAAAAGTCAGCATGGGTTTCTGAAAAATAAGTCATGTCAGACTAATCTGATCTCATTTTTTGACAGAATTACAAGCCTGGTAGACAAAGGGAACACTGTGGATGTAGCCTATCTTGATTTCAGCAAGGCCTTTGACAAGGTGCCCCATGATATTCTTGTAAAGAAGCTGGTAAAATGCGGGCTAGACAATGCTACCATTCAGTGGATTTGTAACTGGCTGACTGACCGAACCCAAAGGGTGCTCATCAATGGCTCCTCTTCATCCTGGAGAGAAGTGACTAGTGGGGTGCCACAGGGTTCTGTCTTGGGCCCAGTCTTATTCAACATCTTTATCAATGACTTGGATGATGGGCTTGAGGGCATCCTGATCAAGTTTGCAGATGACACCAAATTGGGAGGGGTGGCTAATACCCCAGAGGACAGGATCACACTTCAAAATGACCTTAACAGATTAGAGAACTGGGCCAAGGCAAACAGGATGAATTTTAACAGGGAGAAATGTAAAGTACTACACTTGGGCAAAAAAAATGAAAGGCACAAATACAGGATGGGTGATACCTGGCTTGAGAGCAGTACAAGTGAAAAGGATCTAGGAGTCTTGGTAGACCACAAACTTGACATGAGTCAACAGTGTGATGCAGCAGCTAAAAAAGCCAATGCAATTCTGGGCTGCATCAATAGGAGTATAGCATCTAGATCAAGGGAAGTAATAGTACCACTGTATTCCGCTCTGGTCAGACCTCACCTGGAATACTGTGTCCAGTTCTGGGCACCACAGTTCAAGAAGGATATTGACAAGCTGGAACGTGTCCAGAGGAGGGCAACCAAAATGGTCAAAGGCCTGGAAACGATGCCTTATGAGGAACGGCTTAGGGAGCTGGGTATGTTTAGCCTGGAGAAGAGAAGGTTAAGGGGTGATATGATAGCCATGTTCAAATATATAAAAGGATGTCATATAGAGGAGGGAGAAAGGTTGTTTTCTGCTGCTCCAGAGAAGCGGACACGGAGCAATGGATTCAAACTACAAGAAAGAAGATTCCACCTAAACATTAGGAAGAATTTCTTGACAGTAAGAGCTGTTCGACAGTGGAATTTGCTGCCAAGGAGTGTGGTGGAGTCTCCTTCTTTGGAGGTCTTTAAGCAGAGGCTTGACAGCCACCTGTCAGGAATGCTTTGATGGTGTTTCCTGCTTGGCAGGGGGTTGGACTGGATGGCCCTTGTGGTCTCTTCCAACTCTATGATTCTATGATTCTATGATATAGTAAATAAATAATAAGAGTCTGGCTGAATAAGACCAAAAGCCTGTCTACAAGCACTGCATTTTCTTACTACACTGGTCAACCACATGTCCATGGGAATCCCACAAGTGGGACATGAAGAGTGCAATAGCCCTCTCTTGCATGTTACTACCAGCAGCTAGTATTCTGAGACATTCTGTTTCTGATGAAGGAAGCAATATAGTTGCCAGGACTAGCAGTCCCTGATAAACTCTGTATTCCATGAATTTGTCTAATCTCCTTTGAAAGTCACCAGGGGTTGTTGGACATTGCGCCCTCTTGTGCTCTCACTCTCTCTCTCTGCTATATGTATCTGTAATTTGATTTCTGTATTGGTTTTATGATTTTAATATTGTAAACAGCTCAGTGATTTCCACAAGAAGGGTGGTATACAAATGAACTGAACTATGTGTGTGTGTGGTTTATTGGGGGATTTCCCATAAGTAAAAAATGAGTACATTCAATGGCTCTGTTTTTAAATGACAGAATCCTTTCATACAAGTCAATTGCAGTCAGTGAGGAACCTTTTTGTTGTAGACAATGTGGGGTTGGGGAGGGGAGACAGAGCTGGAGAGAGAGGGGACGTTGCTATATTTTAACCAGGTTTCAAGACAATTACTGTCTCCCAAAGCTGATCGCTTTTGGTTTAAACATGAGAAAACAAAATAAAAGCAGAGAGAGAGAGAGAGAGCGATGTATAAACCCACTGCCATTGGGTTTATGAAGACACAGAAGAGAAGAGCAGTGGGGAGGAGAAAATGTGGAGAAAGAGGATCAGCTCTTTAAGTGAGCTTTAAACTGGCACCCATGCCCTGGGGCTGGCATAGTTTCTTTCCATCCCACTTATTCCAATGGGGGGCACTTGCTTTTAAGAGTGGGGATGGAACAGGAAAAGGAGAGTGGGGACATATGCCTAACATCTTCTGCCCTTCTTTCAAGAACTCAGCAGGGCATTGGAAAAGGCAGTATATCTGCCTTCAGTTTCCCCTCCTGCCACCACCCTTTTTTGGCTGCTCTGCTGGTGTTTTAATATGCTATTTTGTTTCCACGTTAAACAAAATAATTGAAAGCGGAGTTTAGTTTGTACCTTTTCATCAGAGATTCCTGCAGCTTCTGCACAAATATTCATGTTCAGTTCCCCAAGACTGCCGAACCAACCTGGCTGCCCTGTGGATAAAAGAGCTTATCTTCAAAATGCAGAGGGAAATATTCCTCAAGCGAGCAAAGCTTTTGTAAGTGAACTCTACCTCCTGCAATTACATCTGAACTTTCAAATCTAGAGACCACACTTGGCATCCCCTTGACCTTCTGATTTCCTTGGTTTTTCTTTAGTATTACAGAGGCAGAATGCAGAGAGAAGCTGTAGGTGGGTGGAGAACCAGCAGTCTCTTCTACTTGGGTTTAAATTTTGGCTTTCTTTATCTCTCATTTATAATCCACACGAAAAATGGGATTCGGTTAGATAACCCTTGTGCTCATGAAAAAAGTTTTCGATGCAGTGGACATCTCCACTAATGGAAGAGGAGGGGAGACAAAGTTTGCAGGTTTGCCTTTTCCTCAGCAGCCCTCATGCCTCCCCAAATCTCTGAATCCATGATGGGGGGGATTGAGGACTGTGTGGGCATTGTTAGGTTATGACTGAAGAGCAGGAAGGTGCAACTTCCAATATTTTGCTCACGTGCCTTGAATTTTCTGACCCTTTCACCCTTTTTTTATACTCTAAAAAAATGTAACTTTACACACCAGTGTTGGTGTTGTGTGGGTGTAATGAAAACAACAAACAACACTTCATCCAAGTTTGCTCTGGATCCTGGCAGGATGCAGTTAATTACAAAAAAAAACAACAACATATATTTATTACAGTGCAGCATCTTTTTTTTTTTTTAATCAGAGGAACTGATGAAGCCGAAATGAAGAGTCAGGCAACACAGTGGCTATGCTGCAGAGAGCTCCTATTTGTTGGCCCCAGACTTTTGTTCCATTTGACCTTGACAAAAGCCAAATCAATCATACCTTTCTCTTCCTTGGATGTGTGAATGTTCTCTGCTAAGGAATTGGTGAATTGGTTTATTTCAAGAACCTGTGCAAGGTTGTAAACTGTATGCTGAAATGGTACTTGTGAGACTCTCCAGGTTGTTTATCTTAGCTGTATCAGAAGCTGCCTTTGTCAGGGTCCCTTGTGATGAATTCTCTGGAGGTTTTGCTTTGTTTCCTTGAATGTAACTAAGACCTGTGATTTCAGTTTCTAGGTAACCAAGAAATATAATAAATAACTTTCTAAGCACCTCTACATGTTATTGTTTGTATTTGAGGCAGGGTAATGTGGGTAATTTTGCCTTGCACCCACAAATTGCCACACGAGGGAGTAAATTTCTACAGCAAAGGTAATTAGGATATTTCCCCCAAAATCCTTTGCTCAAGGAAGGCTACGGTGAAAAGTATGGGTTGAATGAAGAAATGAGCTAATGTAGAAGTAGAAGGATACTTGTAATATTTGTGTTAATTTTGTTTGTTTGTTGTCTTACATTTATATCCCATCTTTACTCCATCCTGGAACTCAGGTGGCCATCCAAGGAGGCCAGGGGCGGGGAACCTTGGGCCCACCTAGGGGTTCAATGTGACCCTCTATGTTGAGCCCTTGGAATTCCCACTAGGTCACACTTCCTCTTCAGCCTTACTCTGCATCTTCTTTGAGTGTTTTCGCTGGGCTGGAATGTGGCATTAAACTCTAATCATGTACACTACCCAGCCAAGAGTTTACTATAATCTATACAGATGTCCCACTTTGCTGAGATCAATTGTTCATTTTTCTTTCATTCTTCACTTTTCAAAGTGCATCAAGTTGTACATAATAAACAGTACACACCTAGGCATGTCTACTCAGAAGTAATCCCATTGTGCTCAATGGGGCTGTAGAATTGGAGCATTTTTTTCAATTCACTGCCTCAAGAGATGGTGATGGTCACTGGCTTCAATGACATTAAAAGAGGATTAGAGAAAAATATGGATGGCACATCTATCAATATCCATTTGTCAGTGGTGATATGGAAGCTCCATGTTCAGTGGTAGAATGCCAATAAATACTTGCAGCTGGATTCTGGCCTTACTGGAAGGGCTTCCTGGGGGCTCTGGGGGCCTCAAACAGAATGCTTCTGATGATTGGTCTTTGGTTTCATCCAGTAGGGAACTTCTTATGTGTGTGTTTTTTCCATTCACCATCTCCTTAGAAAGGTACTATAAGTAGGGATGGATGGACCAGCCTGTTTACACCTTGTGTCAGTTTTCCATGGATTCAGTCATATCCCCCCACCCCCCAGCTTTCTGTAGAGGGGGGGAAACTGCATGGAAAATTCAGTTTTACATTGATATCCAACTTTAGTTCACTAATTTTGATAAACGACTTAATCAGATATTATCCCCATGTTTGCATTTTTGTACCTACTTTCCTCTAAAAAAATACATATTTTGTTTGAAATTTGTCTCTAAAATGAACTTTTTTTGGACATTTTTCCTTGTAAAAACACACATTCTGTATACAGTACTTATATTTGAACTGAAATGGCACTGCAACATGTGCAAACCTGTTGAGAGCTATGTTCTGATTATCATAAAAGTCCAGAACTACTAATTACTACAAGTTTACTTTAGAATGCATATTGAACAAGATGTTCTTTTGTCCTTAAAAATGGGTCCTCAGCACCAAACTTTCAACTTGCCATTTTGAGTTCCTTTTCTGTGTCCCTGCTTCGTGTCTGCTCAGTTTTTGAGTAGATACCTCAGATTTATAGCTCATGTTGGACTTCACAGATGGTTTGTAAGAACATTCTACAGATGAGAGGGCACTTTGTGGTACTTGTTGCAATTGTCTTAATGTCATTCTCCACAAGGAGGCATAAACTGGGAGCACAAGCTGTCTTTTGTGGAATCACAGCATCCAGGTGAAAAATCTGACTCCATTCAACTGCGCAGAGGCTTAGTTGGCCTTTAATTAATTTGATTATTTCTAACAAATTTTCCAATACCAAAAATTGGAGCTAGTGTTTGACTTAGAATTAACTCTGTCTTTAATGAATAAGGCAGAAGCAAGATGTGATTGCAGCTAATATAACTAACTGTGAATTAAACAGAATTCTGGTGCAATTATTAAAAGGTTCAAGAGTTCATAAATGAAATGAATGCTGAGAATGGATTCCTCCCCCACCCTTCCTGGTGTGAGGAGAATATTCCTTTCAGCTCTAATAAAGTGCTGTGAGAGAATAGGCCTGAATATAGTTCCTTTATGAGAGATAAGCTTTCATGGCTATCTCAAGATACATATATAATGTATGTCTATTTATTTGGCCGATGCCTTAGAGAAATTGTGTTAACAGAACATCATAAAATAATACCACATACTTTGCCAACCTGGTATCCTCCATATGTTTTGGACTAAAATTCCCATCAACAGTGGGTGAAACTCATAGGTTGTCAAAAACATCTGGAGAGCACCAGGTTGGCAAGTGCTGGTATATGATCTCCTTCTTATTCTATACGTATTTCCAGTGTCTACTCAGAAGTAAAATCAACTGAGTCCAGTGAGCCTTACTCTGAAATAAGTATGTATAAGATTGTGCTATTATGGTCATTTACCATTGATTGAAACAGCAGGTCACTAATGCATCAAGGAAGTCTGAGCAGCTAATTCCATCTGGATTTAGACATGCTGTCACTCAATCATAGGTCCCTTCCTTCCCACTCTACCTGCTGGCATCCCAATGTTGTTGTTCTGTCTGCTTCATCACATTGTACATTATTTGTGCAGTTTTTATATAAAATATTTTTAAAATATGTAAAATAAGAGTATTTTTTAAAATAAAAATGCACACTTTTCAGTGATGTGCAATGGTTTTGTAGGCATTTTTAATGCAAAATACATGTTTTTGTTCACTGAAAATTCACTTCAAAATCTGGAGAAGTGTGTAATCTGAGAAGTAGCTGCATTCTGATTCAAAGGCAAACTCATGAGCATCAGGTACAATTTTTCAATCAAATCCTCCTCCCCGCTATCCCAAATTAGAGACACTTTTAAAACTATTTCAAGAAATTCGGTACTTCAAAAACAGGAAAAACTCTATTAAGCACTCCTACTTTTATGCTACCAAATATATTTCAGTGAATGCCTGTTGCTTGCAGCATATGTATTTTGGGTGCTTCTTGAGGCATCTAAAGAGGCCCTTAACACAATCCTCTGTTTGTATCACTGCAGTGGAAACTAATCCATAACACTCATTCACTCACTCATCCATCTTTCTTTTTTGCCCTTAAAATGTTGGTTTGTTGGCTGCATGATGAGCACATCCTTCATCTCTTTAGCAACTCTTTTTTTAAAAAAAAAATGGTGGTGGGCACATCACTGCTTGACATATACAGATGTGCAGATTAAAGGCTTGTTAAAAACAGCCCTTGAGATGACACAACATTTCGGCTTTGAAAGAGGCATTGTGTTAACTTATAGTGGTGATGATGTGCATTTCATGCTAAATTGCCGAGAAGGTAATAACATACTATAAGGCATCGTAATGATTCTATTGAAGCACCATCACATCCTTCAAAGCCTTTGTGCTTTTGATGAAGGCTTCTTTCTCCCTCTGTTATTTTACATGAGCCCATTCTTTAAAGAAGGAGAAATAGTTAGTTCAGACAATGGCAGATTCAAAACCACTAGAATACTTTGAATTCAATGGGAAGAGGAAGTTTGATGCTCTTACCGCATATCATGCTCAGCTTGCTGTAATTGGTTGCTACTTCAGACAACTAGAAAAAATAGTATGGCTGCTATAAAATAGGCTAATTCTGGCCTGATTCCAAACCCAGTTTAAACCCACTGAGCATCAAATATATTATTTGGAGTTTGACTTTCTCCTACAAGAAGTAGCAATGACTATCAACTTAAAAAGCTTTAAAGTAGTATTAGACAAATCCACAGAGATAAAGCTATGAATATCTACAAGCCATAGTGTTCATCTTCTACCTCAAATGAGTTCTAATTGTTGGGAATAGCATAACAAATAAGGAAAGTACTATTGCACTGACGTTCTGACTTCCTATAGGTGCTTGGTTGGCCACTGTGCGAAAAGATTGCTGGACTAGATAGGTCTTTGGCCAGCAAGAGTTTTGTTATGTTATTTTCTTATTTTCTTATTTTCCTACTTTAAAAAAATGTTAGAAAGAAAGAAAGAAAGAGAGAGAGAAAGAGAGAGAGAAAGAAAGAAAGAAAGAAAGAAAGAAAGAAAGAAAGAAAGAAAGAAAGAAAGATACAATGGCTCAATCCCTCTTTCGTTATTAAGATGTGTGAGATTTGGTTGTGGTTCCCAACAATGGTAAGAAAAAGCACTCTGCTCTATTATTGATATATGCTATCTTACTTTGTTATGTTACTGATTTATTACGCTGAGCCCTTCTTAGAATTGGGGTGAATGTAGGTAACTCAGATCTATTCATCACCCTCCAGCCAAACATTGACAAATTGTGAGTATTTACAGATGGGCCCAAGAAGGAGGAGGTGCATGGTTTGAGTAGGAAACTGAGGAGGCCGAGGTTCCAGTGATAACTACCAGCATTTAATTGTCCCAGCTTGCAATTTATGGGGTCTTTTCTACCCCACCTTCTGCCATCCTAGTGGTGAGCTTTTGGCTAGTATAAAATCAACCAAGTAATAAGAAGCAAAATAATGGACAAGATAATCAGAAATTTGGTTTTGATGGCATCCTGGGAAAAATTAAAAAGAGTTCTCCAAGGCAATAGCACAGTGCATTCAAGCCAACGATTGCTTGACCATACATAAGAGCATAAGAAGAGCCTGTGGGACCCGGCCAATGGCCCATCTAGTCCTGCTCTCACAATGGCCAGCCAAATTCTGATGGCCAGCAACTGATATTCAGGAGTATAGTACCTTGGACCATGGATGCAGAATATCCCCATTGCGGCAAGTAGCTGCTGATAGCCCTATCTTGCATGAATTTTTCTAAACTTCTTTTAAAGTCATCCAAGTTGGTGGCCTTCACTGCTTTCTGTAGGAACATGTTTCACAGTGCTGTGTAGTTTTTATCTGTCTTGGATCTTCCAACATTCCACTTCATTGGAAATCCATAAAACCTGACAAGATAGGATTTTAAAAAATGATATTCTCTTAATTTTAAAAAAATCCTATTTTGTCAGGTTCTATGGATGACTGTCCTCATTAAAAAAAATAAGCCACTTGTCCATCTGATCAAAGCAATTTCCATCAGGTGCCCATTATAAAATCCAAAAAAAGACATTAAGTGTGTTAACCTCATTAGCTATCATCCTACCTTTGTAGAAAACCCACCAATTTTGTAGCATTATTCAGTACTTTTCCTTTCTGCTTTATGAGAGAGAGAAATGTAGTAGACAAATGTTTCTGGCAGATCTAGCTTTGATTTGGTCTATATTTGGCTTGATTTGGCTTGATCCAGATTCTAGGGGTGGGGTGATTTGTGAGTTGCTTTACTCACAAATGTGACAGAAAGCAACTTTCAACACAGTAAAAACCATTAAAACAAACAAACCAATAAAAACTTTTTAAAAAATAAATAAATAAATCCTCATCCATACAAATAAAATACATGCCTTACAGAAAGTGCTCCACTAAAAGAGGTCACAAGTACTTGTAATCATTCAAATGAAGGTCAAAAAACCCAGGCAAAAATGAACTTTTTGCCTACCTCCTAAAAATAAATAAAGATGGCTGCAGGCAAGCCTCCCTGGGGAGAGCATAAGTATGGAGCCATCACTGAAATGGCCTGTTCTCATGTTGCAGCCCTCTGGATTTCTCATGGAACACAGGGAGAAGGGCCTCAAAGTGTGAATGTGGCCCTCAGGCTGAATTTACTCAAATTCTTTAAGCCTTTAGAGTGTCAGTGTGGTCTACTTTACAGAAAAAAGGTAAACAGCATTTCCATGCACTCTGGTTTCCATCATGGTGTCCCGTTGCACCAGAAGCAGTTTAGTCATGCTGGCCACATGGCCCAGAAAACTGCCTGCAGATAAACACTGGCTCCCTTGGCCTGAAAGTGGAGATGAGTGCCACACCTCATAGTCAAATTTGACTGGTCTTAACTGTCCAGGAGTCTTTTACCTTTTACCTTTACTTTACAGAGGATGATCCTCTGTTCAAAGAAGGGAGAGCTAAAGTAATCTTGAAGTTGCCCATCAAAGCAGTTTAGCAGCTGGACAAAATACAGAGGCACAGAGGCCACCTGGTCACAGACTTCCCAACAATGGTGAGATGTGGTGTGTGTGTCTGTAGCAACTATTCATATAAATTAGAAAATAAAATTGCATACATATCTTCATCCTTTTTGTCATGTATTTTAGTAATTTCCTTTTTGGGAGGGTGCAGGTGCGCATAACTAGCCACCCAACTTACCTTAGTCCTGTTAACCATGGATAAAATAAACTACACACACACACACACACACACACACACACCCCAATTATGTTGATGTTTGCTCTTCTGTCCTTGGCTTAAGAAGAATGGTATTGAATTCTTGGATTTATTTAAGCAATTAAATGGGATTCATTTGCCCACATTTCTATCCTTGACAAACTGATCATGGGAGCTCTACCTGACTTTAGCCTAAGTTTGTTCAACTTTGATAGGAAACCAAATTTCCAGGAAGCAACCCTATGCCCAAATTCCTAATTTCTGATTGAAAGAAAGCTTTATGGTCACTTAAAAAGAAATATGTGTTAAAGAAACCTCCGCATGTTGTCAGGGTCAATATGGAGAGGAAGTTTACTAAAATTAGCTAATACCCTTGGTGCATGCATCGGCGGTTGCTGCTGCACCGAAAAAGGAATTCAAATACAATGCAAGAAAAACATGTCCCTAGGAGATAAAATAAATCCAATTGACTCGTGAAGCCCTTGCTAAGACAGGGCTCTCATCCAGCATTTTTCAATGAGAGCCTAACCTCAGAAGAGCTGGCCCCTCCCCATCTTATTCTGTTAGACCTTTTGTTCAACATATGATGCAGAGTGATGGTAAATAATAGACAGTGCTAAGTAATTAATATTAGAGGAAGGAAAGAGAAATTAAGAGCTGAAGGCACAGGAGAAAGGATGTGTTTGGAAATGGGATGGGGAATCAATGAGGTGGAAAGTTATAAGGATGAAGTTTCAGATGTTGAGGTACTGGCCTCAGACTTTTCACACCTGAAGCAGAAATTCTCTCTCACATACACACATACACATGTACACAGAGATTCCCACTCTTGAACAGAGCTCATTTGGTTTTAACAGCAAGTCAAGTTGCTGAGTGTTAGAGGAAAGAAAGGGCTTCTCTTACATTTTTTCCATTTCAGGCTTTGGTAGAAAAGGATGAAAGAAATTCAAAGGCTCAGGAGATTTTTGAAGACCTGGGAAAAATGTTTTGCAATAAGGTGAGGAAGGTTTTATACAAACTTAAGCTGTGGCGCTGACTTGGGCCCCAGGCTCTGGCTGTTGAGCATGTGTGTGCTCCGGGGCCTAAGCCTCCTCCATGGGGCCCCTGTTGAGGCCCTCTGTTGCTGCAGATGCACCCCAGAAGCATGTCTGTGGCCACAGCAGGCCCCAACAGGGGCCCCACAGCGGAGGCACAGACCAGGGCCCAGTCGCTGCCATGGCACCATAGTGCCAGTGGTAAGGTGGTGGTGGGCTGTGCTGGTAGGCTGCAGTGGTGGCAGTGGGGGACAAAGGATGGGCACCCAGAGAAAATATTTTGTGGGTGCCTGGGCCTCCAGGGCCCCCTGGAGCTGGCACCAGTAGTGATGATGGTTATTTATACCCCGCCCACTCTGGGTGGCTTCCAACACTTATAAAAACATGATAAAACATCAAACATTAATAATAGCAACCTGATCCAATACTAAAAAGTCACAAAAACTTATTTTTTTTTAATTTTTAATTTTCTCATTTTACATGTATTTTGACAAAGAAATATCAATCTTAACACAATTAATCCAAATTTTATTCGACTTCCCTCCTCTCCTTTCTGCGATTACTTATTCTACATCTTTTTGTTACTGAATATCCAAGTTATACCTAGTTATTAACTTCCCATTATATTCCCTTTTAGTTCCCTTTTAATTATCTCTTGCTACATCAGTTTAGATGAACCCTGCTAACATTTTAAGTTCTTTACAGTGTGTCTTCAAATAATCAATAAATTTTCTATTCTTTACATATCTCTCCTCCAATAAGAGAAAAGCTTCTGGCTTTTTGTCTTCTTTTTCTTTTTTTTTAAACAGAAGTTATCTTTAGCATCCTCCACCCCAATTCATTATATATCATTTCCCAAAAAGCTTTAACCACTTTACATGACCAGTACATATGAAAAATGTTACCTTCTTTCTCTTTGCATTTCCAACAGGTATCTGATTTCAACTAAAACATTTTTGTTTGCCATTCTAACAGCATTTTTGACATTTTAGACATTATTTTTTGGTTATTCTCTAGCAGGTCTTTCCCAAATTGTGAGATTTGGTTAGCAAAAAAAGAAGTCACAATAAATTTAAAATAAACATATAAACAAATAAAGCAATATTCAACAATCCATTAGAATAGTAAACAGTAAAATTAAGTATCAGCAATAATAAACAGTTTACACTTATCAATTACAATAAGGAATTACTAAACTATAATCAATATAAATTATGGCAAGACACAATGCATAAAATACCACAAAATATACAAAACCATGTAAAAGGATCAAACTGAGGAACAAAGACACACAACTTATAAAATTATTTTTTAAGAAATACCCCTGAACTCCTCTTCTCTCTTCCGAGCTGCTTCTGCTGTTCTTAAAGACATTGTCTGGGAAAGGGCTGGAGGGTGGTTCAAGGCAGGTGGAAAAGACATTGCCTGATGGCCATCAGAACGTCTCTCTCCCTAATAGTACTGCGACAGAATCACTATAGTTCCCATTTCTCTTCTCTTCCCTCCCTCCGCCCCGTGACTTGTTTATCTCTTTTCAATTATGGTCCTTGGTGAAACAACAAATCAATTTAACTCATCGTGTAAATTCACCACCAAAGTAGAGTATAATGTTGTTGACCTTTCCAGGCAGGCCTTCAACTTAATGTTCCCAATAATGGGCTGGTTGATATAATCAAGTTCTTTATAAGCTAATATGAGCCTTATTCACTTTTGTTTATTATGTGGGAAACTTACTTAACAATTTTCTTCTTAAGTATTGTAATTAAAGAAGATGTGACACTTGTCAATGATGGCATAACTCATTCAGGAGAGGGCACCAAGTGTGCACATCTGTATATTTGCATGAGAAAAATATCTAAAAATAATTTCACAAAAGAGAAAAGGTTATTCAGTGTACATAACCCATGCCAGCTCCAATTATATGTTTCGGCTTTGACTATTTAGATCTTGATTGGAGCAACATAGATGTGATGAGCTAATTGCAGAGCAGACAGTGCCCTGCTCTGAACTTATGGACAGTAGCGTAAATTAGGAACAAATGCTGATGAATTTCAATGGGTGAGACACAATTCTTGGATGGCACAGCATAATTTTGTTCCACTTATCAAATTTCTTCTGAAATATATGGACCAGAATCCATACCAAATTTGGAAAGTGAGCATTATTCCTGGAACTTGGTCAGTATCACCCTTAATGTTTCCTATATGTTCTCACCTTTTGCAAACACAAAGGTATTGTAAGTGTCCAGGGCCATCACCTTCACATACAGCTGGCTTTTCACTTCTTATCTTAGTAGTCCCTGGTCTAGCAGATCACCATTACAGGTCTTGCTTGGGAAGTTCACTCACCTTCTCTGGCTGCAGGCTGGCATTCCCCTGTGTGCCCGGATCTGACATGCGAAGTCCCAGGGACTGTTTCCCAGGCAGCAAATGAAGTCTCTGAGCCAAGCTTGCTGCCTGGCTAATTGGTCCTGCCTGCTCGCCTAATCAGTGAATTGCGAGCGGGCATGGGCCACCATGGGTTGGGCTTAGTCCACCCCTCCAGTATATATAGAGTCATAGAACGGTAGAGTTTTACGGGACCCCAAGAGTCATCTAGTTCAACACCTGCAATGCAGGAATCTCAGCTAAAGCATCCATAACAGGTGACCATCCAACCTCTGCTTCAAAACCTCCAAGGAAGGAGAGTCCACAACCTTCTAAGGAAGACTGCTCCGCTGTTGAACAGCTCTTAGAAAGTCCCCTCCCCACCATATGTTTAGTCAAAATCTCCTTTCATGAAGAACCCAGCTCCTTCAAGCACTTCTTGTAAGCCTTGGTCTCCAGACCCTTGATCATCTTGGTTGCCCATGTTCCAGCCATATGTCATCTTTCTCATGGGTAGACTCATCATAGCAGTCCATAGTTAAAAGTAGAAGTCAGCAAAAGTGTGTCCTCTTTTATGCTCTTCAAAATATGGCAACCTCCTTAAATTGTGGTGCCCAGAATTGGACACAGTATTCTAGGTATGGTCTGACCAAGGCAGAATATAGTGGTACTATTACTTTTATATGCTGCTGTTGCATGGTGCTCTGCTTGACCTTGGTATGGCATAGCCGGTCACCATATTGGGGACCAGGTTGGAATTTTCCCAGTTGGCAAATTGACACTAGTCTTCTGCTTTTCACCATCCTCATGGCAATTGTCACAACTTTGGCGGTTTAGCCATTGGATAAGTATAGTCTTGGTCACATGGGGAGGTTGAAGGAGGTTGCCTGGTTCCTTCAAAACGGGGTATTCCATTAAAGGGATCTAGGGGAGATACTTCTGTCCAGAAGCCCAAGTGAGAATGAGAGGCCACAGCACTCCCCAGATGCAATCCAGTAGGGGAGTTACCCTTTGATATAGGTCTGGGACTCCCTAATTTCCAGTTAACCCCAAAACTCAAGTTCTTCCAGTTGGCAGGCCGAAAGGGCAGTGGGGTCTACCCAATGCCTATGCCAAGCCTACAGTCAATAAAGTTGTGGTCAGATTTCACCCAAATATTGTTTGTCACGTCTCTTATTCTTGGTATTGGGGAGGACCAAAGAGTTGGGGGGATGCCTTGCCATGCAAGAACAGTGCTTTTTCTTCTTCAGGGGATACTCAAGGGTACGCAGTACTGGCATCTCCCTCTCTTTTTTGCACTTACTGTAACAACTTCATGGCGCATACTGGCACCTACTTTTCTAGGGAAAAAAGCACTGCACAAGAGTATCAAAGAATTGTGGGGAAGGCCAAGGTTTTCAGCAAAAATTAAAGGCCTGTTTTCAAATTTATTGATTAATATAGATTTGCACATTTAAAATCATGCCTAAAGAAAAAGTGACTTGCCAGAAGTGTAAACAATTCTGGGGGGAAATAGGCTTATGGTCTGAAACTTCGGAAGGAGGGTGATGCCCTTCCTTGACTGAAACAATTGTTAAATGCAGGATGTTGAAAACTTGGAGCCTCAACTCAATTCAATGAGAATGCCACCAGATTTTGTACCTCAGTTCCTTCTATAAACTTGCTAACAAATTCCCTGGTTCTTCTGGATCACACACCTACATTCTTATCACTGCATTTATGTCTCTACACATGTCAACTTGCATGGTGCTTTGATCATGATCCTCTACCTACTCTCATTAACTACAATCCTAATGAGTCACACATTAGATTATTAAGCCCAAAAGGTTGGGAGTGAAGGTTTTATAGGATTGCACTCAACCCTCTCTTATCTTCTATCTAGGAAAATGTGTCAGAGTTCTGAGGAAACATTCTTGCAAAGCAAAAGCATTCAAGGTGGCTTGGAAGCAGGGCCAGTTAGGGGTGTGGCTGGACTAGGTGGGCCAGGGAGAGTCCTGGTGGTCAGCTAAAGAGGCAGAAGACCCCAGACCCCAGGTGTAATGGCTAAGAGTGATATTTATGAGCTGAAAAGTGATAATGTCCAATGCTCACTGGATGGATGGATGGATTGATGGATGGATGGATATTCAGTCATCCTCCACTGCCAAATCCAATATCTGGACCCAATCATATTTCCCAAGTGCTTACTTAGGAGCCCCCATGCCTGGGACATCCCTGATGCAACTTTTAAGCCATCAGGAAGGGAGAGGGCATGTTATTTAAATACCAAGCTGGATAAATAGTTTTGTGGAAAATGCCACTTATTTTATAAGGCAGCCAAGTATTACAAAAGGAATAATCTTGTATTTTGAGTCAGGTTAATATAGGCTTAGTAAAAGCATTACAATCACCTTTCCCTGCCAATCACACCACTGGCAAGCTATCACACAAAGGGTACACGAAGATGTTAATAGTGCTTGAACGCAAAATCTGACATTTCCTCACCCACTAAAACTCCCATTCAGGCCAAGGAGAAATCTGCATATAAAGAGATCCCAGAGCTCAAAGGTGATTAAGTATTTGGTATAATTGTGGCACTATCTCAAACTCCTAATGAAAACCAGTACCAGGTGAATAACACTGAAGGTGTTCTTTGTCTAAATAGAATCAGTAACAGGATGGAGCATGGAAATAAACTTTGTGACTAGCAGAGTAGTAGCAGCATAATCCATTTTGCTCTGCTGGTTCTAGATTTTAAATATCCTCCACAATTATTTAAGTTTTCTCATATGTTCTCTAAAATAAATGTTGATGGTGCTGGTATGCTTGGGGGCAGGGGAGGGAATCTACCTTATATATTACACATTGTTAAGTGGCATATATGCCCATTTAGCTGCTAGACCAGTATTTCCCAAAATTGTGTGGCAAGGCATTACCTCCTACCGCTTGGTTTTCCCCAAGAATAAGAGGCATAACAGCCATTATTTGGTTGAAATCAGGCCACAACTTTAGTGACTGTAGATGTAAGAGGTTTGGCATAAGTGTTGTGTAGACCCAAATCAAGCACTTAGCACTCCCCAAGCGCAATCAAGTTGGGGAGTTACTCCTTGATGTAGGTCAGGAACTCCCTCATTTCTAGTTGACCCCAAAATGTAATTTCTTCTGGCAGGCCAGCCAACTGAAAGCATCTCCCTTGGATCCCTTTAATGGGATGCTCCATTTTGGAGGTGTCAGGCAGAGACTACAAACTCCCCTCTGACCAAGATTATGCCTATCCAATGCCTAAACCACCACTCAAGCATTGCTCGCCACCAAACCACTTACATCTGAAGCCAAAACCTTAAGCATCCCACCAGATCAGACAACCAAACATAATTACCCATGTCAGACAGATGCACTCCATCATGTCTGAATATGGCCTCACTTTTCAAAGTAATATTAGGGTGCCGAATCACCATACCACCCAGCAACTGCACCTTGTGCCTTATTGCACGATTTAAATTCTTCCTGGCTCGATTCATGACAGCTGCGTGAAGGGTGCAACCCCCCGAGCCACGCCAAAACTGCCTCTCCAGTAAATCAGACCAGCAAAGGATGGTTTGTGGGTACAGAGCATGTAAGGTCTCCAAGTTCTCAGCAATGACCCTGGTGAGGTCAATGCCTCTCCATTCACCCAGGTCATTCTCACCCACCTGGAAGACAATGAAATCAGGTTGACCCATCACGGAGATATGATTTGTCAGACATGGCAGAACCTGATGCCATCTCATTCCCCTCTGACTGAGCCAGGATATATGTATGTTGGAAGGAAGACCTAGGTTGTCTCCCCAGCTGGAGGATGCGGCACGAACTTGGGCCCAATGCACAATACTGTGCCCGCAAATCCAGACCTTCTTAGGTGATAATCCTGCAAACCAAAGAAATCAACAAGATAATGTGAGATCAGGTGCAATGGGGCACAGATAACTCTTGTATGACTCAGAGCACCACCCTCTGAGGAATTTAATTCTAGGCTATGGAAAGGCCCAATTCTGGGGAAGGGTCCTGGCTGCAAATGGCGGTACCTTTTTTCAAAACCCTGGAAACACTGGGAAACTGATATTTGTCCAGGTAAGCCCCATCCTAATGGATGAGCGATGGTCTTGGTGGCCTTCTCCGGAGGAACCTGGAGGTGTCACGGAGGGGCAAGGGGCCCTCCTGAGAGAACACTGCCAGTTTTAGCATGGAATCTCTGCCCAGCCGATCAGTCTTTGAGCAGCAAATCGTAATGGTACGTGAGGCCAAACTCAGGGAAATGCCCTCCAGGAAATGGCTCTTAGATTGCCTTGAGTTGCCATCCACAGTGATACATTCACTAATATGTAGAGCTCTGAAGATGGCCAAGGAAAATGCCACCTTGAAGAGATGGCGTTCGTACCTTGACCAGCAGACAGATGAAATGATTTCCCCTTGCTTTTAATTATCCTCTACAATTATTTAAGTTCTGTCATGTGCTTTCTGAAATAACTATTGTTGGTGCTGGTATGCTTGGGGACAGGAGACGGAATCTACCTTATACCTTACACCAGTGATGGCTAACCTTGACACTCCAGATGTTTTGGGGCTACAACTCCCATCATCCCTGACCACTGATCCTGTTAGCTAGGGATGATGGGAGTTGTAGTTCCAAAACATCTGGGGTGTCAAGGTTAGCCATCACTGCCTTACACATTGCTAAGTGGCATATATGCCCACTTAGCTGCTACACCTGCATTTCCTGAAATTCTGATGGTTGGGATAAACTCTTCCTAACAATGATCTTTGGTGTTTCAGTACAGCACTAGGCGGATGCATCCCCGCCTCCCATCTCCCGCCCCACAACATGTTATTTATACAATAACCCTGCATTCATAGTTTATACTGGGCCATCCATACACCCTTCCAATCTATTAGTTGTCCTGTGATGCTTCCCCAATATTACCTCATTGTTTTAAGACTGGAGGGACATTCTTGCAAGAAAAGACAGGACAGCTCCTAATCCTGGTGTGCACCCGATGAAGTGGTTGCCACAACAGAGAGGCCCCACCCCCATTCTCAGTTTACGTATCTCCCCCACCCAAGCTGCGCACAAGCTGGAAAAGACTCCACCTGTGTGTAACCTACTTCTGCTTCTCTCTTTTCAGTCCTCTTCTGTTCCTGGGAGACAGTGGACAGGAGAGGTTGAGGCAGGAGAAGGAGGTGTAGCAGCCCTTGACTCTACACCACTCCGACCCCACTCTCCTGCCTCCTGTTCTTCCCTCTCCAATTCGGCATCTTCTCCTGCCTCTGCCTCTTATCTCCCAGCTGTTACAGGCTCCTCCGGATCACTGATTCTTTCTTCCAAGTCAGTCTATTACCCCTGTTTTTCCCAGTGCCCACTCATCAGAATCCAACCACCATTCTTCAGTCTCTGGCAGGCCACATACCCTCTCAAGCCACACCCCTCATCAACACTGCTTTGCATCTTCATTGGGTGTTTTTGCCAGACTTGAATATGTCTTTGAACTTTGTGAGAATCATATTCATTGTTCTGCCTTTTGGCTTTATTCCCAACAAAGGAATATAGTCCGCAGAAGGGAATCTGGCCCTTTGGTTGAAAAGAGTTCCTTACCCCACATGAGAAAATGCTTTGTTCCTCCCCCACTTTCTTTCCCGGAAGATTAAATACAGGCGTTCTTTATTTTCTTATTTCTGTGCTGCTAATTATAGTACATCATTTTAGCAGCCTTGCAAACCTGCTTAAATAGAAAGCTTGGAAAACAATACATTGAAGGCTGGGTGTGTGGGACTTTGGGAAGCAACTTTCAAATAGAACAAATCTATAGGACTGTTACCATTAACAGGATTGAGGGGGTTGCACCAAGATATAAAAACCTCAATTCAAATACATACCAACACATCAACAAATGCACATGCATGTATGTGTGCCACCAAAAAAAAAGTTCTGCAAGATGCAGCACAGGTTACTTCTATATGGATTATATTTCATGATGATATTATTGTGAAGAAGCTGGTGAAATGTGTTTTGAATGAGGTAATTGTTTGTTGGATTTGTACCTGGTTGACCGACCAAACCCAGACAGTGCTCATTAATGGTTCTGAGTTATCCTGGAAGAAAGTGACAAGTAAGGTGCACAGGGTTCTGTCCAGGGTTCGTTGTTGTTCAACGTCTTTATAAATAACTTGGGACTCATCTACATTGGCAAAGAAATAGCGCTTTGTATGTGTTGTTTATGTATTCTGGCACTGTGACACAAGATGGCGATGTGGAGTTCTGCACAATATAAAAACACAACGAAACACCAAACATTAAAACCTCCCCTATACAGATGTCTTAGTTACTTGACATCTGACAGGACAGGAAGATGTTCCATAGGGCAGACACCACTACCACAAAGGCCCTTTGCCTGGTTCCTAGTAACTTCATTACTTGCAATGAGGGAACCATCCAAGAAGGCCCTTGGAGCTGGACAATGGGGGTGGAGACACTCTGTCAAGTATATAGGGCCAGAGTCATTAGTATACATGTCTAAGTATTTCTTATTATTTCTTTTCTTTAAAACAACAACAACAAAACCAGGCAATGAATTCTGAAACCCTACTGAGGATGAAAAGTGTTAGAACACAACCCTTCGCATTGCATTTTTGTTCAAGCAGTTGAAAGCTCAACCATGTTTGGGTTAAGAAGGGTTTTTTTTTTGTAAAGGAGCTGAACAGACATGAAAAATAGTGATCAGATTAGATATTGGATTATATATCTTAAATCTCATTTGAATGAGATAGCAGAACCGACACAAAACTGTTGACACATGAGATTACAGGTGTTGCAGACATTGATTGGATTAAAGAATTGTCACATAGTTCCCTGCTTAAATCAGATAAATGTAAACAGTGCAAAAAAAAAGCAGTCTATATAAGGCCAAAGATAACTATTTAAATAATTTGAATGAACTAATGCAAATGGTTCTTAAAGTGGAGCAGTGACGTGTGGTCAGTGGACTAGCGGGACCAGGTTAGTTCTCCTAGATGTTCCTAGTAAATTAGAATATTAAAGTATTAAAGCCTGGTGCCTCTTCCCCAAAGCCCAGGAAGCTTCTATCCAACTTAGGATGGGAGGCACGATGCTACAGCTGGGACGTGCCCAGCTTTGGGAAGGAGACAGTACAGCTCCAAAATCCTTTCAGAGGCCTACCTCCTCCTTACCAAAGCCCAGGAAGCTTTTGCCCAACTTAGGGAGATGTGATGCTCATGCTTGCAATATCACACACACACACACACACACACACACCAGCCTTGCAAGCTGGCACCTCTGGCCCTAACTGTTCTCCTACAAAAAAATTCCACTGCACGCCACTGGAGTGAAGTTATGGCTCCCCTTGCATACTTTCATGTCATTTCTGAAACCACAGTGGGTGGGTGTGTTAAAGAGCCAAGGGTTTCTTGAAAGTTTATAGGCCAAAAAGGCAAGCCAGTTTTCAGAGTAAACCCCAACTCCAAGTTAAAGTGAAAAATGACTTGCCTTTTCAAGTAACTAATGCTGGAATATCATAAAGGTAAAGGTAAAGGGACCCCTGACCATCAGGTCCAGTCGTGTCCGACTCTGGGGTTGCGTGCTCATCTCGCTCTATAGGCCGAGGGAGCCGGCGTTTGTCCGAAGACAGCCTCTGGGTCATGTGGCCAGTATGACAAAGCTGCTTCTGGCAAACCAGAGCAGTGCATGGAAACGCCGTTTACCTTCCCGCCGGAGCGGTCCCTATTTATCTACTTGCACTTTGACATGCTTTCGAACTGCTAGGTGGGCAGGAGCTGGGACCGAGCAACGGGAGCTCACCCCGTTGCAGGGATTCAAACCGCTGACCTTCTGATCAGCAAGCCTGTGGTTTAACCCACAGCGCCACCTGGTCCCTGCTGGAATATCATAGGAAGTATTAATGGAGAGAAGTAAAGTTAATCAGGTTCAGAACTGGGAAGCCATTGGGCATGGAACCTTTAAAATGCTCCAAAAGAAGAGGAATTGTAAGATTTACCTAAATACATTTAAAATGTACCATAGAGATTTTTCTTTCATGCTATGTATTTAAATTACAAGATGGAATTGTCAAATGTACTTAAAGGTACTTAAAAACTGTAAGAAAAAATGTTAGCGGGTGTTAGTGTAGAATTACACTCTTGAAATTACATTCCTGAAAACAGAAGATTAATTAACATTAATTTTGAATTATGACAAACTGGGTTAAGATAATTACTTGTGTAGTGTAATTATTTCATTATAAGGCAACTTGCATCCAAGTCTTCAGCTAAGAAAGAAATTGGTTGTGACATTTGTTCCTGTGTTTTGCCATTCTTACCCAACAATTTGGACTTCAAAGATATTTCAATTGTTGCCAGATGGAGATGAAAAGATGAGAGGTCCCTCTCCCCCCCCCCTCGCTCCTTATCAAAGCCTTCACTGAGAAGAACTGAAGTTAATTGGATCAAGTAACAAAGAAACTATTGAAATTACAACCCGAGAACAAACAGACAGTATAACAAAGAAAAAGAAAAACCCTAATATGGGTGAGCACTGTCATACAATATTATTTAAATGAACCCTGGATTATTTTATTATTATTATTATTATTGTACCAAAGGTGGAATGAAACAGAAATAAAATCTCTTGCAATAAGACATTCTCCTTTGAGATCAATCTATATCTGGAGTAAAAAGACAAAAGAGAGGGAATCCAAAGTAATATTTTAAAGGTGATTATTATGTTACTCACCTTCTGCCTGCATCATGTGGGTGGTGATAAGTGTTTTTCACCTTTAATGGAATGTCAAATCTAAGGGCAAGCCAGAACACATAAATAAATAGTCAAACTGTGATCACTTATAAAAGGATGCTGTGGTTACTAAGACCCAGAATGGGTTTCTCAAAAAACAAGCCACACCAGATTAATCTCATTTCTTTCTTTTTTTTCTTTTTTGATAGGATGACAAGCTTGGTTGATCAGGGGAATGCTGTGGAAGTAGTGTATCTTGATTTCAGTAAAGCTTTTGACAAATACCTTCATTATCCTCTTGCAGAGAAGCTGGTAAAATGTGGGCTTGACGAGGAAACGGTTAGGTCAACTTTTTGCTGGTTGACTGACCAAATCCAAAGAATGCTCACTAATGGTTCTTCATTGTTCTGGAAAAAAGTGGCAAGTGGGGTGCTGTAGGGTTCTGTCTGGGCCAGTTGTTATTCAATGTGTTTATAAATTGCTTGGATGAAGGAACTGAGGGGATGCTCATAAAATTTGCAGATAACACCAAACTGGAAGGGGTATCTAACACTGTAGAAGACACAATTTGGATTCAATATAAGGTTACCAGACATCCCCATTTCCAGGGGACAGTCCCCGGATTTACAAATCAGTCCCCATACAAAATCCATTGAAGTTGAAAAGTGTCCCCGGATTCATTGAAAAAAATCTGGTAACCTTAATTCAATATAACTGTAACAGATTAGAGAACTTGGCCCAAACAAACAAAATTAATTTCAGTAGGGACAATTGGTAGGAAGAACCAGCTGCACTAATATAAAATGGGGATCACCTGGCTTCCCAGTGGTATGTGTGAAAAGGATACCAGGGTCTTAATAGATCACAAGCTTAACATAAGTCAACAGTATTATGTAGCAAAAAAAAAAAAAAAGCGGGGAGGGGGGGCTCTGAAAAATTCATCAAAATCTTCCTCCCATTGAGTATGCCCATTGGTGAGCATTGTTGCAACATTAGGGGAAGGCATTTGAGCTGAGCCCAAGTGTGGGGTTTGGAACTCCACACTAGAGACAGTAAAAGAACTCTAAGTCCCAATAGCTGCCTTTACTTTCTATCTCCAAATGGATTTTGCATCCTTAAGCACACTTCTCTTCTTCATCTGACTTTGTCCAGGTTCATTGACCAAAATACCGGTACTTTCACCTCAAAGCAGAAGTGTTCCAGGCTCCTGAGCAGATGCTGGTCTTGCATGCATCATTTAGATCTTTTCACAAACAATTAGGAATTTAATTGGGAGGTTTGCTGTCAGAGTTGGACTTCTCTGCTGATGTGTTCCCCATTCCAAAATCATGAGCACTTACTCCATGACCTCTGGAGAGTTAATCATATCCATAAATAACTTGCTGGCATGACCAATCTTCCTTCAAACAAGAAAAAGAGTGCAATCCTATTCACACTTATTCACTTATGTTAAGAAATTTATAGACCACTCATATGATAATATATATCAGGACAATGTAGAGAAAACCACAAAATAGAGTATAAAACGTATGCAATGACTAACACAGTTAAATAAAATAAAAAAAATTTCTTCCAGTAGCACTGGAAGGAATTTTTATTATTATTATTATTTTAAGGAATTTTTTTTATTTTTTTATTTTTATTTTTATTTTTTTATTTTTATTTTTTGTTTTGACTATGACAGACCAACACGGCTATCTACCTTTAACTAACACAGTTAAAGTTACAGTCTAACACTACAAAATGACCAGGGGACAATAATTACAAATTTCTTTTGGGGAAAAAAGCTTGAGTAAATAAAAACAGTCTTCCATATGAATCCTAAACAGTAGATTGTTAGTGCTTGCCTTCAGTGGAAGACATTGGGATCTTAAATTTCTGTGGCACCCTGTGTAACATCAAAATTTGGAACAGCCCCGCCTCTCGTCTTCCATTCTACATTATAGTTGTAGAGCTCCCTGTGGCACCCCTGATGCTCTGTGCCCACTGGGATTGAACCAGTCACACTCCTCTAAATCCACTTGTGACACCTTATGGGTTCTACTGGTTATGGACCAAAATTATATATATAATGGGCACAAACTCCATGTTAATAGGGCCACAGCAATGAAAACCATATTACTGGTGATCACAGAGCAAATAGCAGAAGCTCTTGGTACCACTAGGAGGTCCTCAGTCTGGAAGCATAGCGGCAGAGAGAAGTGTAAAGGCAGAGGTGGTCACTCAAGTAGCCTGGCTCAAGAAGCAACATTTTAAACCTTATCTGGTAGCAGATGGGCAACTACTGCAGCTGCTTCAAAAATGTATAATAAGTTGTGGTTGCACTAACTTCAGTTTCTGGACCAATTTCAAGAGCAGCCCCACATAGAGTGCATTGCAGTAATCAAATTTTGTGGTTACCAATGCATGGCCTTACTTGAGAATAAGTTCCACGCAACCTACTGTTAATTTCTCTTTCTTTCTTTCTATTCAGAAGCAAATTAAATTCAATGGAATAGAAATGCATATTCACTGGGACTCACTTCGAAGTAAACCTGAATTGCAGTTTCTGTGGAAAATATGAATTCTGTATTATGGATCATTAGGAGAGTGGCTTAAAATAAGTCTTAGTATGACAATGTACTTATAGAAATATGGTTTCTTCACCTCAAAAAGAATAGTATAGAGCTGGAAAAGTTTCAGAAAATGGCAAGAAAAATGACTGAGGGGTTGGGGCAACCCCCCCCCCATGTGTCTTTGTGCTACGAATTGAATTAAGAATGGGTCGATTTGGGTTCTCTTGGGTTCTCATTTTCCTAGTCTTAAATTCAGTATGCCACCCCCCCCCCCGATGAACAGTTTAGGATTTAGTGGATCTCCAGCTCAGATGGTTGATTCCCAGCTCAGCCAGGCTCAGCCAAATATACAGTGAGGTAACTTGTCCTTCCCAGGTCAGTAAGTTCCTCAGAAGGAGTGTTCTGGGTGTATAGCAGGGATGGGGGTGATCTTTTTTATTATTATTTATTATATTATATTATTTGTTTGTTGGTTGGTTGCATTTGTATACTGCCCTTTATCCAAAGACCTCTGGGTGATTCACAGCATAAAAATACAAAATAAAAACACAATATGTAATTAAAAACAAGGACATAAAATGTTAAATCAGCCGAAGTCTGGTTGAAGAGGAACATTTTCACCTAGCACCTAAAGATGGATAATGAAGGCTCCAGGGGAGCCTCCCTGGGAAGAGCATTCTACAAAAGGGAAGCCACTGCAGAAAAGGCCTGTTCTCATGTTGCCACCCTCTGTACCTCTTGTGGAGGAGGCACATGAAGAATGATGGCTGCAGGGTCTGGGCTGGTTGATATGGGGAAGAGGTGGTCGTTGAAGCATTGTAGTCCTGAGCCATTTATGGGTTTATGGATCAAAACCATCACTTTGAATTGTACCTGGAAATTAATTGTCAGCCATTGTATTAGGCCAGGATCTGTGTAATATGCTCAGATAATCTTTCCTTGCTAAGCAATGAGACTGACAAATTCTGCACCAGTTTCTGAACCCTACATATAACGCATTGCAGTGATCTAATCTAGAGATTATCAGAGCATAGATATCAGAGATTTGGCTATCACTGTCCAGATAGAGACACAGCTGGGACACCAGCCAAAATTGATGGAAGGCACTTCATGCTACCAATGCTACTTGAGCCTCAAATGACCCCCAAAATGAATAACCACTCATTCAGAGGAAGTGTAACTCCATCAAGAGCAGGCAACATCCTATCCATCCAGTCTAAGGAACCATTCAGTGACAGTCTTACCTCAAATGAGCTTCAGTTTGTTGGCTCTCATCTAGTCCATTACTGAGACAAGACAATGGTCCAGCCCATCCAATGCCTCACCTGCAGCTGTAAAGAAATAGAGCTATCTGTCATCAGCATATTGTTAACAATGTACTGGTACTCCAAAACTCTGGATTACCCCACTCAGTGGTTTCATGTAGATGTTAAACAGCATGGGGGATAAAATTGAAAACTGAGCATTACACTTTGGAAACAATAGTCCAAGTAGGACCAGAACAACTGCAAATCAGTGCCATCCACCGCTAACTTGAATGGCTGCTCCAGGAGGATACCATGGACAATGGTACAGAGAGCCACTGAGAGGTCAAGAATTAACAATGACACATTTCCCATGTCTCTCCCATACATCATACAGGGTGACCAAAACAGATTCTCCGCCCAAACCGGGAAAATGATCTAGAACAACAGTTTCCTCCAAGCAGTGGTGGAGGAAGGGGGTGGGGGTGCGGACTGCCCTGGGTGTCATCACTGAAGGGTAGGGTGACAAAATGACAAAAATATGAGTTTTTTAAAAAAATATTCAGCTCACGGAACTTTTTAGTTCAGTCAACAAATGTAAGGGAATGCGACTAGCACTGGTGCCACACTGCATGGACCAGCACTTAGTGTGCCCAAGCCAACGGCAGTGTGGGACTTGTTTTTGCCCTCCACCTCTCCCTCAGCCACCCTACAGTTGAGGGGGGAGGCAGTGGAGAGGCTCCCCACAGAGCGCCCCGGCCCCATGGGCAGCAGGACGCACTCGCCGCACCAGGCCTCCAAGAGCGCCTGGATCTGGCCTGGGACCACCCACTCAATAAACTTGCCCAAGAAGGGGAGATTAGCAAATGGCCAATAGTTACTTATATTTTCTGTGTCCAGGGAGGGTTTATTGAGGAGTGCTTTTACAACTGCCTTCTTCAAGCAGGCAGGGACTATCCTCTCTTGCAAGGAGGCATTAAACACCTCCCTGGCCCAGCCAGCTGTCCCTTCCCTGCTAGTTTATATCAGCCAAGGGGAGCAAGGGTCCAGAGTGCAAGTGGTCGCCTTGTTCACATTCTCAAATCTTACTAACTGAAACCCATCCAACACAACAGGGCTAGACAGTGCTCTGCACACACCCTTTCCCTTTGCCATGCTTAGGCAGAGCAGCAGCAGTCTCATTGCTGAATGATGCTTGTATCTGGCACAATTTTATGCCAGCTTAATTTACACCAGTTTGCCTTATACCAGCTTCTTGTGAATATGATTGGCCCCTTAGTCTCTTTTTCTATAGGGTCATCTCATTGGCACATTGTATTTACTTCCTTCTATTAGCACATTAGGGATGCGGGTGGCGCTGTGGTCTAAACCACAGAGCCTAGGGCTTGCTGATCAGAAGGTCGGCGGTTCGAATCCCCGCGACGGGGTGAGCTCCCATTGCTTGGTCTCTGCTCCTGCCAACCTAGCAGTTTGAAAGGATGTCAAAATGCAAGTAGATAAATAGGTACCGCTCCAGTGGGAAGGTAAACGGCGTTTCCGTGCGCTGCTCTGGTTCGCCAGAAGCGGCTTAGTCATGCTGGCCACATGACCTGGAAGCTGTACGCCGGCTCCCTTGGCCAGTAAAGCGAGATGAGCACCGCAACCCCAGAGTCGTCTGCAACTGGACCTAATGGTCAGGGGTTCCTTTACCTTTACTATTAGCACATTGCCCTCAACAGATTTCTGCTTCCTTGATCAGT
This sequence comes from Darevskia mixta, assembly GCA_034641385.1. NCBI lineage: Eukaryota > Metazoa > Chordata > Lepidosauria > Squamata > Lacertidae > Darevskia > Darevskia mixta. The sequence continues at coordinate 19,165,117 of JAWWNH010000061.1, forward strand.
TTTACTTTGGCAGTTTCCTTCATTTTTCTCCCTCTAATTACTGACTTTTAAAATTGGTACTATTACTGCAGTGCTGCACTTTGGGGGAAGGAACGGGTGCTCGTGGTTACTGAAGGTATTCCAAAATTGTCATTCTGTCTCAAAAGAGAAATGATCAACCAACTAAACCAATAAAAAGGAAAATCTTTTAACAAATATGAAAGCATGTTCAATTTGTGAGTGTAACCCCTTGGTGATCCTGGTATGAGCAAAACGCAATCCTGGATAAGAGATGATTCATATTTCAAAATAGAATATTGTAATATTGGCTAGAGGGTTGGGGAAAACATAGCAATAAAAACAGTAAGGTGGAGATCGGAATGTCAAAACACGTAGCTGGATATTCCCCAACCAAATTTCTTTATCTTTTTAAAAACTGAAACAGGGTGTTTTTAAGGCAATGGAGCAAGGATGGAGAACTTTCAGATGTGGTTGGATGACTTCCAATTCTCTTCTGGAAAAGTACTCTACAGCATTGGACCAGTTGCACCAAATGCCTAGCTTCTAGTTGAAGCCAGTTGAACTTCTGAAACACATATGACAACTGACAACACTGCTTTGGATGATCTCAGTGATCAAGCTGGGATAAGAGGGCTTAGGTGACCATTGAGGGGTCATGGAACTTGAATCTGACCAAGCAGCATATGGGCAACCAGTGAAAATGTTTTAGCAGTTAAACAAGGGTGTCAGGGAAGAAGGGAAAAAAGCATATCCCCTGGTGCATGCATCCAACTATTTTGATTATTTCAATTCATGGTGCATAGGATACATGGTGTGTCCTAAGATTGCAATTATACTGATTCACTTGTGAGGCATTTGTCCTACAACTTCATATTAACCATTCATCCAACCCACATTTTTCAATACAGTGGTACCTTGGTTTACAGATGCTTCAGGTTACAGATGCTTCAGGTTACAGACTGTGCTAACCCAGAAATAGTACCTCGGGTTAAGAACTTTGCTTCAGGATGAGAACAGAAATCGCGAGCCGGCAGCATGGCGGCAGCAGGAGGCCCCATTAGCTAAAGTGGTACCTCAGGCATGGAACAGATTCAGACATGGAAGAAAATAAACACCCATACAGAAGCATATTCTTTGATTTAACTCACTTGCTAGATGAACTCAGAGGCTGTTAAAAATGAATGAAGGATTAACATTGGATTGATTTATGGGAATTGCCTGGACTAATTAAGAGAAGCAGCACAAATGTGAGATGATTGCCATCCGCTGACCTCGGAGCATGGGAAGTCAACCAAAGATTTATAATTTGGCATAATATTTGGACTGTTTGATTATTTTATAATTTGGAATGTTTTTAATGTGGCTTTTGTTGGATTGTTAAATTGGAAAATTTAATTAATATTATTATTTTTAAAAAAGAAGATCAATAATAATAATAATAAACCCATCAAACTTCCTTAAAATGCCTGCTGAAATAGAAAGGTCATCGTCAAGCACTTGACAAAGTTAACCAAGAAAGAAGCATTTCTAAATTTGAGAGCCAGTGTGGTGTAGTGGTTAAGAGCAGTGGACCCGTAATCTGGTGAACCGGGTTCGTGTCTCCGCTCCTCCACATGCAGCTGCTGGGTGACCTTGGGCTAGTCACCCTTCTCTGAAGTCTCTCAGCCTCACCCACTTCACAGAGTGTTTCTTGTGGGGGGGGGGAAGGGAAAGGAGATTGTTAACCGCTTTGAGACCCCTTAAGGCAGCGCTGAATGCACAGCTTCTGGGAGGAAGCATCTTTAACAGAGAATCCTCCCAAGACCAAGGTGATGGCACAGGGAAACAATACTTTTAAAAGTGGATGTGTTGTGCTAAGGCAGCAGAGAGTTTTAATCCACTCTCATTGTGCATCCCTAAGTTAACAGAATGCACTGGAATCCCTCCAACAAAACAGTGGCAGTCTGGAGCAACCCAAAGATATTTTGAAAGTGCTCATGATGTTTCACAGCTCATTGCATTAGTTAGACTCAGATGGTGATGTGTGCTTCAGAACATCATATTGGATTTTGAAGAGTGGCATTAGCAACCTGTGTAGTAGGAGGAGAGCAGAGATGGATAGCCTGCCCTTGGGCCCACATAGCATATAGCTTCTGTTGGTGTGACTTCCAAAGCCCCCATAGCTCCTTGCTGCTGCTTCTTTTTTGTAAAGCTGGTTCATGAGAACGGAAGGAAGGAAGGAAGGAAGGAAGGAAGGAAGGAAGGAAGGAAGGAAGGAAGGGGAAAGAGGTAGGCAGCAAGATGCAGGAAGGAGTCTGGCAGGAAGGCAGGTGAAGGAGAGGTGGTGGCTGTGTGAGTCAGCATTTTAGTGCAAATTTATCCCAAAACACTATTTTGATTTATTTCCAGCATAAGCCTCCTTCAGGGGCATGCTTTGAATAGTGATTTTCATTAGCTCTATAAACTGTAGAGTTACTGTAGCAGCATACTCTCCAGCATTCCTCAGATGAAAACCAGGTCTCTCCATGGTTTTAAGTTTGGTAATCAGTTGCAATTCAGCAACTTCTCTTTCCAGTCTATTTCTGAAATTCCTTTGTAATAAGACAGCTACTTTGAGATCTTGTATAGAATGTCCTGGGAGATTGAAGTGTTCTCCTACTGGTTTCTCTGTCTTGTGATTGCTGATGTCAGATTTGTGTCCATTTATCCTCTGGAGTAGGGTTTGGCCTGTTTGTCCAATATAGAGAGCTGAAGGGGACTGTTGGCATTTGATGGCATACACAATGTTAGAAGATGAGCAATTAAATAGTCCTGAGATTGTATGTTTGATGTTGTTGGGGCCAGTAATGGTGTCTGAGTGTATGTGGCAGCAAAGTTGGCATCTGGGATTATTGCAGGCTCTGGTACCAGTGTCCATGTTAAGTCTGGTTGTTGTATTATTGTGGGTGAGGAGTTGTTTAAGATTGGGTGGCTGTCTGTTTTGTGGTGTCGGCTTCCTTTAAAGAAATCCAAGGACAAACCTGAGTGAGAAGCAGGTCTGAAGAAAAAAAAAGAAAATGCAAAATATCAATACGGTATGTGCCCACACATTCTGTTGTGGTTTTTCCTTGCTTAACTTTGGAAACCAGAGGAACAAAAGGCTAGTGATTCTAGGTGGGAAAGAGAGTGATGTTATGAAACAATTAGGCATGTGTGTGCTTTCCCACAGACTACAAAAGAAGATGAGCTATTGAAAGAGCACTCACAGGGCTGATGATCATGCTATTTTGTTTGCCATCAGCATGTGGTGTTCAAAGGTATTCTGCTCCTGAAGTTGGAGGTCCCCCAATCAGCAAATAGTCATTGATCAACCCACCTATCCTACTATGGCACCAGCAAATTATTAAGAAACTGTTCCCTTTTATTTCTCAGTTCCTGTTTGCACAGGCTCTGCCAATCCCATGATAGCAGTTGTGTCGCATGCCACATCCCCGCTACAAGCCATTTTGGCACCCAATATGCTTTCTCAAAATTCCAAATGTATGTGTCCATTGCCCTCCCCCCAAGAGTTGGCAACCACTGGCCTGATCTCCTTCTCTTCTTCATGTACTAGTGTGTAATGGTGTTGAAGTCTAGGAAAGTATCTCCCCATTTCCCCCACCCAACCCCAGTGAGTTTCTAAGAAAACTGAGCCCCATTGTTAAATAGAGTACAGAAAACTGAGAGGTGGCTGCTCAGCCCAGCGAGACACACCAGCTCCATATTGATAACATTATTTGGTTATTCTCTGACATGGGTTGTGAAGTGTGTATTGAGCTGCAATACAGCTTAGGAGTGTTTCCCAGAAAATTCATTGTCAGCGACACTCCCTTGCTGTACCAAACTGATAAGCTGTGGTTACTCATGCACTGAAGTCAAAGGAGTCACTTCACTAATTGTGCAACTCCAAAAGCTGAAGCTGCATTTTCTCTGCTAGCAGCTGATGTTAGCAAAAATAGATACATGGGTCAAATAATCTTGTTAAAGGTGTGTGTGTGTGTGTGTGTGTGTGTGTGTGTGTGTGTGTGTGTAGAATAACAGTATTATGTATGTGTGTATATACATATTCAATTTTAAGCATCACACAAGATTTTAACTCGAAAAGGTTGTCTCTATTTGCAAACAGCTATATCAGGGACCAGAAGTTATTGTGTGGTGCTAAGTCATGGAAAAACAGTTCAATAGAGCCCCCTCTGGTTGTACATGACCCCCCAGTTGCAACAGAGGTCATTGTCTAGTTTCACAGATGGCCCTAAAATGCCTTGAATATCCGCAAACAGTTTGGCCTCAGATCTCACTAGTTCACTGGAATTCAGAACTGGTCAGTTATGTGTGATGACCTTAGACCCTGAGCCCTGGGCAGCAGCAGGAGATTTTGAGTTAGCTCCCTTAAGATTTGGGGTCTCAGTAGTAGTTGCCACATCAGTGCAGGAGCATTGAAATGGCATCCAATCACCCTCTGCCTAAATCAGAACAAACAGCAATCCACAGAAAACCCGAACTGCCCATTAGCTCTGATTGAGTAGTAAGGAAACATTTTCCCTGGGGGGAAGCAGCAGGACAAGAGGAATTGTACATAAGCCCAAAGTGGCTCTTGTTTGTCATAATGACAATGAGAGGAAGGGAAGGTGGGGAGGAGATTTTGGGGGTATCTGTGGCAGCTGTTCACTGTTTTGCATTCTTCTCAGTGACCAGGATCTAGCATTCAAATGTTTTCCAAGCAAATTCTTCTGAACATCTTCTGCAGTGTTATTGAGAGGTATTCCCCCCCCCCAGAGACAGAATACTTCTAGTTTAATACGATGCAATGCCTTTGTAGCTCATTATGCAAGTGCAATTATGCATATCCTATGGTCATTAATTCCAATATGTATGAATATTTCTGCTAGTTGCTGGAAAGAGCTATTCCATCACACCTTTGTTACCAGCTTCTCTTCTTCCTAGCACTGAGATAATTTAGAATTCTACCTGTATCATATGAAGATGAAGAGTTCAAGGAACAAGTCATGCTTGTGTCTCAATAAAGAAACAAATGATATGTTTGAGCCCAGATATCATTTCTTATAATTACAAAATTAAAATGAAATCAGCTTGATGAATGCACAAGGGTTTATTCTGCCTTCCATTCAATACTTTCTCATTTGTTTTATTACCTCCTTGAAGAAATGCCTCAAAGCCACAAACACAGAGCACCAAATATATTATTTAGATATATGTTTGTTTGAAAACTGCACTATTGATTTTGTGGTATGAAGAGCCAAGGAGCATTTTAGCTCACCAACATATCTGGGATATAATTTTACAGAGTGAGCTGAATCATCTCAAATGTCTTGTGATCAGCTGCTTCTCTTGCAATGGCTCATTATTGTTATCATTATTTAAGTGATATGAGGCTGCCAGCCCTGCACACCCCACTTGCCAACTCCACCTACCCACCAACTACTTTATCAATGCCCCCTTTCCCCACACCTGGCCAGCTCCTCCTCCTTTTACTCCTGACCAAAGCTCTCCCTTTAATCCTCACCCATTCCCTTGTTTGTCCCCTCCCAGCTGACCAAGCCCTCTCCCTCTGTTAAACCTCACTGCAGCCTTGTTTACCTGGAGCAGGTGTGAATTGCTTCACAGAGTGGTTTGTGAGGCACCCCCCCCCCAATTAAACAGCTTGCTTGGGCTGCCTGCCACTCTCTTATCATGTTGGAGTGACCACCAAACTGCAGTTTGATGACAGACTTACATTTTTATGTATACAGTGAGATATATAATGACATGAGTCAACTTGACATGAGTCAACAGTGTGATGCAGCAGCTAAAAAAGCCAATGCAATTCTGGGCTGCATCAATAGGAGTATAGCATCTAGATCAAGGGAAGTAATAGTACCACTGTATTCCGCTCTGGTCAGACCTCACCTGGAATACTGTGTCCAGTTCTGGGCACCACAGTTCAAGAAGGATACTGACAAGCTGGAACGTGTCCAGAGGAGGGCAACCAAAATGGTCAAAGGCCTGGAAACGATGCCTTATGAGGAACGGCTTAGGGAGCTGGGTATGTTTAGCCTGGAGAAGAGAAGGTTAAGGGGTGATATGATAGCCATGTTCAAATATATAAAAGGATGTCATATAGAGGAGGGAGAAAGGTTGTTTTCTGCTGCTCCTGAGAAGAGGACACGGAGCAATGGATTCAAACTACAAGAAAGAAGATTCCACCAAAACATTAGAAAGAACTTCCTGACAGTAAGAGCTGTTCGACAGTGGAATTTGCTGCCAAGGAGTGTGGTGGAGTCTCCTTCTTTGGAGGTCTTTAAGCAGAGGCTTGACAGCCACCTGTCAGGAATGCTTTGATGGTGTTTCCTGCTTGGCAGGGGGTTGGACTGGATGGCCCTTCTGGTCTCTTCCAACTCTATGATTCTATGATTCTATATACTGTACTGTTTAGGCCTCACTGGCATATACATATAAAGTACTATCATACCACTAAGGAATCCTGTGAAATATAATGTGTTGTGGGTGTTGAGAATTGTTAGGAGATTTTCCCCTCATGGAACTGCAATGTCCAGAGTGGTTTAAACAGCAATAATGAGCAGAATAGTTTTTTGGGGTTTTCCTGTACTGTTAAATACAAGCAAAATCACTTAGTAATGGACAATGTGGTTCCAAGAAGTCAAATAAAAAACAAGGCTTTGTGTTTGTTGACTGGGGGACAGTCAATCGTGTCTGTGTCTTTGTGTGCATTGGGGTATATAAGCATGTGCACCCAAGGAAAGTATAATTCAGTTGCAACTCCACATCGGGGGGGGGGGGAGACTTTCAGAAGCTTTAATAAGGATAGTTGTTGCAAGCAAGCATTTTCACCAGCATGATTACTGGGTACAGTTCGACAGCAATACAAACCACTCCACAAATACTAATTGGTCGTTTTTGCCAAATTAGATCTCTAATTTCCTGTTGAGGATTAGAGTAGTTAGCACAGCCCTGAAGAATATTTTAAATGCCTTGTGTAATGAAGAAAGTGGATCTCCTCTACCAATGAAAGAAGATTGATTGGATGAGAAGATGCCTTGGACACTGTGTACCAATAAACACTCCATGCTGATTAGTGAACTCTTGAAATATACAAATGAATGGGTGGCAAGCAAACCCAGATGGTGATAGCGTTAGCTCAAGAGGAGCAAATGGACCAGACTTCATCAACATACTACAAGAAACATGCTGTGGTGATGGGGGCCCTAGTAATTTCTCCTAATCTTTAATCAAGTTAATGGGCTGATTAGTCATCTTTAGTTGATTAGTCAGGAGTTGTGCAATTTGAATTACCAAGGACAAATTTTCTACGGTGGAGCACAAAGTTATAATTTGACACTATTTTGCTATGCTGTGTTACTGCAACAGAAAATATTTAAAAAGTATGTTCTAGATCTGGAAAACATGCACAAAAGCAAGCTATGCAGGGCTGACCTGGTAGGTTCTGGAAGTGGTAAATGGACTGCTGCATGCTGTGGTGGTGCCTATTAACTTGAACAAGGCTGTGATATGACCAGTTCTGGAGGGGAGAATCCCTCGCTGGACCCTGAGGTTTATTACAGCTGCTCCTCACTTTATCATCCTCATTTATTTATTGGGGTTGGGGAAGGTCATATTTCAAAAGTGAGTCCAATGTATCATAGTGAGGAGTGGGATTCCACTAGCCTTGGAGGAGGCAGTGGTGTGTCCTTTCCTCAAGGGCAACTCCCAGGTTCCAAAATTGTTAATCTACTTCTAGGTAAAGGGACCCCTGACCGTTAGGTTAAGTCACGGACAACTCTGGGGTTGCGGCAATCTCACTTTATTGGCCGAGGGAGCCAACGTACAGCTTCTGGGTCATGTGGCCAGCATGACTAAGCCGCTTCTGGCGAACCAGAGCAGTGCACGGAAACGCCGTTTACCTTCCCACTGGAGCGGTACCTATTTATCTACTTGCACTTCGTGCTTTCGAAGGTTGGCAGGAGCAGGGACCGAACAACGGGAGCTCACCCCGTCGCAGGGATTCGAACTGCCGACCTTCTGATCAGCAAGTCCTAGGCCACAGTGCTACCGGCCACTTCTACATAGTCACAAATATCCCCTTCTGAGGCAAGGTGCTTGAGAAGGGGCCGGGGGGGGGGGCAACTTCAGCTGTGCTTGGATGAAATGACCATTTAAATCCAGCATTATGCCTGATTTTAGGACTGAAAGAACTATGGACATGCATGTTGGTTACTGTGTTGTGAGAGGAAATGAGATAGAGTGACCTTGCTGATTCTCTCACCAGTGGCTTTTGATACCAGGGGTGGGGGAGCTTTGGCCCATGGACTGAAACTGACCCAACAGACTTACTCAATTTGGCCCATGAAGCCAGTTCCCCCAGATGATGTGCACCTGCTGCACATCTGATGATGTCAGGTGTGGGGCATGTAGACACACATGCCTGGATTCTTAGGCTGGAAAGCAGAATTGAACTCCCCATGCATCAATTCTGTCCAGTCTTGCTTTGTTTGGGTGCTTAAGCAGTTTCCACTTGTTAATATGCCCATGCCCTTCAGAAAGTAGGACTGAACTCCCCATGGATCCACAGATTCTCAGGGAGTTCAGTCCTCTTTTGGCACTATCCACACTAGTCAACTTTAATATTCCATAACTGATAGGTAGGAGGTTCTATCAAAGCTGTCAAAGATGGCCCAAATATCTGGCCATCAAACCAAAAGTTTTCTCAACGCTGTCATTAACCATGGTGTCCACCTGGACCTTTTGAAGGAGTTAGGAACTGGATCATGACTGATTCCTTAGACTTCGCTCCAATTACACCATGTTATATACTTGCCTGACTGTTGCTGTCTCTTCTCCTCACTCTGAGCACTTACAATGTGGAGCTACACCCCTCCCCTCTGCCACGGCCACCATCAGCCTGGGAAATATTACACCACCATGGAAATTATATTGCTAATTCTGAAATGAGGATTAGCCATGTTCCAGTGTGTTGTCCCTTATTGTGAACACTTGCACTTACAATGCTGTAAGTGATGTGTGCATGGTTGGGGTGGGGGCGCAGGCTCATGAAGAATAACACAACAGCTTTTTTAGGGAAAGCTCTAATTAAAGCTGACCTGCAAGCTTTCAAACCAACATGGCCATGCTTCAGTGAGCATTTGAAACTCTCTGAAGAGTGTGCTGCTACAGCCGACAAGAAGGAATCCTCTTTGCATTGTCTCCCGACAAAGAGATTTCTAGGTTGCCAAATGACAAGTTCTGCATCACTAGGCTTGGGAAGATTAGCTTCCCAAAAGGAGGGGACAATAAAAAGTTGGCAAAACTCTGAGAAGAAATATATATTTACACACACACACACAAACACATACAAACACTGCTTGGAGTCCAAAACCCATCAACTGCCACCTCTCTAGTCAAGTCATTAGAGCACAGATCTACAGAATATATGTCCTAGTTCTGAACTTTAGCAGTAAAGTAGAAGTAGGAGCAAAGTCTTCTCCAAAGTGGTCATGACTTGGCATGGGTGTACTACTATTACTAATAAATTTATTTTTTTATATCATGCCCATCTAATAAAAATAAAAATAAAAATAAAAATTTTATTTATACCCCGCCCTTCCCAGCCAAGACCGGGCTCAGAGCGGCTAACAGCAATAAAATCACAACAAAACATACAAAACAATCAATTAAAATACAGGTTAAAATACGATTTAAAGTTTAAAATGCAGCCTCATTTTTAAGTAGCCCACCAATCAAACCATAAAGGAATGAAACATCAGGGTTAAACTGAAACCAACCCAAAGGCCAGGTGGAACAGCTCCATCTTGCAGGCCCTGCGGAAAGATGCCAAATCCCGCAGGGCCCTGGTCTTTTGTGACAGAGCGTTCCACCATGTTGGGGCCAGTACTGAGAAGGCCCTGGCCCTAGTTGAGGCAGCATCTAGCAGCATTGATGATACAGAAAACTGAGTTATACAGAGAGGCTGCTGAAGCCACCTTTAATGAGAAGAACCTGCTGGATAAAGCCAAGCAGGAGGGGGGGGGCACATCTAATCCATCAACCTGTTCTCACAGAGGCCATCCAGATGCTCCAGTGCAAGCAGGACCTGAGCACAGCACCAGCAGCATCTATTTATATGCTTCATTTCCATAATTGAACCATGTGCAAGGCAGCTTACAACATCAAAATATGTGCATAATCACAACAATATAACAAAATTTAAGTGGCCAGAAATGAGACTGCATCAGTGAGCACACAATAAAATTAAAGAACCCCACACAATGCATAATGAAGTCTTGCAAAAAGACACAAAACATTAAATCATTAGAAGCAAATAAATAAAGTAAGTAAGTAAGTAAGTACCTGCAGAATTAAATCTTTACCCCAACAAAAACTCCTAAACAATACCCCACCCCAACAACCTCTAGGCATCCTGAGCAGCAGGTCTTGCAGGACTTACCGGTAAGATGGTCTTGGGTCACTTCAGCAGAAGAAGCTGATTTTGTAACTGGAGTCAGTCAGGATCTGTCCTTGCAGGTCAGATGGACATGCCTATTCAGTAGTAAGTTCTTACGAGGCTTTGTCCCAGCTAATTGGGGTTGGAATTGAAGCCGTAATCTCCGGCAACTCCAGTTTAAAAAACAGTAGCAAGCTGGTAATTTGGAGAGAAATGTTTTCTCCAAGTCAGGGAAAGCTCCTCAGCCCTGTTCCTTTCCTGAGCTTCGGTGATGTGCAGCCCAACTTTCCCTCATCCTTTATTGTCTTTATGGCTGGAATGTGTCCTTGAACTCTGATAATGTCTCTTGCCTGCCTGGAGAGAAAACAGGGTGTAAGAAAGTGCGCAGAAACCAGCCTGTTGAAAGCGGGGGATCATCTGTTATTCTGGACACTTTTGCCTCTTGTCCAACCTACCACTGTCACCCTCAGGTAAAAAAAAAAGAATTCCCATTTTTGATACACATGGATCATACAGTGTGGTAGTTAAAACAGTTATTTTCTTGTGGCTCACAAATCAAAACCAGGTCACCAGGTCCATGTGGCTCAGCAGCAAATGGGACTGACAGCACAGCCATAGCATGAGCCATATATTATTCACAATTAAGAGTCCCAGAAAATAGCACCCAGGAGTTGAAAAGCATGATGAGAACAGAAACGCAGGAACAAATGAATGCCAAGTTTAAAACCTGGGTGGGATAAGGGCTTTATTTTGTGCCAAAGAGGCATTTATATAAATACCAAGCCAACCTATATAGTGATAGTGGTCTGCAAATATGGGGCCACCACCAAAAAGCCCTCATTCTCACCCTGCATCCTTCAGAATGAGGTGTTACTCAGAGAAAGCTGATCTTAGGGCACAGATAGGGATAGACCTTATCTTAACTATTTTTAAATTGCCCAAAGCCTTCAAATTAAGCTCTCTTTGCACTTCAATAGGAATCTAGAGTTGACAGATGCTAACCAGTAGGCCTACATTAAACTCCAAGGACTTATTTTATATCCACTACTAAAAGAACCAATAGTAATGTACGGAAGTGAGAGCTGGACCATAAAGAAGGCTGATCACCGAAGAATTGATGCTTTTGAATTATGGTGCTGGAGGAGACTCTTGAGAGTCCCATGGACTGCAAGAAGATCAAACCTATCCATTCTTAAAGAAATCAGCCCTGAATGCTCACTAGAAGGACAGATCCTGAAGTTGAGGCTCCAGTACTTTGGCCACCTCATGAGAAGAGAAGACTCCCTAGAAAAGACCCTGATGTTGGGAAAGATGGAGGGCACAAGGAGAAGGGGACGACAGAGGATGAGATGGTTGGACAGTGTTCTCGAAGCTACTAACATGAGTTTGGCAAAACTGCGAGAGGCAGTGAAGGATAGGCGTGCCTGGCGTGCTCTGGTCCATGGGGTCATGAAGAGTCGGACACGACTGAACGACTGAACAACAACAAAAGAACCAATATTTTGTATGGGGTAGCCATTTACAATCCCAGTAGACCATGTGTGTATCCAGTGTAAACAAGATACTGCAGGTGCTTGGCTGCTTGCTGGGCTGTTGTACATGTTAAGTTGGATGTCCCCAGAGTGTTCCATGGCTGTAAGGGCTCAGGGCATCAGGGAGGAAGAAGAGGCAGGCAGTGGGTAGGGAAGCTGTACGAAAGAGCCCTGGCCATCACGAGAAGGTAGGAACCTGCAACCTGACTCCCCTTCCTGCTTGGCACAGGGTTCTCCTTTGCAATAGAGCAGAGGCACCAATATTGCTTGCTGCATGGCACTGCTTTGCAAGCGACTTCCCTGCAGAGAAGTTGCTTGCAAAGGGAGCACCCTGCAGAATTGAAACCCCTGTTCTCCTTTCCCTGCCTCTCATCTGTGTTTCAATTAGTGTGCAGGTTTTGGTTTTTCAAAACCTAATTAAACATAAACCCCACCTCACTGAACTACTTCAGAACTGCATCCTTGGTAGGGCAGTTGGCCCCCGTGTTAGCTCAGGATTTAGCCCAGGGTGGGTTGCCCTGATTCAGGACCCCTGGACTGAGATCAGAGGGCAAGGGGAAAGCTGTCCACCCTCTATTATGCCTCAGTTGAGCCTACTTCTCAGTTGTTAGGATAAAATGAATCTCACAATATATGGCAACTCCACGCTTTAAAGTATTCATGGAGCTGAAATGTACGGAATTATAAGTAAAGTCATTTTTAAATAATTTTAAAAAAATATATATGAAAAAATGAAAGCCTCTTGTAGGTACTCAAAGACCTGATTGCTGTGGTTAGAGCTTCTTTTAGCTACACACATACTTGTTCATGCCTCTCTTGAAGAGTAATCAAATCATACTGTATGGCACTCACTCATTTGTACATTCAAACTAGAGAAAATATGAGGCAATGCCTCGCCTAATCTATAGCAGAAATGATTTCCAAACAAAGGACATTTCTAAGCATTTTAAAAGCTTTTTGCTTCTTATGAGTGTTAAAAGCCATCTACCGGTATTCTGTGATCATCTTTGTCTCTTGTGGGAACAAATTCCATAGAATGCCTTGAGATGCATCAAGAGTAGGTTTGCATTTTTATATGCACCTACTTGTTGTTGTTTTTTCCAGACATCTTTATTGAAAGCTTAAAAGTACATAATTATATGTGCACTAAACATGGTGAGACTTCTATAAAAGAGAGAGAAGTAAATAGCACCCGTGTAGAAGGGAAAGTAAAGGGGGGAGGGGGGAAACACCCCAACCTGTATGGTTTACAATGTTGTTATTGTACTTCACCAGAACGTAACCTATTACAGTATGCGTAAGAATGGATTCCAAATATCATTGAATTTGTCCATGGCAAGTCTGCATTTACATGCAAGTTGTTCATATGTTGCAAGTTTGTATAAGTCTTCAATCCAATCGTAGAAGGGAGTCACATTTTTATTTTTCCAATTAATCAGTCCCAGCTCCTGCCCACCTAGCAGTTCAAAAGCACGTCAAGTGCATGTAGATAAATACGTACCGCTCCGGTGGGAAGGTAAACGGCATTTCCATGCGCTGCTCTGGTTCGCCAGAAGCGGCTTAGTCATGCTGGCCCCATGACCTGGAAGCTGTATGCCAACTCCCTCAGCCTATAGAGCAAGATGAGCGCTGCAACCCCAGAGCTGTCCACGACTGGACCTAATGGTCAGGGGTACCTTCACCTTTACCTTTATGCAAATATGAGATTGGTATTGTTTAAATGGTTGAACCAAAAAGTTATTTCCTCTTAACATCAACTCCGTTTTGGACCAGTTTATAGTATATCTAGAGATATTGCCAAAAACATCTATATTTTTGCATTAATATTGGAATAGTACTGTGAGGTTTCATGATAAACAGTAGACTATCATCCGCAAACATTACCAATTCAAGTGAGTTATGAATTACACTGAAGATTTCCTTATGCTGTGTAATAATACATGCCAGGGGTTCCAAACATATATTAAAAAGCAAAGGCGAAAGTGGGCAGTATTGCCCAGCCTCACATTTTCCAAAACATTATGCAAACCAAAATGCAGCTACACTTCGAAATTTGCACTTCTATGTATTTGGTTTTAAGACCTCTAACCATTCTGATCAACCTAGTCTGGACTCAGAATTGAACTCAGAAACTGAAGCAATTCCACCAGAACCTTTGAGTATGCATTGGATAGAAGTTTAATTTTAGTTTACTTTCAAAAGTGAATGTACCTATGCCACACCTTCAGAAACAATGTGCAAACCAAAGCACAGTCATATTTCAAAATTTGCACTTCTCTTAATTTTGCAGTGCTGTTTTCCACTCAAGTACTGCAGTGTGTACTATGATGCATATACCAAGGTAGAGTGATAAAAATGCATATATTCGTGAAAATAAAATACAAAAATGCATTATATATGTTTTGCAGAAATGAGTATATTAGGCAAAATTGCACACACAAACGTGTATAGTAGGAGAATTTTTCACTAAAATGCTGCTGTATTTTCATGATGGCATTTAAAAAACAACAACTCAGCACACTGCTGTGTGAATATGGAGAACGAAAGATGTAAAAATGAAATAAACTGGAATTGGTGGATACATCTGTCCCTCTTGTGAACTGAGGAGCAATTGCTGGCATTGTCCAACTGACCCCCTGACCCCAAATTGGGTAGTTTGCTTACTTCTTCTTCTTCTTCCATGGGAGAAGCAAAAGTAGACGTGTGACAATTAGCACTGCAGATTGCATCCCCATCAGAAAATGCCTTTGTGATTAGCACATTAATTCCTCCCAAATATGACTGAAGCAAGATCAGCAAGTTGTATTACCATATGCTGCCAAGGAAGGAAATAATTTACAAATTGTTTAAGCTTCTTCTGGGAGAGGAGGAGAAATCTGATGTGAAGCAATGTGATGTCTTGAGAAAATTAGGCTTTGCTCCTGTCACATTGTTATTTTTTCACCTCCTTTTTTAATCTATTATGGGCATGTCGGCTTATCCATTTCCATTTGAAGAGCTGTCTGATTCATCACAGAGCTGGGAAGCTCCTGAATTAGGTTTGCTTGTTCACTTGTGAGAAGTGCAGAAGTTTTTCAAGGTTTTCTTTAGGGTAGTTTGCTTTGCTACAGTTGGACCAGTCATCTTGTGCTGCATGATAAAACAGCACATCATTTGGTATAAGGATGGGCTGAGCAGTTGGTTCCATCCCATTGCAGTCCCACTGGAGCTCAGTCATCCCATTCTGTTCTCTTATTTGTGGATTTTTATTTTTTGGAAGAGTGCTCCAAATGAAAACTTTTAATGCATACACTTTTTTTATTTGCCAGATTTCTCACCTAACATTCAAAACAAGGTCTCAGTGCAAATTCTAACAATATAGTATACTATATTATACAGCCCCAATCACAGTGGTTCAGGGGAGGGGGAGATATGATGTGGGAGGTGGGACAGGCCATCCCCTCCTCCAACCTGGGGAATTGTTGCCAGAGAAGTGTATAATCCAACTGGGAGTTGCATTCCCATCTGCAAGCAAGTTCGGGTTGTTGGATCAGGCCAGTCTGCTAAATACTTTCTCATCCATCCTTAATCTAGTAATACATTTTATTTAATAGAGAAGTGGGCCACTAGGTGACCCACTGATCTTTAGTGGCTTTACCAAATCCCCACAGATCCAGTCCCACTCTGGATTAGATACTTCAAAACTTCTCCCATGTTTGGATAAATAGTGTCTCCCTCAGTAGAGAACATTTGTGGGATCAAGGTATAAATTATTTATGGAGCATTATGGTGGTGGCAGGGTATAGCAATTGATTGCGCCTGAAAGCCAATGTGAGGTGCTGTTAGGATCCAATGAAGTTGCATAAACAAAGACTCTGACTGTCTTTGCATCCTCACACATCTTTCCTCAACTCATCATAGCTTCAGTTAAAAGAAACACAGGCTAAAATTGTGCATAGCCTTTCAGCACAATAATGTTATCTTGCATGAGTCATCTGCACAGAGAGTTCTGAGACACCCCCTCAGTTTGCATGTGTCACCACTTTCCAATGCACTCACTGGTTAAATGGGCTCGCTGATGGGTCTCCTGTTTGCCCCCCTCCCATCTAAAAAAAAAAATATCATGAAGGGTTTTTTTTGGATTTAAATAGATCAAAACTATTAACCTCATTCTGTCCATATGTACCACACATTATTGTGCCAATTTCTAATTCCTAGTTGCCATGCACTGATTGTATAAAATATATTGTGCTGCATTCAGACTGCATTGTTTTCCTGGTTACCAGTATAATGCTAGCACTTCTGGTTTCTAATTTCCTTTTACTGTACCTGTAGCATTTTAGAACTGTGGCTTGTTGATTGAAAAGCTATAACATTGTGCTAAATTCCACTCACACCAGTAGGTGTAGTGTGGCACAACAACAAACGTCATGAGACATGTTACAGGTAGGTAGCCGTGTTGGTCTGTCATAGTCAAAACATAGTCGTCAACAGGTTTACCACAGCTATCAGCCTATCACCCATTCCCACCACCCTTCTGAGTAATACCCCTCCCACCCTCTCACTATATATAAGGGTCTGGTGACTTCTGTCTCAGTGTATCTGAAGAAGTGTGCATGCACACGGAAGCTCACACCAAGAACAAACTTAGTTGGTCTCTAAGGTGCTACTGGAAGGAATTTTTTTTATTTTTTATTTTGTTGTCACTAGACATGTTGACACACACACACACACACACACCATTTCCACGAATGTTTACCTCTGTTTCCCCATGATTCACCACATGGTATGCAAAAATACTACCAAAACTTTTGTTACATGTGTGTGGGGTGGTGGTGGTCCATGCAGACAACAGAATCTTTACAATTCACAACTCTCATGCTACTCTTGGTTTCCAGGGTTGCAAATTGATTTTTTATTTTTATTTTTTGGTGGGGAAAGTTAATATGGAAATGACTGCTGAACTTCTGTTACATTCAGCTAAGGAAATATTGGGAAGAAGGAACAAAGTGCTGTCTGAATAACACCTATCCTCATATGAATGCTTAGAGAGATGTTTTTCATAGAAGTGACAGCTACATCAAAAGGCATTCATCATGTACGCATAAATCAAGTGTGTTTGCTAAATAGTATAGCTAAGGTTACACAGTGATTTGATTACCTTAGTATCAACGGACCTCCATTATAGGTCATTTCACTTGAATGGCCTTGGGTAGCTAATTGTTGTTAATATGCATTCATTACTTTCACCATGACAACTCATTTGATGATGGAACAATGAACTGTAGGAGCCAGACGTGAAAAGAAGGATATGTTCCAACTGGAAATGTGTAAGATTGGGTGAAATTTTAATACTCTGTTTTTTAATGACCCCCTTCATTGTTGTTGTTCTTGTTGTTTAGCTTTTTCCATAGTACCAATTACTAAAACACAGTAAGACATTGAGAAGATAAATGTGATTCTAAAACTGATTGTTATCATTCCACAGGAAAACTTTAAAAGGCAAAATGTATGTATCAATTTCTGTCCCTGCAACATTGCAGTCAAGGGAGGAACAAACAATTTCTTTGCAGGACAGTTGTTTTGCTTTCCTGAAGGTCCTAGCTTTAATTCCAGGCATTTACAGTAAAACAATTCCAGATAACAAGGGTGGGAATGCTTTATAATGAGATCATAAAACAGTATTGCCCAAACCGGTGTCCTTCAGATGTTACTGAGCCTACTGAGACCCTTAGATTGCCATCTGATGCTCTTTTCCAGGCCTCTTCTATGATGAAGGTTCAGAAGATGCTGTCAAGGAGAAAGCCTTTTTAGTTGTGGTTCCAAGCTTGTGGAATGTTGCCATCTCTTTGGCACCAAATAAAACTTACCTTTTCCCCAGGCTTTTAATGGACTACAGTGATGTTGTTTGCTGATAAGTGGTCTGCCAAAGCTTTCTGCAGCTCTTGTTGCTCTGTGTGTGTGTGTGTGTGTGAGAGAGAGAGAGAGAGAGAGAGAGAGAGAGAGAGAGAGAGAGAGAGAGAGATTTGCATGTTTTTAGTGTACATGTCTTCTTATGTAAATTGACTTACATTATAATACAGGGTATTTTATTTCTCTTTATGCTTTTAAATATTGTTACATGCCACCCCTGTCCAGAGTGGTGAGAGACTCCAGGGGTTCCAGATGTGTAGCCAAGGCTTGGCTTCTTTGGACAAAAGGTTAATGGAGACAGTAATGTATCCACAGCATTGACCAGAGAAGGAATGATCATTGGGAGGAGCGAAGAACAAAGAGACATCATGATGCACCTGTAACAGGAAAACTGGTTGCCTTCATGTCTCTACAACTACAGCAGGCACTGTAACTCTCCAATAGTTTGACTTTCCTCTCAAAGGCACACTCTTCTATTGTCTCCCAAGAGAGATGGATGCCAACAGTGTGGTGTCTTTAATATATATAGGTTTATATATATATATATACACATATATACAACCAGAGCACAGGATGGAAGGACTCAAAGTGTTAGCACTCCAACAGATCTTGTTCCTCCATTTGTCACAGCTTTGGATCCAACACAGCACAAGACATATATCTGTCCCGGGCTCTCACAGCATCTACCCTCTAGCTTCCAAATCAGTCACAAAGCAACTATCAAGCCCAGTCCCACTTTATTGACCTTTTAGTTGTTCATTAAGATGATGCAGCTATTGCAACCCAGCTCATCCCTTTGAAGTGCCCAGCAGAGCACTAAAGTGGTCATCTGGTCTTCATCTTCAATGAACTTTGACTGATTCCCCAACTTCCCCCCAAATTCATGATAATATGTTGTAAGTCACATAGAGACCCTTCTGTGAAACAAGTGACTAACAGCTTCAAATAACACTAGCAACAACTCCCAACCTCCCTATTGACTATTAGCCATGCTTTCTGGGGCTGAACTGGAATACGACAACACCTGGAAAGCATGAGGCTGAGGAAGAATGTTTTAGAGAATGGTTGCCAGGCAAAATGGACAATACTGAGCTAGAGATGGCTCAGAGAGAGGCAAGAGTTATGATAACCTCCAGATTGCTTCCCCAGCTCTCATTTTAATATAAGCCAAAGAAAAAAATAGTGTTCCTCTAACTCATCCGGATTCTAAATCTTCCAACCACTAATCTGGCTTTAAATTACTTCTGACTCACCTATTTACAGTGGCAGTAGTGAGCAGAAGGAAGGAAGGAAGGAAGGAAGGAAGGAAGGAAGGAAGGAAGGAAGGAAGGAAGGAAGGTAGGTAGGTAGGTAGGTAGGTAGGTCTCTTTCTCATTTCTGGTGCCTGGCATTTTAACAGGGGTGGCTAATTCCCATTGAGACTGGTGGGGTAGAAGGCAGGAAGACCAAACTGCAGGTGGAACCAATGTAATGATAGGAAGAGCCAACTACAGTGGTACCTCGGGTTAAGTACTTAATTCATTCCAGAGGTCCGTTCTTAACCTGAAGCGTACTTAACCTGAAGCACCACTTTAGCTAATGGGACCTCCTGCTGCCGCTGCGCTGCCAGAGCACGATTTCTGTTCTTAGCAGAGTTCTTAACCTGAAGCTTTATGAGGAATGGATGAAGGAGCTGGGTAATATGTTTAGCCTGGAAAAGAGGAGATATGAGAGCCATTTTCAAATATCTCAAGGGCTGTCACATGGAAGAGGGAACGAGCTTGTTTTCTCCTGCTCTGGAGGGTAGGATTCATATTAATGGCTTCAAGTTACAAGTCAGGAGGTTCTGACTAAACATCAGGAAGAACTTTCTGACAGTAAGTGCTTTTAGACAGTGGAACAGTGGATTGAATGTATTGCCCTCAGCTGTACTTGAGGGGCGATTCCTACAAATTCCACACGAAAAATGCTTATGTCCCTGTGGAGATGGCAGTACCGAATCAGTGGCGCATGCCCTTCTGGCTTGCACTCTTTACAAGGACTTGAGGAATGAGATTATCACCCCTCAATTGTTGTCCATTCCGGGTCGCCCAGCCACTGCCACAGTGTCCTTTCTCCTGGCAGATCAGGAGGAGCAGATGACACCAAAGATTGCAAGGTTTTTAGCTGGGGCAATCAGAATAAGGTCCATTATTTGACTGCTGATTCAGGACCCCAAAGTGTGTTTTATATAATTGACTTTTTATTTCTGTTCTTTGTATATTGTTTTGCTGTTTTGTTGCTATGGCCGATGGCTGACGCAAATAAAGTTTCATTCTATTCTAGACAGTGGAACCGTCTCCCTCGGGACGTTGTAGACTCTCCTTCCTTGGAGGTTTTTAAGCAGAGGTTGAATGGCCATCTGTCACGGATGCTTTAGTTGAGATTCCTGCATTGTAGAGGTTTAGACAAGATGACCCTTAGGGTCCTTTCCAACTCTACAATTTTATGATTCTATGATTTTCCTGTTTACTTTGAAAATCATCAGGGTGTTGTGATCGTTACTTGTAAGCACTTGCAAACCTTGGGAGGCTATATGAATACTTGTAAGGAATTATTGCAAAGACCAGAAGAAGGATACCCACCTTTTGCACAACAACAACAACAACAACAACAACAACAACAACAACAACAACAACAACAACTTTACATTTTCAAAAGGAGAGGTATAACCACAAGTGGGAGAGTACACCAGCTTTCAGAAAGGCGTATAATTCACGGGGGAGCACACTTTGCTGAGCCTAGATTGCCTGGCTCCAGAAAATGAAACAATGCTTCTGAGCATGCTCAGAATGGTCATTTCCTGTGGGGGATAATGGGATTAATGACATTAAAACATAAGATCCAATGTATCTCTTCCTCTTACCTCCCTATGCCTTAATATTCCTGTCATGAATGATTAGATGCTAACCCAAACTTCATTGTCCATTTCTGCCACTGGTTGAAACAATGTGTGGTGGTTATTTTGCTCACCTCAAGAAGCTGTGCAGAGCAGATTGCGTTTCAGCAGCCTGCAAATCAGAACTAAAACAATTTCCTGACATCTGTGACAAAATGAAAAACTTGTTTCCTAGTGGTATTTTCTTTCTGGATCAGTTCTGAGCTGAATTTGGACTAGCTGATTAAACATTTTGTACAGATTTAATGTGCTGCAAACCTACAAGACTTGGGTCAAAATGTGAACCTTGTAAAATTTCTTTGTCATATTTACTGCAGAAGACTGTATCTGAGATCTCCCTACAGTGGCACATAGTTTTATTTATTTATTTATTTTTAAAATGGAATACTGCCATAACATTTGTGATTAGAGAATACACTATAATAAGCACATCCCATGAGGGCTCCTATAAGATTAAGCTCATATGTACCCTGTAGTAATTACTTTAAAAATGCAGTAGGAACATTAGCAAAAGATTTTTGTCCCATTAATTTAATTAGTATGGCATCGATGTAACTGAGAACTGTAGTATATGGATAAGCTGTTGGCATCCAAAGCACCCTCTTCATCAAAGGGATTCTTTGATATGAGGCTACATCTTCATGACCCTATCATTGAATACTTTCTGTGATTTCACCCCTCCTTTTCTATCCCTCCCCTCTCTCTTTCTGCTATTCTGTGTTGCATAGCTCAGATAACAACAGTCAGATGGGGTGGGATGGTCTTATTCCTTTTGTGATACTCTGCATTCTGTAATGACAAACTGAACTGGAAACACCTTGCTGAACACTTGACTCCTTGCCTTTAATATTAATGGAGCAATCCCAAATAAAGGGAAGATTTTGTTACCACTCCCGGTATATTGAGAACATTTTAGGGGTGAACAATGTTACGCCACATTTACTGCCCAGCTGTTGATATGAGAGGTTGTGGGCCGTCTTTGGGGACAGGAGACAATTGCCTTAGCTTGCCAAATCCCTTTCCATGCCAAACACATGAAGTTTTAATTATGAGCTGTTTGAAATATTTATTCCCTCACACTCCCTTATTCCTATACAGAAATGAGATAAAAGTTCTTTTGAAATCCGATGACATAAAACATTTGATACCAACACTGTGCTGTTGCAGAGTAGTGAGTTAATTAGCTTGAGTGAATATTTATTTGGTTGCATCGGCTGTGGCTGCTCCCTTGACTTGGGGATGCCTTGAGCGAAAAGAGTCATTTAAAAGAAATTAACCTATATCGATGAGCCACATAAACAGTAGCTGGGTTTTTGTTCCTTACCGTAGACCTCACATCAAAATGTAAGTGGAACATTTGACTTTAAAATACCATCCGTTCAACAGGGGTCACCAAAGTGGTGCCCTTCACTGGCTTTTCAACTCTCGTTTCTGACCATTGGGTATGCAGTCAGGGAGTGGAAGTTGGAGTCCTACAACATTTGGAGGGCCCCATGTTGTTTACTCCCTACCCTATGGCTTCAGGGATTTGAAAGACAATTTCAAAAACCAACTAGCAGGGTAAATACTTGTGATAAGGGGGCCCTGCCAGTTACAATACCTTAACTCTCTTCCAAACTCTGTTCAGGAGCAATTTTACCTTCCACTGTGTTAGTACGTCATTTGATCAAACTGATAGGGGTTTGAAATAGGTATGTCTCTCATTCCTCTGTCCTGCCCTGCCTTGCAATGCCCCTTGGACATCTCTTTTGGGGGATTTTATGCCAGAATAAGTTTTGCTGGCTTAAGTTCTGATAGTAAGTTAGGGTGATGGATGTAAACTGGCTCAGCCATGGCTCAACTGGAAAAGCCCAAGATCCACCAAATCCAAATTGTCTAATCCTGGCAGATTTGTGTGTGTGAGAGAGAGTGTGTGTGTCCTTATCCTCAGTGCCAGATGGAGAACTCAAATTCTTGGTTTCTGCCCAAGGCTTTAATGCTTAAACGGTACATAAGCAAGGCATGGTTACAAAATACAACAGGTGTACAAGAGGATTAGATACACCAATAGGTGCAAGCTAAGACATTGATTCAATAAATGCCTTTTGAAGTACAGGGTGGGCACAGCACTTAGTGTGGAAAACAGTTGGAGCCCCGAGACTCCTCTGGGTGCATTGAGTTTGTGAGGTCTGTGTAGGCCAGTGCTGGTGTCTCTATTTCCTAGGGGATACATGTGGTGTTTATGTCAGTTCAAGATATGATGGGAGAGGTGCCAGAGGTGGTTCTAAGGCAAGAAGAATCTGATTAGGGGTGTTTGGTGTAACCCGAGCAGAACACTCCTCTACTAGCCCACTTAGTCTCTTCCCAGGATTCTGCTTATCATTCTTCATGGTCTCAATCCCTTCCCTGGATTCGATCATCTCTTGGGGTTCCCCTGAAACTTATCCATCCCACAAGGATCCTGTCTGGGGTCCTCCAGCTGCAGCTCTTGTCCTTTGGGTCAAACCATCCCCTCCATGAAACCTCCATGGAACTCATGGAGTCTGGATTTGCACTCTGTGTGGCACTCTTCATCATTTTTTAAAATGTTCTGCTTCTGTAAAATTAAATTTGTTGCACATAAGTTCAAGTTTGTTACACATAAGCTATTAGGCTCAGGGAGATGTGACTTACTTTTCCATCCTCACAGTGTAAAGCTGGCACAAGAGAAAAAATGTTTATTGACATCTTTCATTCAGTTTTCATCTAGTGCCTTCACTGACTCAAAGAGGCAACATAAAAAGTGGAACATTGCTTGTCTCTGGTACCCTTGAAGTGAGAGGAGGGTGCAATGAATATAAATACCATAAGCAGTATTTTAGGGTAAAAGGCCTAAAAACTCTCCACTTTTCATATAAAGTTGACTTTTGTTGCACCAGACAATTGTAACAACTAGGTCAGCTTTGTCTCTTCCAATCTTCCCCAATCTGGTGCCCTCCAGATGTTTTGGACACTTCTTCCTTCTCCTTCCCATTGCCATTTGCAGAAAACATCTCCTCCCCTTCCACTTCCGCATCTCCCCTCCCCCTCCGGTCACCCTGGCAACCTCTGTTTCTCAGACTCATCGCAAAAGGGATTTCCCCCCTGTTGTTTACATTCTGGCCAAAGGTGATCCTATCCCAAAAGCTGCTGGGCAGAGGATCTTGTGTTCTGCTGCAAGTTTACGATTATCAAAAAAAATACAGGCCTTTTGTTTCTCCAATGACCCACTGCCAGCGAGCCTTTGCCAGACTGGTTTCAAGAGGAAGCTAGCTGGTATTCTTTCCAGCCCTTGCTAAATGCATGAAATTATGAGTTTACTGAATGTAGAGATTGTGTTGGGGGGGGGAATCTTCTGCATTCATCATAACATCATTAATGGCTTTTCAAAAACAAAGTGAAGGTGCATGTTTGGGAGAGGCAGGATCCGGATCTGGACTGTTTTGGAGAAGATATATTGCCAGTCTGATGTTTTTTCTAGGGCTGTTAGGCATTGTGTGCTTGACTTTCAACATAATTCTATAATTTTATAATAATAATTTTATTATTTATACCCCACCCATATGGGTGAGTTGCCCCAGCCACTCTGGGCAGCGTCTAGCACATATATAAATACATAATAAAACATCAAACATTAAAAACTTCCTGATACAGGGCTGCCTTAAGATGTATTCTAAAAGTTATTTAGTTCCTTATCTCCTTGACACTTGCTGGGAGCGTGTTCCACAGGGTGGGCACCACTACCGAGAAGGCCCTCTGTCTGGTTCCCTGTAACTTCACTTCTCGGAGTGAGGGAACTGCCAGAAGGCCGTTGGAGCTGGACCTCAGTGTCTGAGCTGAATGATCTGGGTGGCATGTGTGTGTGTGTGTGTAAGGTTAAATCATTTTGCCACCCATACTAAGGTCCCAATCCAGACCACCCCAATACCTATAACTTACTTCTGAAAGATCATTCATGCTGTCCTGGCTCTCAATGAATAAAGAACGCAAACTCAGATTACAATTTCTGCCCAGATGTTTAATGCTCTAATCAGTACACAGGCAAGGCCAGGGTTGAAGACACAACAGGTGATAAGCATGTCTAAACAAGCTAAGAAGTTGATCTAGTGGCGAACATGTCTCCTGGGCTTCTGATTCAAAGAAGCAGGGAAGGCACAGCTTTAGCGCACCAAGTGAGAAGCATCTTTGGACTGTGCAGGCAAATGAGCACTGCTTTGAATGGGCTGTGTCTGAGCCATCTGTGCATGCTGGTGCTAATTGCTCTTTGTCCTGGGGCCAAACCTGTCCCCTGGCAGCTCTCCTGTGGACAGAGGTTCACTAACAGGAGACAGTGGCTGAGGATAGTGTTGAGAGAAGGTGGCTGATTTGGCACGCCTGGTAGTGCCTGAGGAGGCTTCATTTGTGACCACCAGCTGGGTACCTCTTTAGGGTCTGACTCAGTATTCACAGCTTCTTCCCCGTACAATTCTGAGACTTCCCATGGACCCAATTAGGCCCATCCCTGTCAGTTAGGAAACAGGATCACCTGATTCCAGCTCGAGTTCCCCCAACCTTTCTTTTTCTTCTGAACAGCCTCTCTGGGATGTCTCCATTGGGTCATGACACATGCAATTGTGTGAACTGCATCTTCACCAGTACAGCCAGCAAATTGGTAGCCCAGCTCTTAGGTACATTGAAAACTGCCTTATACCAAATCAGACCATTGATCCATCTAGCTGTCTACCCTGAATGAAAGCTGCTGCCTAGAATCTCTCCCTGCCCTTTGAACTTGGGGCCTTCTGCATGCAGAGTAGATGGTCTACTACTGAGCTATGGCCCATTCCCAAACTCAGCTAGCCTGGAAGAGAAAAAAGAATATACAGAAGTTTTGATACTTGCAAAGTAACTCATAAACTGGTTGGAATGTGCACACTTCTACAATCTTGGTGAGAAAACTGATGTATTACTGTTTTTTGAAAAAAATCAATTTGCTTTATTTTACAGCACCCAGCTTAGAATCTCCTATACTTATACAAGCAGCAGCCCTGGCAATTCCAAATGTCACTTCCCTTTATTCTCAAATACGTGCATTGCATATTCCAGGAGATCAATACTTACCAAACTTTTGTTACAGAAGGAAGCACGTTTTAATCCAAACACATTGACTAGTGCTGCGACCGGCAAGAGGTGAATCAAGGCCACTGGCAGTGATCCAGAATCATAGACACAAGAGAAGCAGAGGGGAATTCCTCTTCCAGAAGGCATAGGGAATCTTTTCAGCTCAAGGGTCACACTTCCTTCTGGGCAACTTTACAGGGGCCAAATAGGCAGCGCTAGACACAAAAGTAGGTGGAGCAGTAGATGTGAATTTTACCTTTCTGCAGTGAGCTAGTTTCTACACATGCTCACACACCCATCTCTGTCCTCCACCCAGGCAAGCAGAGGGCATTTTCAGAATTGAAGGACATATTTCATCCAGGCAAATACACTCTCAAGGACCAGTGAGGAGTGTGACATGGGAAAGGAGCATGGCCTGATCAGATTATTGTGATTATCTCACTCACTGGATCATCATCTTGTCGTGGTAAGTTGGCTTGCACATTCGTATGATCCATCGAGAGTCTCGGACTCCCAGTAGGGTCACCCAAGGTGGTAAGGTCAAGGGGGAGGAGCTAGACAAAGAATGATCCAAGAAGTCCTCAACGGCAGAACAGGCGGAAGATAACAAGCGGTATGTTACAATGGCTGTGAGGGCGGCTGAAGCAGATAAAAGTTTACCGGTCATACGGATGCAATAGGATGAATAAAATCTGACTCCTCTTGGAATAAAAATTGTCCAGATCAAAAATATGGTTTCAAAGCTTTACTAACAGAACTTGTTCCAAAACAGACTTACAATAATGATACATCCAAATACTTGCATAAAATCATGTGCTTGTCTAAGCACAAGTTCAGCATCTCAAAAATATGAAATTACTTCAACAGAACTGAAATAAAAAACCTTTCTCTCCACAGTCTCCATTACAGCCCAAGAGACAGGAGAGACATCATTAGCACACCCTTTGTCTTCAGTAGCTTGAGAACAAAGACTAGCGCACACAAAACGGAGATTTGTAACTGAATACGCCTCCCATGTGATCTAAGTTAAACACCATGTGAGACAGCAGCAGAGATACATTAATTATCAACCTGTTAGGCACTCAGAGAGCCTCACTTAGCTTCAATGGAATTTTCTATGTTCCCTCTAGCAATACACATACATACAAAGTTATTTTCAATTTCAATGTATAATCCAACAGAGATAGGACCAGATAGTGAGGTCTGGATGGTTTCACATCTCTGCTCTGCCATCACCTGTAAGGTTTTCTTTTAAAACCATTTGCCTTTACACTGTTGTTAAGTAGAAAAGCTAATCTTTTGCAAGTACAGTGGTACCTCGGGTTAAGCACTTAATTCGTTCCAGAGGTCCGTTCTTAACCTGAAGCATACTTAACCTGAAGCACCACTTTAGCTAATGGGACCTCCTGCTGCCACCACGCCGCCAGAGCACGATTTCTGTTCTTGGCGGAGTTCTTAACCTGAAGCGTACTTAACCTGAAGCGTACTTAACCCGAGGTACCACTGTACACCCATTTACTGTTGTTTATTTATTGAATTTATATCCCTCCCTCCCAAAGAACAGCAAATAGTTGAGCTGTACATCTAGCTATTCACAGGTAAGTTTCAATGTGTGCTGTCTGCATATCTGTGAATAATGTACTTGAGCTGTACAAATCTGTAAGTGTGCTCTCTTTCATACAAACTCTTGCATGTGTGTAGAGGCAGTTTGCACCTGTGTACGGTGTATATAGAAAGAGCTTGCTCTTGTTACACCTGTGTGAACAAGACTATAGTCACAAAGAGTCATAGACTTGGGAGGTGGAAATAGATTCCACCAGTTCAAACTAGTCAAAAGCTTAAACTAGCTAGTTGTATGTGCGTCAGATCTATAGTAGATTAAAGTGGAAAGTATTTCTATAAATCAAAGCAGAGGTATTATGAAAATATATAGAGATGCAGCAATATCTGACATTTAAGCATAAAAAGAACGTCTAAATGAAAACAAAAATGTAAAATAAGGGATTTTCAAGTAAAAGCTTCCCATAACTTGACTTTGACTTAACTTGAATTCTTCTAAAATGTCCACCAGTCCAAACTAGTCGAAAGCTTAAACTAGTTAAAGTTCCAGCTAAAGAGCAGTTTGTCCTAAATATTAAGGAGAAGCATGGTTCGAAGGAACTGGTTCCTGTTGTCTCGGTGGATGGGGGTGAGAAAAATAATTCCAGTGCATACAATACAGGATAGTCCAAATGGGAAATCAGTTCTGGTAGAAAACAGAGGGGAAATTGAAACAGTATAACCTGAGCCCTCATAAGGGATTGAACAGAACAGAAAATAAAATAAAAGCCAAAAGGGTTTTTTTGGGGGGGGCAATAAAAAAACTGCATTTACTCGGATCTGTTCATGAGGCAAGTATCTAGGCCCCCAAAGGCAGCTCAGTAGCAGCCTGGAGCTGGCCAGTAGCAGCTCCAAAAGCTGAAGGAGGAACATGCACAAAGGAATAAATTCCTTTCTCCCTAGAAGAGAAGGCAAAAGAATAATAATATTTGGCTCAAAAAGTCCCTAGAACAAACAAAAATCAGCTAGAAAAATTGGGGCACACTAAAGAAGTAAAAAAATGGGGCGGATGCAGGTGGAGCTGTGGGTTAAACCACTGAGCCTAGGGCTTGCCGATCAGAAGGTCAGTGGTTCGAATCCCCTCAACAGGGTGAGCTCCCTGCTTGGTCCCTGCTCCTGCCAACCTAGCAGTTCGAAAGCACATCAAAGTGCAAGTAGATCAATAGGTACCGCTACAGCGGGAAGGTAAACGGCGTTTCCATGTGCTGCTCTGGTTCACCAGAAGTGGCTTAGTCATGCTGGCCACATGACCTGGAAGCTGTACACCGGCTCCCTCGGCCAAAAATGCAAGATGAGCGCCGCAACCCCAGAGTCGGTCATGACTAGACCTAATGGTCAGGGGTCCCTTTACCTTTAAAGAAGTAAAATTAAGGGAAGAAATAAAGCTCTAGCACTGAGGTGCAGGCTCTTTCTGATCCCTCATTGATGCCCCGTACATACTTTGTAGGTTCAACGCAGATGTAGGTTCAACTGGAAGGTGAACTATCCTGGTACATCTCTGAGCTTATTCAGCTTTGAGGGCCTGTCTTTTGGGAGCAGACCAGGAGGTGGACACCCAAAGCCTCCCATCATTTGTCTCACAAATGGTTTAACTTGGATGTGATGGTGGACGGGATCAAGGAAAGGAGCTTAGGTCTTATTAGCTCATAAAGGGGGCAAGAGAGGAAGAAATGTGAGAAGTCCTCTATCTCATTCGTTTTGCATGGGCAAAGGCGCTGAGCAATAGGGATCTTATAATATGTGCCCTGTAGGAAGGCCGTAGGTATGGTGTTTCATCACATCCAAGGAAGATTGTTTGAAATTCCTACTTGTGGACGCAAACCCTCAAGTTTCACGCGGGGTGGCCATTTTCATCTTGCAGGCGCTGAAACTCAGGACCCCTCTGACAGGGTAGTACGTTCCAGCCCTGGTTCTGCTTCACTCCCTCTTTTATTTTTAGCTAATTTAGAGATGTTACCCCAGGTTCTCCTTGCTTGCTTGCTTGTTTTTACATGCTACACATCTTTTAGTAATTTTAGATATCTGGTGTCAGTACTCAAATTTTGGTATTACTTACATCAGTGCAATTCAATTTTTTTTATTATTATTCTTCTAGGGCAGTTATGCAATACTGATTGAAATATGTTTTCTGTTGCGTGTCTTTGGTATTGTATGTATGTTTTATCTTGCTGGGCTATGGCTGAAAGCTAACGCAATAAACTCTTTGATTTGATTTGATTTGGTTTAACTTTCTACTTCTCATTCTTTGAAAATGGCTGTGGGGAAGGAAGAAGTTTTATTAACTACATGGTCCAGTAGACGAGTGAGGATCCTAATTAAAAGGAGCTCAACTTTTAAGAGACATTTTAATCTTTCCATCCTGACATTTACATAACTTGCTTAATGTTTTGGTACATCCGTCACATGGGGTTATGTCAAATCGATTCTGCTCATTCCCATCCCTAGCAGCAATTATCATATACTTCATTCACAAATGTGTGTGCATGCACTGACACACAGAGACACAGAGGCAAACACACACACACACACACACTCATTCAGAAGCTGTGCCATTCTAATTAACATTATGGAAATTCCCAGAGATTATGCTCTAACTTGGCATCCTTCTGCAGAATGTGAGCGGCACTTTCAGTATCAAATGTATTATTTTCCGACATCATTTACATGCTAACATTAAACAGAAATCTGCTCACCAAGCAAGTAGGGTCGGCAGAGCTTGTGGGATGAAGGTAATTTGTGGTGGTCTTAAGAAATGAATGCTGGATAGACATATTTCCAATATTACACAATCAACAGTCCTCATGAGAGAGTCACTACATGTCTCTCCCCTGCCTTATAGGAATGTTCTGCTCAACTATTACCCTTCGTGCACTTACTGAGAAATAAGCCCCCATTGAATTAAGTAGCAGAGGTTTCTAAGAAAAGTTGCACAGGATCAATCTGTATGAATATTATTCCAATTGTAAATGTAGATTCTATATCTAATGGAATAAAGTACTTCTTTTAAGCCAGTAATGTGCACACACATCCAATGAAGTGGCATTTAGCTGAAGAAAACCTAATACTGTCCTAAATTTGTTAGTCTTCTAAAGTGATTAAGGAGGGATGAATATCGGTTTTAGTTTTTCCTCTTTCCCCCCAGTCATTCTCCACATTTCCACATCACTTTGCATCTTCTTCTTTAAAAAAAAAAAGTAATGAAAATTCTGCAGAATTTTAGGGCAGATTTCTCCCAGTATTCACATTTTTGTATGCAATTCCCCCCAATATGCACTTTTTGCTGGAGAATTTTCTCAATGTAATGCATTTTTGTATGAAAATTTCACAAATATATGTATTTATATGCACACTATATTATATGCATTTTTGTACACATTAGTGCACTGGAGAAGTGTACTGCAAAATTTTGAAACAGTATGTGAACCAAAGCACAGCATTTTATCCAAGTGTGACTTTTTAAAAATGGCTGTTTCAGTTCACATTATGTTTCAAAACATGGGAATTAAGTAAATTCACCATTAAATATGAAGTGAATTTACCCCCCACCCCAAAGGTGAAATAGGGATTTTGTTGTTGTTGTCGAAGCTAAGAGGGAGTAATCAAAGGGAGATAACTATCTGATTTGGCTCTGTTAACATATCCATATCTTAGGATAATGATCCCCATGCCCATTTTAGCTGCCATTTTGTTCATGGGTGAACCAGAGCTTGAAAGAGAGGCAGTGACCCCTGGAAAGACGAAGGTCTCCCACTTTGCTTCTCTTTTATCCTGGGATAAATGACCAGTAACCACAAGCCACTAATGGGTAAGAGTTCACAATTCCACCGAGAAATATAGTGACCTGTGAATGACCCAAGAGAGATTCAG
This sequence comes from Darevskia mixta, assembly GCA_034641385.1. NCBI lineage: Eukaryota > Metazoa > Chordata > Lepidosauria > Squamata > Lacertidae > Darevskia > Darevskia mixta. The sequence goes on from JAWWNH010000061.1 coordinate 19,196,471, forward strand.
CAAGTGGATGTGGATTAAACTTCCTGGAATTCCGTATGTGTGTAAACACATCTCTCTCTTTTGGAGTTGATGGCATTGTGCTTTTACATTTATTTATTTTGCTTAGCACACAGAAGGGGGAGCTTATTCATTTCTGAAATAGCTCCAGTCTTCAAGATAGGACTCAGGATGGTGGATTGACTCTAAGAAGATTAAGTTTCAGCATGTAATGTTTCTTTCTGACATCCAGCAAATGCCCGAGGTGGATTCTTGTGAGGTGTAACAGAGGGGATCCGTGATAACATTGTTTGACTCTTCTGTCCTCTATTCCTTGCACACACCTGTCAGCGGAAATTGCCATGAAGATCAGTGAAAGTTTGAGGGAGAAATATGAATGAGCATTATCATAGCAAATGGTTAGAAAGAATGCACTGGAATGTACCGAAGCATCCGAAATTTAATGCATTTCTACCCCCCTCCCTTTCCCCAAGACTGTACTGTATAGCAATGTATGGTTGATACACTAATAAGGGGTGAGGGGGAATCAAGTAAATATTATTCCAGCAAAATGTCTCCCTAATGCCTGGAACAGATATGGACGTGCTCTTTTTCCAACTCAGTACCATTGTTCATTCTTGGCAGTATTGGCCCCTTCTCTTTGTCCAAGTTGTGTAGGTTGAGAATGGAGATTGGTGTAATTCAAGTTTGGCTCACCTGGGGGGGGGCAAGGGCAGCTTTGATTCAGGGAGGTTTGGACACCCCCCCCCAAAAAAAAAGAAAGATGAAATGTCAATGTGGATGTGGTAAAAGTGGTTGTGACCAATTCTAACTATATATATTTAGTATTTTCCCTAGGCCATCACAGACCCTCCAAGTGTCCCTATTTTCCAGGGACATCCCTGATTTAGAGAAGCTGTCCCGGTTTCTGATTTGGTCCTGGAATGTCCCACTTTTCCTTAGGACGCTCCGATTTTCAATGGAGAAATGTTTTTATATATGTTGAAATCTGCCGAGAGTGGCTGGGGCAACCCAGTCAGATGGGCAGGGTATAAATGTTGTTGTTGTTGTTGTTGTTGTTGTTGTTGTTGTTGTTGTTGTTGAATAAGACATCCCTATTTTCATCGGAAAAATGTTGAAGAGTATGCTATCATCAAACTGTTTTCATTGTCTGTTACCGAAGGTTCTAAAGGTGGGGACAGGAGGAGAGGGCAGGAAGAACAAGGAGGGTACGCAGTTTGTAGTAAATGATAAGGGGAGGGTCTTAATGGAAGGCTTTGTGGGGTAGGGAGAAAGATTTCTCTGTGAGTGGAGTTGAACTGAGTGGAGGCAAATGAGGCATTTGGAGGAATGAGTGAAATATGGGGGAGAGGGAAGAAGGACCATTTTGAGGCTCTGGTGATGGGGGAAGAAAGTTGGAGAGGACAATGAATTGGGGTGGGGGCAGATGGAAGTGAATGAGTTAAAGGGGTGATTTGCACTGCTGTGGTGGTGCAAGTGGAGCTATGGGGAATGTGTCAATGTCCTCCTTTTCTCAGTGTACTCAAACTTCTCCCTCTTTCATTCCTCAGCTGCCTCATAGCTATGAGATAAGGGTTGTGGAGCCCTCAAATATTCCATAGTACTTTCCCACGACCATGTATTTCACTCCTGCTGCCTTGTGTTTTCTTCAACGTGAAGTTCCAGATTTAAATCCGTAATTTAGAACAGATATTTCATTTACAAGCAGACAATTGTATATATACAACACCCACTAACTGAACTTCACCTTCTCTAACTGAGCAATCTACGTGACAGACTTGCTTTTAAGATTTTATTTTTATTAAGTATCCAGTAACATATCATCACAGTGTGTGTCTGCAAAGTAGGATTTCAGAATAGAAGGGATAAATTGTTTGAAAAATAGGGTTGGGGAAGGTGAAAAGGGTGTGTGTGTTAGTAGTAGCTTGAGGTGTGAAGGGAAAGGTCTAGGAGGTTAATGGGCAAAGAGTTGTGGGAGTTAGCAAGAAGAGTGATCAGAACACCCAGAGAGAGAGAGACAGAGACGAGAGAGAGAGAGAGAGAGAGAGAGAGAGAGAGATTTATGCAGTTACAGGTAGGTAGCAGTGTTGGTCTGTCATAGTCTGTGTATCTGAAGAAGTGTGCATGCACACAAAAGCTCATACCAAGAACAAACTTAGTTGGTCTCTAAGGTGCTACTTGAAGGAATTTTTTTATGTGTTTATGCAATTTTTCATTTCAATATGTATTTTTAAAAATGTTCTCTCCTTTCAAAAACATATTTCTACAACTTTTCTAAACATATTTTTCTTTCGCAGTAGATTCTTGGAGTCAAGAACTGTGTCAGAGCATTTGGGAAATATGAAACCCAGTGGATAGCTTTTGTTCTGCCCCTTTCTTCTGGAGGTTCAGATCTGGTCAGTCTACAACCAATGAACTAGAGCTTTCAACAATGTGTAATTAGGCAAAGCTTATCTCTGTTTTTATCTGCAGAATGTGAAGGGGTCTAAGAATGAATGTGAGAAACACCCACAAGTTGGGTTCAGATGTATGCACATTTCTTTACATAGTCTATGAAAATAAGGCGTTTTGACTGTGATGTTGTGTATCTTCATTTTAGGAAGGACATGAGACCAGCCCGCAAATGTATCATGATTAACTTGCTCTCAAAAGGAGAAGCTGTTAAAAATAGAAATATTTTTTAAAAATAGAAATATTGCCTCTGATTCTGCTTGTTTGCACTCCTAAGCCTACTTCTAAGGCAAAGGAGAAGCAATAACAATTGGTGTTTATTGCATCTTTCATCTACAGGCATCACATTCTATTAAAATGCTATGCCCCTTAGGCATTACTAAGGACTCTTCAGCAGGTTCTGATGCCTCTTTTCAATTCTCCCCAGCCCTTGAAGCCAAACAGTAACATGCCATAGCTGGGTATAATTTCCATCTAATGTTTTGAATTCGTAGACAGAGGAGAGCGAAGTTGTAATGAATCTCCAAAGACAATTTTATCCTCCAAGAATAAACTGGAAACAGTTATTGCATGAGACAGTTCAATGTTCCTGTAGCCTGGAAAATTTCATTTCAATTGGAGCTAACAAAATCTCATGCCCACAAGGAAACATGACTAGGGATGAGACCTTGCAAAGCAGAAAAAAATAAAGAAATATTCCAAAGTTAAGTTGACTAGGTTTTGGAACAAATGCATTGTGCTCAGGATAAGCATATTTGGAACACAAGTCTGTTTGCCAAAGCCATGTGCTAAATAGATATCATACACTGTCAAACTGTACTCATGAAGTCTCTCTCTCTCTTTCTCGTGTGTGTTTAATAAAATATAATTTATAATTCATCTCAGCATTTATCCATGGTATCATTTCAAAATATACTGTTGTGTTGCGTGCCACTCCAATCTCTGAGCTGTGCAAGATTCCAGGGGTTCCAGGCATTTAACCAGAGTTTGGTTTCCTCAGAATGAGGGACAGCAGAGACTTTGTGATATATGGTTTATTTACACATATATACAACCTGAGCCTATGATGGAGGGATGTGCAGCACAACAGGGTATTGTTTCTCTTATAGCCACAGCCTTGGATCCCAGCAGAAATCAGGCATGGCTTTGTCTCTCCGCTGCCCAGTATGCTTCTGGCTTCTAGCTTCTATCTAGTTCATACCCCTCAACTCTGGCTTTTGTCCCAGCCACTTAAGGGAGGGGGGCTACCCATTCACTCTTTGCCAGAGCCACTTCCATTGTAACCTTTATGACCCATGCTTTTAGGTCATTACCAAGAAATGTGCCTGGCTATTCCAGCAGTTGGGTCCCTGTTGGAGCCAGGAATAGGAAGGGACTCAGGCATGCAGCCTCCCCTGCCAAAGCTCACAATAATATTGTATTCATGTGAGAAAATGCAAGTCTCCTACTGTGACAGAGCTACGGTGCCCTTGGTCTCCCTGGGCTTTCAACAGAGGCCTCAGAGTTTGAGTATGGTTGTGGTTGTACTCAGCTGGCAGACCTTGGCACCTCGAATTCCAATGGTGCTCTGTGGTGACACTAAAATACAGTGCCACCACCCCCACCTCTCACCTTCCATTGGATGTCATAGTTGTGGTGCCTGCTGCAGCTTCCACAAACCTCCACTCCCAGTACAACCACACCGCTCCCGCTCCCCTAGAACTGCCTTTGCAGTGCTACATACTCTGGCCACTGCCCCACTGACATGTCAGCTAGTAGCATCTCTGGGGCTTGGCTGTGCATGCCCTTCACCCTTCAGGTTTTACTCCATCACCTGAAGGATAATTTGGCACCTAGACTCTGACACCTTCTCCATCCTTTACTGTGAAAAACATGTCCAGTGTTCTTTAGCTTCCTGTTGATGCACTGAGCCATTCTAGACCTTCTAAAGTGCTTCCTTTAGTTGTGATCACCTGAACAAAGCTGTCCCCCACCACTTTCTAATAAATTTCCCATTGTTAACATGGATATGTGGCTTTCATTTAAATATGAAATCAGGAAGTACTGATAACAATGGTTCTGTGTAACTTGTTGTAACTTGTTGTGAGTCTCTTGCTTGCACCTTGCGGTGAGAGAAGCAGAGAGTCTTGGGCTCTTGTTGGACTCTAAGCATGCCTAGACCATGGCAGTGGTGAATTTCTGTATGTATTTGCTATCAAGATGCATTTTAATGTATTTTAATGTTTGCTGGAAGCCGCCCAGAGTGGCTGGGGAGACCCAGCCAGATGGGCGGGGTACAAATAGTAAATTATTATTATTATTATTATTATTATTATTATTATTATTTGAATATGGTTTTGTGTGTGTGCGCACTTATACAGGGAAATAGAAATCCATTGAATGTTTCCTTTGCCTCTTCTCTTTTTGAATTAGGTTCAGATGGGGAGGGGAAGACACACAAGTCAGAAAGATTCAAATGCATCCTGGAAATACGTGAGAAAGTTTTCATTTGTATTTAAACCTCCGTCACATTCTTCCCACCTCTGCCGCTATCCCATTTCCAATCAGAGGAAGCATTGATTTTCACCTGGTCATGCAGAGACACTTCCTATAACTAATGGTGGCAAAACAGCTCTCTTATCAAAATAAATAACCAGGCAGCACAACACAACCAGATGAATGTTTAAAAACTGATGGCCATCAATTCTTGAAGGGCATACTTCTTCAAATATTATTCATGGAAATAGCTGCTAAAGTCAATATCTCTACTAGAATGAGTAATGGCCACACACGTGTGGTGGACTCTAAAATCTGGACACATTACAAAGCCTTCTCATGAGGTAGCATTAGCACTAGAACATGGCCAGTTGCCTGTTCTGGATTAGGTTGCACACCCTCTGAAATAGCAGGTTTGGAGTTAGGGAATGCTCCTCAGTCCATCCTTGTTGCTGGAGGCTCAGCTATGTCTGGTACACCAACTATGGCTGTTCTTGGACAGGTAAAGTCTGGCTATGAAGATTCATGCACTGGTAACCTCAATTATTGCAATATGGTCTCTGCAGGGCTAACCTTGGGTCTCGCCTGGAAGCTCCAGCAACATGCTGGAGCTAGGCAGTTGATGGAACTCCAGTGCTCAAGAGCTTGCAATGGATGCACATTACACTTGAACTGGGCCACATTCAAGGCTCTTGTATTAATTCCACAAGGCCTTTCACAATTTTGGTTCAGGATACCTCAGGGACCAGAAGATCCCTTATATTCCTGCATGATCACTGATGTAGTTGGGGGAGTCACTGTTAGTAACCCCCCATATTTCAGATGCATGGCTCAGATTCACAAGGAGCCATGTATTCAATATTCTGGACACCATTTTTTTGAACGCCCTTCCAGTTGCGTTCAGACAGGCCCCCTCCTTGCTGAACCTCTGGTGCTTGGTGGTGGTGGTGGTGGTGATTCCAGCAAGCTTTTCAACTGAATTCTGATTCTATTGTTTTAAGTCATTTGGGTCCTTTGTACACTGTTTAGAGAGGATGGTGTTTATGTGATATACAAGTTGTTGGAAAAATATATGAGGAAGCAATGCTAACTATGCAAAATTCAAAGAAGAAGGAGAAGGAGAAGGAGAAGGAGAAGGAGAAGGAGAAGGAGAAGGAGAAGGAGAAGGAGAAGAAGAAGAAGAAGCCTTTCACTCAATTATCTATGAACTATTGCATGGGATGGATACTCTGAAAATCTCTGAAAATTAGGGGAAGGGTCATAGTTACTTTGCATGCTAATGGTTCTGGCTTTAATCCGCAATATCTCTCTGTAGCACTGAGAAACAACTGCTTGAAATCCTGGAGAGTCAATGCCTGTCTTTATAGACAATATTGGCCTAGATGGAACAGTCGTTTGACAATTATAAGGATGTTTCCTATGTTTCTATGATAAGAACGTTTCCTGCTGGGTCAGGTGAAAGGCCCATCTAGTCCGAGGTCTTGTTCTTAGATGCCCATGGGAAGCTAGCAAGCAGGAGCTGAGTAAAATAGCGCTCTCCCCACCTGTGATTCCCATCAACTGGTATTTAGATGGTTACCATCCCTGATACTGGAGATTGTGGATAACTATCATGGCATAACCACCAGCCTTATATTCCATGAATTTGCCTAAACTCTCTTTAAAACCATCCAAGTGGGTGGGCATCAGTATATCTTGTGGGAGTAAAATTCCACAATTAACTAAGCATTGTGTGAATAAGTACTTTCATCTATCTGTCCTGAATCGTCTAATGTTCAGCTTCATTGGATGGGCCCTGAGTTCATGACAATAAGTGTCATCCCCATCATGTCACCTTTTTTCTAATAACCATGATAACAATCAGAACAGATTCCTGTCTGCATTCTGCAGAAAGCTGAAGACCAAATAGTGCTGGAGCAACACTGAGTGATGGTGCATAAGGAATTCCAGCATGGTGGAGAGCTTATTTGAGAGGCAATCAGAAGCCAAGAGAAAATCATGGGAAATGGTGGAGAGATGACAGTAGCTGAGCTACTGAAGAGATTATGCACTAGAATTTCTGATTGCACTTCAGTAAATGTGTGCCCCATATTCCCACCCCTCCTTAGGCTTCTGAGATAATGGATTTGAAGAGACCTTTGCTCCGAATTGCTATAATTTTGCTTAGCAAGGGGAATGGAACAAACAAAGGCATAAATCCATGGCAGTGCAGAAAGTACATGATGAACTGAGCAAACTCAGTTATATTTCCAAATAAATTAAAAACAATTATCATACACTCATCCCCATACAAATAGGAGAGAGTATGAGTACTGTGTCATGATTTGATGGAGCAAGTGAAACCATTTGCTTCTGTGCTTACTTCTTAATTAAGTATAGTGCCGTCATCAATAGGCATGATGCTTTGTAGCAGGGATAGGGAGTCTCTGGCCCTTCAGATGTTGTCCAACTTCAGCTCCCATAAGCCTTAGTCAGCACTGGCAATGGAAAGGGAAGATGGGAGTTGTAACCCAGCAACATATGGAAGGCCTCACATTGGCTGTCACTTCTTTAAACCATATTACCTGAGGCCCAGTTTCAGGAACTAGAAGCAGGTGGACAATGGGACACATTGGTCTTTTTAGTACCTTTTGCAGCTAGGCTCAAATCAGATGCCTAATTATAACAGGAGGTGTAATCTAATAGAATGAGGGGAAGCCCACAGGTATCCCACTCCTGATATACATTGACCAGCAGTGGGTCTCCAGGATTTTGGATAGGTGATAAAAGTGTTATAGCAAAGTCATCATCCCAACACACCATGCAAAGCAGGCAGTGGAGTAGCTAGCTGCTTGGGTGCCCAGTGCGGTGTGCGCATCCTGCAGCCGGGAGCGGGGCGAGCCGCCATGGGGGCAGGGTGTGCTGCATGGAGCCTCTGCTGGCTCCCCCTCAGCTGTAGGGCGGCTAAGGGAGAAGTGGTGGGCAGACGCAAGCCCCACGCTGCCATTTGAGGCAGCGTGGAGCCAGCAGGTGCCTAAACCACAATGTCACTCCCAGGAGAGACGAGTGGCTCAGGCACACTGCAAGCCCTGTGGTAAGTGCCAGCGCCCAAAGTATGGCACCCAGTGCCAGCCATGTTTCTTTACGTTGACTGAACTAAAAAGTTTTGTGAGCCCAATTTGTTGTTGTTGTTGTTGTTGTTGTTGTTGTTGTTGTTGTTATAAACTCATATTTTTGTCATTTTGTCACCCCCCTCAGTGATGTCACCCGGGGCAGCCCGCATCCTCCCCACACCCCTTCCTCTGCCACTGAAAGCAGGAATGCTGAATAGCTTGGGAGGGGTTAGGACATGGAAGGAGTTCCAGAGGCAAGACAGAGAAATCCAGAGGGTCATATTTCAACCCCTTCACTCCTTTAAGTGCTGGGGTTATTAATGACCCACTCCTCTGATTCACCACGTCCAGACAGAAACCTCTGGATGGTTGCTACTGCTTGGTCTAGAATTTAGTGTGCTAGTATCAGCAGAAAATGAAAATGAGGAAAATGAAGGGAATATATTGCTGTAGCTATGTTGAATGCACATGCTGAGCTCTCACTCCAAAACTCCAAAAGTACCATTTAGCTGTCTCTCCCAGGGCAGGGGTTTTGTGTGTGCATGCTAAACTTCTTATCCTCCCATTGCCTGAAAACTAAATGAACCATTTCGCACTGATAAACTTAAGACTCAACTATACAGCTGCAAATAAAATGTTTTAAGTGTGTTGTAAAGTGCAATATACAAATTTGACACTAGATGGTGACAGTGAGCTATGGCAAATTCAATATATTTTTCAAAACATTTCTTAAAAAAGGATTTTCACAAGGGGTTTTTAAATAGGCATGTAGATTTCATCTGTATAGTTAAAGCTATGGTTTTCCCAGTAGTGATGTATGGAAGTGAGAGCTGGACCATAAAGAAGGCTGATCGCCGAAGAATTGATGCTTTTGAATTATGGTGCTGGAGGAGACTCTTGAGAGTCCCATGGACTGCAAGAAGATCAAACCTATCCATTCTGAAGGAAATCAGCCCTGAGTGCTCACTGGAAGGACAGATCCTGAAGTTGAGGCTCCAATACTTTGATCACCTCATGAGAAGAGAAGACTCCCTGGAAAAGACCCTGAAGTTGGGAAAGATGGAGGGCGCAAGGAGAGGGGGACGACAGAGGACGAGATGGTTGGACAGTGTTCTTGAAGCTACCAACATGAGTCTGACCAAACTGCGGGACGCAGTGGAAGACAGGAGTGCCTGACGTGCTCTGGTCCATGGGGTCACAAAGAGTCGGACACAACTAAACGACTAAACAACAACAAGATTCCATCTTAGTGTGGTAGGAAAGGAAAAGTCTGCAAGAAATCTGCTTACTGAGGCAAAGGACAACAACCTATAGATATAGCACTTTCTCTGTAAAAATCATCTCTGCATGGGTTTAGCCATTGGCTAAGCTATTGTAATGTCACAGAATGTACACAAACATTCTAAGTGCTAATGTTAGAGTCAATCCCAAAATCTTAAAAATTAATACAGCTGCTGTGTGAGGAAAATGTAAGTCAAGTCTGGGCACTTGCCCCCTTTTTCAAGAAAATGAATTTCCCCACTGACATCAAGGCAACAGAGAACTTTAAATTAAGTCTAAAACCATTTTGTGCAGAAGTTTGCAAACAATGCACATTTTAATTTGCTTGCAAATTTATGATATATGCTACATCTAATACAAAAGAAGAAGAGAATAATTGGGATTCTACACAGTTTTCATCCTTTCTTTGCATCACTAACAACCGTTTTCCTTACTTTAGAAAACAGGCTTGCATCTTGTGCTCTGTGTGCTTTCTATTGACATGCTTGTGTCATGATTCAAGGGCACTTTCTTCCTGAATTCAAGAGCCCCTGTAATCACCAATCACCTTGGCACTTCTGCTCTTCCCTTTCTGGCAAAATTTCAAGGTGTGCATTCACTGGAGTAAGAGGAGCCTTCACAATGAAGATGCTCGACTTGCAATGTTGTATTATGTTTCAGGATGGAGCACATGAATAACACACACACACACACACACACACACACACACACACACACAAAAACACACACGAGCCTACAAATTCTCAAATACTGTAGAGCAGGGGTGGCCAACTTCCAAGAGACTGCGATATACTCACAGAGTTAAAAACTGGCAGTGATCTACCCCCTTTTGTGGCGTTAAGGTCAAAGTTGTTGAGCTTCTTTTTTAGGAAGGAAAGCCCTGTTTGTTGGGGTTCGCGTAAAAGTTGTTGAGCTTCTTTAGGGAGGAGTAAAGCGACGTTGAGCTTTTTTTTAGGAAGGAAAGCCCTGCTGTTTGTGGTTCAGGTCATTTTAAGGGTGCAGGGCAAAGATGTTGAGGTTTTTTTAGGGGAGCCAAAGTTTTTTAGCTTTTTTGGGGAGAGCCACTGATCTACCGGTGATCTACCACAGACGTCCAGTGATCTACCGGTAGATCACGATCTACCTGTTGGACATGCCTGCTGTAGAGCAACTGGCTTGGAATCATATGAAGTGGGTGGCTCAGAAACCAACTAATTTAATCTGTTCATACATCCCCAGAAGGATGCTAATAAATATGTACAAATTAAAACACACACACGGGCATATGTGTGCTTCTTTAAAAAAAAATGTACTCATTTGGAGCTTGCAGTTTCTCAAGCTGGCTATAATTTTCTGCTAATAAGGCTAATATTGTATGTTGTGTGGAGTCCCCAGTCTACACGAGCATCTTGATTTTATGATCTTGATGGTTCAGGCAGTTGTTCTGTTTTTATATACAGTTATATAGATATTTCCGTCATGGCCTTTGACTAGTACAATAAGACTCATTTTGGGTTGGCCAATACCTGTGTGGACAGTGTCATTTTGGCAAGACACACGAATAGGAAGCATCCAATTAACGGGGCAGGGGAGAGAACCCATTTTGGCTTCTTGCAGTTTCTGTTTTTGCCAGTCTTAAGTTCTTTGCATTCCCACATCAGTTTGTGATTCCTTTGAAAGTGAAAAGCATTTTAAGGTGAATTTCTCCTAACACATACATTTACAATTTGGCCTAATATACACAGTTTTGCAAAGCAATTTTGCAGTATATAATGCATTTTTGTACAGTGATTTCAATCATTTCCATACATGCTTTACCTTAGCCTGTCCACTTTTGTACACATAACATGGCTACAGAACTGCAGTGCAAAATTCAGAAAAGTGCAAATTTCAAAGGATGTGTTTCATTGTTTCAGGAAGTGAAAATTGGCTAGGTTCCCCTTTAAATGCAAATTGAATTGTAGTATGTTAAAGGTGTTTGGAGTCCCAGGGCTAAAGTGGGGCATCCGCCTGAGGGGAAAAGAATAGCCAGAGCTGTGAGTGCCATCTTCCCTGCCTTGTACCCCCTATGCTTGCCTCTGCCCTCAAGTGCAGTGGAAGAAAATGTTCATTCACCTGGATTATATTAAGATTGAACTACCAGTCCAATCAGCTTCTTTATGTGCCTTGGGGGAGGGTGCCAACTTGTCCTTTGCCTCAGGCAGCAAAATGTATTGAGCTGGCCCTGGTCCAGACACCCCTATTCCCCTCACAGAGCAGCAATTCCCAGATATGTTAAACAATCCCTCTCCCCAGGGAACTAGGAATTGTAGCTCTGCAATTGGAATAGGAGTCTCCTAAAAAACTTACATCACCCACAACAAACTACACTTCCCAGGATTCATTGTGGAAAGCCATGACAGTTTTAAGGGCTATGGGACTGCATTAAATGTATAGTGCAAATAGGGATTTACTCCAAAGAAAGAGTGAATAGCATGGAAAGGTTTTCAGCTCAAGGACCTCTTTCCCTCGTGGGAAAACTTGATGATGCCACAACCTTCAGTGGCAGGTGTTGTTAGGGGCAGAGTGTGTGAAGGGATGGATGCAAGAGGGAGTGGAACAATACAAGTGACTGTTACCTCTGCACAGTAGGCTACATTCCAGCCGCACAAAAGCCAGAGGCTTCTACAAACACACATGTGCTCTCTCTCTCTCTCTCTCTCTCTCTCTCTCTCTCTCTCTCTCTCACACACACACAGAGAGAGAGAGAGAGAGAGAGAGAGAGAGTCCCCAATCCAGACAAGAGGCAATATCACAGTTCAATGACACATTCCAGCCAGGCAAAGGAACTCAAGGAGGGTGAAGAGAAAGTTTGAGATGGCCTGGAATTGGGTGTGGTTTAGGAAGAATACCAATGGTCAGGTACTGAGGCCTGGAGAACTGCATTCAGTGGTGAATAGGTTTTGCACAGAACACAACAGGCCAGAACCTACTTTTGTTGCGTGTGGGTTTTAGGGTAAATAGAGTTATTCCTTTCTCACCCCGCCACCATGTACAGCCATTTGTTCATTTGTCACCCCACCCCCCACACTCTGGATCCATCCTTCTGCTTGAGCACCACTCAATGGGGTTATTGATTTCCATAGCTGCATTAGCCTGCACTTCCCCCAGCTCAATTTGAGTTTATTATCCTCACCACCCCTGTTTTCTTTTCATTCATTTCCTATGCACTAGGAAGTCGCTTGTTCTCAAATGCAGGAAGCTGAGCAATAATTTGGTCTTTTATTGCATGGCAGAGAGAAAGACGGGGTTGGAACAATTTCAAACTCAGGGGGCACCCCCACACCTGCAAATGGTTTAAAGAAATAAATCTCTCTCTAAGCACTAAGCTGACATACTGTTACCGGTAGGAAGGCTGCAAGTCAGTGTCTAGAGCACCTGCTTTGCATCCAGAAGGTTGCAGTCAAAGCACTCCAAAATGTGTTGGTAGAGCATGAGACTTTTAATCTCAGGGTCATGAGATAATGGTTAATGAGCAGAGTCAAAAAAGGTATTAGAGCCACAGAGTCTTCCTTCAAAAAACTAAAGCCTTTTCTAGATAAGGAGAATGAAAAGGAACACAAAGTTTGGCCAAAAACAGAAGCGCATGCAGACAGTAAGGGAAGCTTTAAAAAAAGAAATCGAGGAACACTTTGCTTAAAAAATTAAGACCAACTAGAAGAAGTTGTTTAAATATATTAGTAGCAGGATGTTGGAAATATTCCTGGAAGCCAAGATCCAAGTTTGGGGCAAGTACGCTTTGGTGAGACAACCTCAGCAGAGATTTAACATGACAAAATATGCAGCAGACAAAAACTTATATATATATATAGGCTGTAAAATGTGCCATTTCCAGGGAGTTCCAAAGTTTCCCACTTTAAAATCCCCTTCCAAGGTTTCCATTTCCCCTAGCACACAGATAGACCATGTGTTTGGTAAGCTATAAAAACTGTGTACTTACAAACACTCCAAAGGCCAAGATCATGTTCTTTTCCATGGTTGTCCATTTCCTCCCAAAATGAGGGAAATGACATACGGTAGGCTAAGCCTGGCAGGACAGCCTAAAGGTAAAGGTAAAGGGACCCCTGACCATTAGGTCCAGTCGCAGATGACTCTGGGGTTGCGGCACTCATCTCCCTTTATTGGCCGAGGGAGCCGGCGTACAGCTTCCAGGTCATGTGGCCAGCATGACTAAGCCGCTTCTGGCGAACCAGAGCAGCGCACGGAAACGCCGTTTACCTTCCCGCCGGAGCGGTTCCTATTTATCTACTTGCACTTTGACATGCTTTCGAACTGCTAGGTTGGCAGGAGCAGGGACCGAGCAACGGGAGCTCACCCCATCACGGGGATTTGAACCACCGACCTTCTGATCGGCAAGCCCTAGACTCTGTGGTTTAACCCACAGCGCCACCTGCGTATGTATGAAATGCATACATTGAGACAAATGCATTTTGTGGTAACATACTTTTTTAAAAATACACTTCAATATGAATTTAAACCACAGCACCACCCGCATCCCTAATGTGCTAATAGAAGGAAGTAAATACCTTCCCGCCGGAGCGGTTCCTATTTATCTACTTGCACTTTGACGCGCTTTTGAACTGCTAGCTTGGCAGGAGCAGGGACTGAGCAACGGGAGCTCACCCCGTCACGGGGATTCGAACCGCCGACCTTCTGATCAGTAAGCCCTAGGCTCTGTGGTTTAACCCACAGCGCCACCCGCGTTAGTGTTGGTACTAACATGTCAGTCCCTAACCTAAGTCCCTATGCAGTAGCTCAGGACCAAATTGATCAAAAGACTGCCTTACCCCTTATAAACCCAAAAGGTTACTGAGTTCTGAAAGAGATCTTCTCCTGCAAGTTCCAAAGATCTCAGGAGCCTGCTCTGCAGTAACTTAGAGCAGGGCTGTTAGCATGGCCGCTCCTGTTCTGTGGAATAGCATTTCTGTCAAGATACAATGTCCTCTATCTGCCCTTTCCAGGGGGGTGGGGGGTGGGAATGAAGACATTTTTGTTCAGACAGGTTTTCCCAGGCACATAAAGGGTTGTTAACATGAGTGGCCACTTGTTAGACTTTTAGTCTTGTTTTAAATATATTGGCTGTTTTCGTGTTTTTAACTGTTTTTAATTATCTTGTGTGTAAATCACCTTGATACAGCAATTCAGAAGTCAATTAATAAATCAGTGACGGTGGTGAAGATTTGGCCTTCAGGCTGAAAAAGCCTTCCCACTCTACTTCTAAATGATCTTTAAATAAAGAAACAAAACAAAAACGAAGCAAACATAAACAAACTAGTTAAGTGCTGTTTTACTTTGTGGTGACAAAGAAATGTTGTCTAATCCGAATTGTAAGATAATAATAATATCTAAACTGGAAAAAAGTTGACTTCTGCCTCTTTTGAATTTTGATCTGTCGGCAGTTAGGTAAATGTCAGATTCATTTTGGCATGATTAGCAATAATGCAGCCTTTTCATTTATCCTCTAATCCACAAATTAGGTGAGTGAGCTTCACAGGCTGCAGTTGGAATAATGGTGCTTTGCTGCTTTAATCAAAAGTTCTCAAGTTTCAAGGCTGGGCACATTAACTAAGACCAATTTGGAAATGAAATGAAGTCAATGCAAATGGCCTTACATAAAAATGATAAAACGGAGCCACAATGTATCACAGACCAGTGGGCCAATGGAAAGATGCATGCAAAATATATGAGATGCAATTAAACCCAACTCAACCAACAATGATGTGCTTCCTACAGCCAGGGTTTGGGGAACAGGATGTGACTGGTGTGCTTGATCCTGATCATTTTCATCCTCATGGACCACTTTGGCATGTGCGGGATGGTGGGTTGACTCAGTCATTGTTCCTGAGCCTGGCTTGGACCACCTACTCAGAATCCACGGTTCCTTTCAGAATTTCTCCAAATTTAGCAATACCATTCTTGACTCAAAAAAGAGACAAAAAAGAACCAAAAACAGGATCAAAATGTACCCTGAAATGTGCATTTTGGAATAAAATGCATTCAGAATGTGTGCAGTGAGGTTATATTGTGTGTGTGCATGCATATACCTTTAATGAAATGCATATATACAGTATATGCAGATTGATGTGGAAACAGATTTTTGGAAGAAAATGTGAAAAAGTTATATGGATTGGGAACAGAGTGATCCATCTGTGTCTATAGTGCAGTGGGAAGCCTCCAGCCCAGGCCTTTTTATCTGTCCCTTGGAACTCTTTGCAGGCCACACAACAGACAAATCACACACATACACTGTTTTTCATTCTCCTTGGCTATTTTTTGCCTGGCTGGAATGTGTCCTTGAACTCTTGATAATGCCTCTTGCTTGCCTGGATGAACGATACAGAGGGCTATCTAAAAAGTACCCTACCATACAAAGGTAAACATATACATTTAAGAAGGATGTTGACAAGCTGGAGCATGTGCAGAGGAGGGCAACCAAGATGATCAAGGGTCTGGAAACTAAACCTTTTGAGGAGCGCTTAAAGGAGCTGGGTATGTTTAGCCTGGAAAAGAGGAGACTGAGAGGAGATAGGATAGCCATCTTCAAATATCTCAAGCACTGTTCCATGGAATATGGAGCAAGCTTGTTTTCTTCTGCTCTGGAGGGTAGAACTCAAATCAGTGGCTTTAAGTTACAAGAAAGGAGATTCTGACTAAACATCACGAAATCCTTCTCACAGGAAGAGCCGTTCGACAGTGGAACGGGTCGCCCTCAGGAGGTTGTGGACTCTCCTTCACTGGAAGATTTTAAGCAGAAGTTGGATGGTTATCTGTCATGGATGCCTTAGCTGAGATTCCTGCATTGAAGGGGTTGGACTAGATGACCCTTGGGGTACCTTCCAACTCTGCATTTCTGTGATTCTATTATTTATAGCTCCGTTCACTTGCAATTTACTCATGGCAGTCCTAATTCCTCCTTAGGCAAAACATCTGAAGAATTAGGAAGAAGGGCAATATAATTTTGCTGGAAAGCAGCAGACATTCTCACAGGGATTTCCACACATCCTTCAGTTTTATTCAAGAGTTTGACTAAAGTGAAGCTTTAGAGAGCCAGCGTGGTGTAGTGGTTAAGAGCGGTGGACTCGTAATCTGGTGAACTGGGTTCGCGTCTCCGCTCCTCCACATGCAGCTGCTGGGTGACCTTGGGCTAGTCACACTTCTTTGAAGTCTCTCAGCCCCACTCACCTCACAGAGTGTTTGTTGTGGGGAAGGAAGGGAAAGGAGAATGTTACCTGCTTTGAGACTCCTTCGGGTAGTGATAAAGCGGGATATCAAATCCAAACTCCTCCTCCTCCTCCTCCTCCTCCTCCTCCTCCTCTTCATCTTCTTCTTCAGAATCCAGAGGTTCTTTCTCAGGCAAAAGATCTGATGAATTTCAAGAGAAGCCCAAAATCTTCTCCAGCAAACATCATCAGCGGGTGATGGGGTCTTTCTCACCCAAAGCAGAGCTGGGCAGATTCCCATGCTTTGAAGTAGAGATGGCTTACACTTCCAGGTGTTGTTGTTTATTCACTTTTTATACCACTGTTCATCAAAAGATCTCAGGATGGCGTGCAACATCAGAAACGCATTACAAGACATCAGTGATAAAAATAATAAAAAGCATAGTAAAAAGCATACTGACAGGCAGCCTAACAGTAAAATAATCACTTCCCCATTAGCCCCAACTGGCATGGCCAATGGCCAGGAAGGATGGAAATTGTCATCTAACAACATCTGGAGGTTAGACATGGTTTGGAGGGGAGGGGAGAATCTAACATGGATCTCTTTTCTTGTTTCCCATGTTAGATTCCCCCCATCCCTGGTAACTCCAAGCCATGCCTGAATTTCACCAGCAGCGAATGAATGCAAATAGATTTTTTTTAAAATTGCAGCAGAAACAACCAGGAGCACTATAGATGCCCTACTTTTGAAACACTTAGGTATGCACACATCTAAAGCATTTATTCCCATCCTGAGTGCTGTTGCTTTTGTTCCCCACTCAGTAGCATTGGCATAGCTTCCTTGCCATTTTTAAAATAAAATGCATTATGCTACACAATACAGTACCATGACTGTTTTGTCCAGAAATGACAAAGATACTGCCACCTAGTGGCTTACAGATGTACTACACAAACAAACAAATTAGCAAGGGCTGGATCCCATTCTTCAAACTAATTTAAGTGCCGTTGGCTGTTTGAATGTGTAGCTGTCCTTTTACATCTCAATGGGAGAAACAGTCAAAGCTCCTTTGAACATCACAAGTGCACTGTCTATTGCAAGCACCATCTATGAACACTGTGCAGGACAGGGGGATAATGTATTGAGAGTTCTATGCTGTTTGCTATTCATATGCATGCTTATTCTTACAGTGGCTGCTTCTGAATTGCAGTGTGAGGATCAGGCATGGAAAGGCACATATTTCTGAGGGAAGCATGTGACAGTCCCTTTTCTTCTGTGCATTTCTCAACACTTTGCCACAATACTTGGCTGCTGGCACCTGCTTCATGTTCATGAACACTGAGCCACAGGTGAATGAAAAAGTGGAGGTAGAAAAGAGATGTCACTGAGAAGAGGGTGGTGTCTGCTGCAAGAGAGAAGGGGCCTAGGCATTATTCTTAAAGTTAAAGGGACCCCTAACCATTAGGTCCAGTCGTGACCCTCTCTGGGGTTGCGGCGCTCATCTCGCTTCATTGGCCGAGGGAGCCGGCGTACAGCTTCCGGGTCATGTGGCCAGCAGGACTAAGCCGCTTCTGGCAAACCAGAGCAGTGCACGGAAATGCCGTTTTCCTTCCCGCTGCAGCGGTACCTATTTATCTACTTGCACTTTGACGTGCTTTCGAACTGCTAGGTTGGCAGGAGCAGGGACCGAGCAACAGGAGCTCACCCCATCGCGGGGATTCAAACCGCCAACCTTCTGATTGGCAAGCCCTAGGCCCTGTGGGTTATTATTTACCATTTAATGCCAAATTAGGCTTTTAAGCAGTGTGCAGGTATAAAAACCAATGGCACATGCATTAAAATATAATCAGCTGTAATTAAAATACGCAATAGAACAATCACATGCAACCATCAATATAAGAGAATATCCATAATTAAAATATGCAATTAAATAATTCCATTAAAACAACACGAGCAACAGGAATCTGGATTTAAGTTGAATAGAACTAAGAATAAACTTATGGTTAAAAATATTCGAAAACAGGAGCAAAAAGCTCTACAGGAAAAGACGGGTTTACAGATTGTGAAAAAAAGTGAAGCATTTGGGAATTGAAATAAAAATGAAAAACATTAACCTTTTTGACAACAATTACAAAAAAATCTGGAGAGAAATTAAAAAAGGCTTTGAGATTTGGAATGGACTAAAACTGTCGTTTTGGGAAAGAATTTCAATAATCAAAATGAATGTTCTCCCCAAAATGCTCTGTCTTTTCCAAATGATCCCGATTATTGAAAAAGTAACATGTTTTGATGAATGGACAAAAGATCTGTCAAGGTTCATATGGCAGGGTAAGAAACCCCGTATAAAATACAGATTGTTGACGGATAAAAGAGAACGAAGGGGGTTTTCTCTACCAAATTTAAAATTATATTTTGAATCGGAGTGTTTAATTTGGTTTAAAGATTGGATTACATTAGAAAGAACAGACATTTTGGACCTTGAGAGCTATAGTAATAGATACAAGGTAGCACACCTATCTCGGATACAACAAGGCAAAAGCCCATAGAGGATTCTCTAACCACATCCTTAGAAAAGCTCTATATAAAGTCTGGATTAAATATCAACCACTACTAGAACCACAGACCCCATGGTGGTTGTCCCCAATTGAAACCCATGCTGTTAAAAAATTAAATATGGAAAGTAATTGGGCAACTTACAGACAGATATTGTGGGAAGATCAAGGCCAATTAAGGTTGAAACTGTTTGAGGAAATAAGACAATATGTATCTGATTGGCTTCAATATCATCAGCTTAACAGTGTCTTTAATGTGGACATGAAAGGAGGCTTTGGTAAAGAGGAATCCAAATTACATGCTGTATTGCTAAAAAATGATAAGAAATTGCTATCTAAATTTTATGACTTACTTCTAGAGTGGGACTTGAAAGATGAAGTAGTAAAGGAGGTAATTGTCAAATGGTCACAGGACATCGGCCATACGATTTACCTAGAATAGTTGGAGAGGCTCTGGTGAGTGGATATCAGATTTACAACCTGCTATACCATTAGGTCTGCCGTGACTGATTCTAGGGTTGCGGCGCTCATCTCGCATTTTTGGCCGAGGGAGCCGGCGTACAGCTTCCGGGTCATGTGGCCAGCATGACTAAGCCGCTTCTGGCGAACCAGAGCAGAGCACGGAAACGCCATTTACCTTCCCGCTGCAGCGGTACCTATTTATCTACTTGCACTTTGACGTGCTTTCGAACTGCTAGGTTGGCAGGAGCTGGGACCAAGCAATGGGAGCTCACCCCGTTGCGAGGATTTGAACCACCGGCCTTCTGATAGGCAAGCCCTAGGCTCTGTGGTTTAACCCACAGTGCCACCCGCGTCCCGATACCATTAAAGAGAACTTTATGAAAATGTTCTTCAGGTGGTATCTGACACCATCAAAACTTGCAAAGATCTATAAATTGAACTCCAATCTGTGTTAGAAATGTGATAAAGCAAAAGGGACAATGACTGATGTTTGGTGGAGCTGCGAAAAGATTTAAAAAATTGGGGGGTATCATACACGAAGTGTTGAAAAAGATGCTCAAAATACCCTTGAAAAGAAAGCAGAGGCGTACTTATTAGGTTTCCCACAGGAAAAGAAAACAATTTTTCTATACGCCACAGCAGCCGTCAGAATAGCCCTCGCTAGTAAATGGAAAGAGGAGACGATTCCCACAAAAGATTATTGGATATGTAAATTAAGCGAATTTATAGAATTAGCAAGGTTAACAGCAGCCATAAGACTTCAGACAAATCAAAAAATTAAGATTAGAATGGCAATGTTTCAAGGAATATATAGAAAAACACTGCTCTAAAAATAATATGTTGATATGCATGTATGCAAAGTATAAATGAGAACAATAATTAGAAAGGGTTATAAGAGATGCATTAACCAAAGAATGCAATGACAATATTCAAATTTGAACCAAAGGAAGTTGAGTAGTGGTGGAGGGAAGCCTCTTGGTGGAGGGAAGTCATGGGGGTATGTAGGGTTTGTGTTTGTAGTATAGGGGATATATGTATTTTTTTTATATGTTAGTTTATTTTATTTTCATTTTTTGTATCATTTATTAAGAATAAATAAAAAAATTATTTATTTATTTATTTTTAAACTTAGTTCTGCCCCTGGAAGACCCCCATCATTGGGAATCAAGCCAGGCCCTTTAGCTAGTATGGTTAATTATGGGTCATGTGGTCCCCTATCAACTCCATCAATAAGCATCCTAAGCAGGAAATAAGCAGGGAAGGGGTACAAACTGGTCTGGTTCACATCTTGTCGCAAATGTACCTGATTCACCCTTCCTTCCTCAACAGTGCATGGCAATTCCTGGAAATTTGCACTCAAAAATTCATTACACAGATCTCCAACTAAAGTATATGCCCAAAAATGCATTCTAGACTCTACCCGCTCTTCCTCTGATGTGCTTTTCCTTCATGACTCAATATTAAAGAATAGGTGTTAAAAGTTCCTTCCACCTTTGAATCTTTTTTTTTTTTCTAGGATGGAGCCGGAGGGGGGGGGCGTTTGCATCAAAGTCATATCCTGCTTTAATTGCAATGAATGGGGGGGATCTGATGGGATTGAAAACAATGTAGGAGGGAGATCTGGAAGAGGCAACAGAAGGGAAAACACATTGGAATAAACTGATAATTAGTAGGGATTCTAAGCAGATTAAAGAGTCTAAATTAAAACTTGCCGATCAGAGTTACATAATTCCAGATCAATTGTCTGGAATGAATGCTGAATTACGGTATATCCGAGGTGCTCAAGTGGCTGTACAGATCCTGCCACCAGGGCTGTCCCAAAACATTCTGGCACCTGAGGCGAACTACAGAATGATGTCTCCCCACCTTCTCCCATGGACTTCGGAAACAAGGGAGAAAATCAAATCAACCTTACCCAACAGTGGAAGGGAAATCAAAGACCTGTTCTGAATCACACTAGGCAAGTGCAGAGCCCAGGAGACCGCAGAAGGCAGCTCCTGCCCATTTCCTCCCTGGGGTGGGAGGAGATCCGCTGTGCTTCCTATTTGTCAATAGGCCACTTTAGAGGGTATTGGGGGAGGGAGTTGCCAAGGAGGTGGCCTATCCAGCCCCCAAGGAATGTGTTGCAGCTGTTGCTGCTACTGGGGCAGCAGCAGTGGGTGACACATTCATTGGAGGCTGGATCTGCTGCCCCTGTGGATCCTACCACCTGAGGTCATCTCGCTTTGTCTCATGGGTGGGCTGGGCCCTACCTGACACATCCTATCATAGGTGGTGGACCTGCGCACATGTGTGTAAATTTTGGAACCTTGATTTTTTAAAAATGAAATACAGAAAACTGTAAAACCACCAGTGGACAGCTCCCCACACTTCCCTTTGTTAAACCTTAATCAAAATGCAGATATCCTACTCAATGAAATGAACTTAACAGAACTTAATGGTTTTACACATCACTTGGAATAGCTTACAAGGAGCAACCTTAAAACATTGGCATCAAAAATCTTGGTACATAGCTATTATTGGGGGGGAATATTGCACAAACCTAGAATTATACAAAAAAAAAGATAAATCCATACAGGTTTGGTTAAATTTCATAGCATATCTATAGGAAAAGAATAATGAAACAGGATCCCCACCCCAATATACAGCAATTTGGAATGCTTAAATTGTTTTTACAATTAAATGATGGTTTGTATTGCATTATACTTTCGTTGCCTTTCTAGAAGTTCACAATTTGATAATTTAAATAATCTTTCAATGATTTGAATACTTTTGATATTTTTCTCACGATAGTACCTGCTGATTGTATTGGATTGTACTACAATCAACTGCAAAAATGTATTTTCCATTGCACATAATGATCTTATATTGTACCAGGATTTACAGATTTGGAATTATATATGGATTGGGGTGTGGGTTCTTTGTTGTTGTTCTTTTAAATAAAAGTTTGATAAAAAAATCTGATTGCAGTTGTTCTACAAATAATATATTATTCTTAAAATCATTATAAATTGTTTTACAAAACATATAGTAGGGGAAAGTATGCTTTAAAATGTATATGTTAGTGAACATTACATACAAAAGTTTATAATGTTAGGGCAAATTGCTTGCAAAGAAAGAGAGAGTGTTAGACAGAATTGCATACAGTAAATTGTGCATTAGGAGAAATGCACATTAAAACACTGACAGTTTTCTGTGAGGACTTGTTTTCTTTAAAACAAAAAACTAACAAACTCATGTTGGTAGCTTCGAGAACACTGTCCAACCATCTCGTCCTCTGTCGTCCCCTTCTCCTTGTGCCCTCCATCTTTCCCAACATCAGGGTCTTTTCCAGGGAGTCTTCTCTTCTCATGAGGTGGCCAAAGTCTTGGAGCCTCAGCTTTTGTATTGGAGCTGATGGGGAAATTAGGTACCTTAGCTGAAAACTGGACTTTTTAAGAGAGAGAGAGAGAGATCATGCCCAGAGAAGTAATGTTTATGTTCAGATTCAGGCTTTATTTTATGTGGGGGGAAATGTTTCTTGGGAGTTTAAAAACTTTTTAAAAAGTTTAGAAGGAAAATTCAGCTCAACTTTAACTCTAATTTAAACTGAATATGCATGAGAGAGATGCATAAAAGAAAAAGGGGGGGGGAGTTTCTTTCCTACCTGCAGATATAAGAGTTCTGAACCACCATCAGTCAGGTAGCTACTTTTTAAAAAATCTACCAGGTATTCTGGGCTGTGCATATGTTTATGCAGAACTATCAATTGCATGCGTCCAAAAAAATCCTATCCTTAAGGTTGATGTTTTAAGCACACAGATTTCTCAAAGTGTAATTTATTTTTTGGTTCATTTGCTTCTCTTGGCTCCTGCCTCAGGAATACCCATGAACACTTCTGAATCACCCATGCTTGCAAATTAAGCAAGAGAAGAGAAATTCTTTCTTAAAAAAATAATGTTTTTTTTCAATTAAGTATGCCCTGTGAGAGAAAGCACAAATGTGATTCAGTTTTGTCTCTCTCCAACACCACCACTGGTCCGAATGTTTAGCTAAGTTCAGAATTATATCTATTTCCCACTGGATGGGAGAACATGAGTTGCTAGGTAGCTTTGGTGTGGGTGATTTAGTAGGGGCAATGATAAACCTATAAATTAAGCCACAATGCACATCCCTTAGAGCTAAATTTTGGCAAAACCTCATTATTGTTAGAATTCAGTATTTACAGCCCTTTGCGTCCAAATGATGCCTACAGCTATGATTGACGGCAGATACTCTCATACTCCCTTAGCATTCCACTTGTGTATTTCCGAGGGCCCAGAAACCAAGGATCTGCCTGACTATTTGTTCTTTTGTTCACTTTACCAAGAACTAAATTTCTGGGATCTATTCTGCCTCATCTATATTCCAATACCGTTCCAGAAAAGGCTTTCTACCTTCTGTCAAACACCAATTGTAGGGTAACCCACAAGGTCTCTCTCTTTGCCCTAGCAGCAAGTAAAATCCAGGCAAGAGTTATTAATGAGATTGCAGTCAACTGCTTTGGGGATGCTCTTATTTAACCATTATATCTTTTAATAACTAATGTTTCTTATCTGTATTCAATGTCACCCTTTTAATAATATAAGTTACATGTGATTTATGTAGTATTTTCAAGATGTAGGTTTTATATATGATTCTAGGTAGCAATGTGATCTTATGCATTATTTTATACTGTCAGTTCCTGTATTGTACCTATTTATCTGACATGTGAATGGCCAATGGCCCAAGCATTAATAAACTACTACTACGTTGTCTAAATTCAAGAGCTGGAATCATTAAATGTTTCAATTTTGGCCTTTAAACAATGCCTTAGAAAACCATAATGGGGTGATCTACCCCACATGGACACAGCTACATGCACAGGAAGAGGGAATCTTAAAGCCCATTGGGGTGTTCCACCACCTCCTTTTGTGTGTACACGTGGGCATATGAGCTGTTTAATATTTTGCTTCTCCCTGACTTCATAGGATCATAGGATTCTGACAGGGGTGCCAACTTGAATAAAATATGGGGGCAGAGCGGTGGTAAGTTCCACTCCATATAATTGATCACATAATGAGGTGCACGTACACCATTTGAATGGCAATGCAAATCAACCAGAGGGGGGCTCAAATATTTTATTGGGGCCCCCGAAAAATCCCTCTGCTGCTAGGAGTTGGCTCCTATGGATTCTATGCATCTTCATCTCCACAGAAGTTGACGGATGTTTGCCAACAGAGACGTCCTTGTTGTCAACTGAGAAAACAGAAAGGGGGGGTTCCATGGGATTACTGGAAGAAGTTTTGAGTCCTCCTGTTTATAAGAACATCAATGAACCTGACTGGATCAGGCCAATGAGCTGTCTGTCCCAAATACTTTTCTCACAGCGATCAACCAGATGTCCAGCTGCTTGGGTCATGCTTGCCAATATACCAGAGATATCTGGTCAGCCCCTGTGAAAACAAGATGTTGGCATAGATGGGCCATTGGATGTTCTTATGTTATTAACAGGAAGTTAAGAACCTGCATCCACAGCATGGTTCATACTAGTGATTCCCAACTGTTAGTACTCAGAGGCAAATCACCTCCTCCATTGAAGCGAGAATCTAGTCATCCTTGTTAGTAACTGCCAACAACCATTCCCTCAACTAGCTCCCAGAATAGGCAAAAGGAGGGTATATGCCAGGCCTGGGACTGGCAAACAGACCTATGGGAAGGAAAACTTAAAGAAGAATGGGGGGAGCAAAGCAGGGAAGGGGAGAATAAAGAAATTGCATCCTTCCTTCCCTTCTTCTGTGCCAGCATGAGCCCGGTAGAGCTTAGGATTTTTGGCAGTTCCTGTAGCTTCCATCCACCCTTTCCCGTCGCTTTTTGGATTGCTCTGTAATTTAGCAAAATGATGCTTGATATTACTGGCTTAGAATTCACCAAGTCTTAAGTGCTACTGTTAAAAGTCCCCCACCCCCGTTCAAGTGCAACATTTGGTCCTTTTTAAAATACCAAAAACAGTTTGCATTGCAGAATTCTGAAAGCGTTCAAATTGCAAAATACACATACATGTGTACACATACATGTGTCAGTATGAGAAAGACTATCATATATTGCACCATATCATTTCATATAAACCTTTAAATGTTCCTAAAACGAAACTTTAATGTTCTGTTCCATCATATCTTTTTTTAAAAAAAAAATCTAAATATCAGCCTGTTTTTCTTTTTGAAATATATACGTATCATCTCTAAAATCTAAATATCAAATATTTAAGTGTTTGCTTATACTGTATGAAAAAATACATCAAAATTCTTTCCCTTTACAGCAGCAAGCAGTCTGATGTTAAAACTGGCCACATCCATGCTATGCATTTAAACCACCATGATACCACTTTAACAATCATGGCTTTTCCTAAAGAATTGTGGGAACTGTAGTTTGTTAAGATTTCTGGGAGTTACTACGGTACACTTATTCCCTTCGAAACATTAACAATCAATTCCTCTTCCCAGGGAACTCTGAGATTTGAAGATCTGCAAGGGAATGTTGGTCTCTTAATAACTCTCAGCACCCCTTACAAACTACAGTTCCCACAGTTCGTTAGGGGAAGCCATGGCAATCAAAGTGGTGTCATAGTGTTTTAAATCCATGGTGCAGATGTGGCCTCTTACACCTAGTTCTTTATTTAAAGGGGGGGGAATACAGAACTGGTCTTACATGTGCGCAAGCCTGGCTTCCCTGACTGGCACCAGAAAGTAATGGGAAATTCTCTTTCTTTCTTTCTTTCTATCTATCTATCTTTCTTTCTTTCTTTCTTTCTTTCTTTCTTTCTTTCTTTCTTTCTTTCTTTCTTTCTGGTACCTTCCCTTCTCCTGAGTGTCCACTGTATTAGCCAGCCAGTCTTGTGTAAGAAACTGTTGTTGGGTTCTGCCCTATTAAAACAAAAACAAAAAGCATACAGCATTGTCAATACAGTGATATTTCCTCAAATCCACATGAAAGGATTTTCTGTCTTCCTTTTGGTGGGAAGACATTTTACAGGGAATAAAATAAGGAAAGAGAGGAGTAAGCACAATGAGCAGGTTTTCAGAACAAAACTAGGATGAGGAGGGGGAAAGAGAGTGTGATGTCTTGTGTCATCTATAAACAACAATTAGAAGACATCACTGTCAGACCTCAGTAGACTCCCAAGGCAAAGGCAGCACTGGAAGGTAATCGGCTGCCTGCTTTGACCTACTAAAGAAGAACAGAAATGATAGAAAGAGATCCTCTACTTTCCCCCTCTCTCTCTGAAAAATGTGAGGCTTCCTTCTCTACATTTTCTTATGAAGAAAAACTCCTTTCTGATATGAACACTGGGAGTAAATGCTGTCACCGCCGGACCACTGCACATAAACCTTTTCAGATGCCAATGGAGGTGATGTGTAGAAGAAAAAGGCATTTCCCCTACACATACAAACAAATACTTGGCAGAGAGGGCTCAGTTTTGTTTTGTTTTTGTTTGTTTAAATTGCTGTTATTTTTTATAACAATTCTAAGTTATAAGAGTTCTAAGATGGCGGCACGCATAGACGCAGCGGCTGCTCAGTGCTCTCCCTTATTTTTTTAGTGTTTCGTATGCATTTTACTGTACTCGTGTTGAGTACATTTTTGGTTGGGGAAACAATTGTTTAAATGAAAAATGATTTTTTTAATTTTTTTATCCAATTTCATTGTACTTGTACAATGACAATAAAGAAATCTGGAATCTGGAATCTGGAAATACTGTGGTGTTTAAAGTGTTGGGCTATGAGGACGTGGGAGCTCAGGGTTCAAATTCCCACTCAGTTTGCATACATGAAGCTCACTAAAGGTGTATTCAGATATTAGGATTATCATCTTAGCATTCCTGAATGCAGTGATAGTGCTTCTGTCTTGGATTCTAACATTACATTGATTCACCTGTTGTGTTGATGGAACTGTGGCTGTTTGATTGATATGTAGTGAAGGTGCCAGGCTAGCCTCCCTGGGGAGAGCATTCCACAAATGAGGAGCAGGAAAACAGGTAACCAGTCACTTTCCCTGCCATTGCTTTCCCTCTCTGCTGCTTTCCTCCTCTGCTGCCAGTCGGTGGAGACAATGCTGCAGATGTGGCAAGTTTAGCTTTAAATGTGAAATTTTATCAGATTCCTACCATATTTCTACTTCGAACCATCCAGATGTTTCTAGCAAGGCCAATGAAAAAGCATGAAGACAATAGCTCCTCTCTGTCATTCTCGCCAAGCGGTCAGTGTTCAGAAGTATACAGTCTCTGAATATAGATGGCTGTAACCAACAGAGTTTTACACTGAGTAGACCCACTGAAATGAAAGGACCTGATAGCCAGGTCCATTAATATCATTGGTTCTACTATGAACATTATTCAGCTTTGAAAGCTAAGCTGCAAAGCTGATCACTAGGCTGTTATTCCTTAACACTAAAACAGTAAAATGTGTTTTACTGTGTTTTGACAATTGCTTTTAACATGTTTGTTTTTATTACTATGTATTTTATAATCATGTTTTCAAACATCATAAGCCCAGGTTGGCCAAAAGACGGGATAGAAATGTTGGCATCCATCTGTCTCGAGAGAGACAATGGAGTACACCTCTGAGGGTGAAGCCCTGAAATGACCTCCCTGGGGCACAAGCCTGGGCAGGCTGTATGGAGGTCCTGGGCTGTTCGGATGACAAGACAGCCCTCTTGGCCTTGCTGATGGGGTCCAAAGGAAAGCAGAGCAAGATGTCTGGCAGGAGTTGCCAGAAGGAGGTGTAACAAGGCGCCATTAGGTCACCACCCCGGATTTCTGTAAGGTTTACTTCTTAGGCTTTTATTCTCCCGAAGATATCCCGCATGGCAGCAGAGATTTAGGATCAGAGTTTTCCTTCAACTAGATGGGCTAACTTCCCAGGTGGACGAGCCCCATCTGCCCCTTATAAATGCATCATCATCATAATTATAAATCAATAAAATTATTAGTAAGACAGTCCCTGCACTCAGGCATAACACACAAGTAACAAACGTTTGGTAGGAAGGAGGAAAAAGAGGAAGCTTTGGCACCACTTCTTAAAGTCACCACTCTCATAATGACACTTAGGATGAAATTTAGAATTATAGAATCATGGAGTTGTAAGGGAACATGAGGGTCATCTAGTCCAACCTCCTGCAATGCAGGAATCTTTTGCCCAACATGGGGATCAAACCCACAACCCTGAGATTAAGAGTCTCATGCTCTACCAACTGAGCTATGTATGGAAGTACTTCCAATAGCCTGCTGGAATGGTTGCCACCATGTGACAGTTGAGGGAAGGCCAAAGACAGCTGGTCTCCCAGCAGAGCTGGTGAAACAGCCCTGCCTCACTTCTCTTCCTCTGCTCCACAGCTTTAATGGAACGGGAGAGTTAGCAGTCAGTCTCTCAGCACTGGGGGTGAATAACCCTGTTTCTTCACTTCTTTCAGTTGCTATCATTACCCTCATTTTAGAACAGACAGTGCTAATTGGCTGATGCTGCATAGAAACAGGCAAACTGGATTTGCTTCACAATGAGGATGCATTGCAGGGTGGCGAGAGAAAAGCTGGGCATTGCTGCAGGCAGCAGGATCACAGAATCGCAGAATAGTAGAGTTGGAAGGGACCACAAAGACCCTCTAGTCCAAACCCCCTGCAACACAGAAATCTTTTGCCTAACATGAGGCTCGAACTCACAACCCTGAGGTTAAGAGTCTCATGCTCTACCACCGACTAAGCTATTTGGCCCAGTGATGGGTCAAGTCACTTCTTGGGGGAGACATCAATGGACATTGTCCTTTGTTCCTTCTAGCCATTGGGGGCCAGGGACGGCACTCTTGTGCATGGTGCTGATAGATGGAGAAAGGACCGGAGTGAGAGGCAGAGAAGTGAAGATACAGGTGGGGAGAATAAAGCTCTCAGGTGAGAACTGAAAGGGCCTGTCATTTTCTGTCAATGGCTGGTATTGAGAGCTGCCTTTGGACAGAAAGAAGGTTCTATATTTGTGTACTGTTTTTCTCCCCTTCATGGATCACTGCCTTGTGGTGGCGAAGGGGCTTGAATTACTCAGGGAAGCTATGGACAGGTCAAGATGGACAGGTTGTAGTGGAGAGTTTGGACCAAACGTGATCCACCTGGAAGAGGAACTGGCAAGCCACTCCAGTATCCCTGCCAAGAAAACTCCACGGACAAAGACAACAGGCATATAAAAGTTATGACGCTGGAAGATGAGCCCCTCAGGTTGGAAGGCATCCAACATGCTAATGAAATGGTTGGACAGTGTTCTCGAAGCTACTAACATGAGTTTTGCCAAACTGCGAGAGACAGTGAAGGATAGGCGTGCCTGGCGTGCTCTGGTCCATGGGGTCACGAAGAGTCGGATACGACTGAACAACAAAAACTGTTTTTCTGTATTCTAAGACACCCTGAAGCTGATTTTCCCCTCCCTTTATTTTTTCTGCTCTTGTTAGAGAATCTGCATATTATTATGTACTTCTCCTTATTATGATTGTTTTGATTTTTATGTTGTATATAGTTATTATGATATGCAGTGGATATGCAGTGTTCTATGTTGTAAACTGTCCTGTGTTCATTTGAAGAAAGGTGATACAGACATTTAATAAATAAAACAAACTTCTAGGCATGGGTAAACCTAGCCAATCAAGAATGGCATGATTAATAGGATAGACAACCAGACTGGATGATGCCACCACACTATGCAGCCAGTCAGATTTAGGAACATGAGAATATTGCCAAGGGCATTCAAAGCAAATTCAAAGCTAGGTCAATTATCCCTGACTAGGTAAATTCTTTTGACCCCTCTTGGAAAAGTCATTGGTGGGGTAGAGGAGTTTCTCCAGTCTGCTGGAAACAGATTTTAAAAATATCACCCCTAAGGATGCATTAGCAAAATTCACTTGGAGAGCAAAACTGCACTTAAAAAGAAAGGAGTATAAAAAGTGTTGCCAAATATAAGAGATTTTAGAGGACCTAACTGAAACTGATAGAGAATGTAAAATTGACAAAATTAGGGCAACTTGAAAAAATAAAAATAAAAAACCTCCCAAACCCAGAAGCAAGAGAGGGAAAGATTAAAGCAGAGAAATGTACAAACAGCCCTGGCAGTAATCTTACTTTTTTTCTGTGAATATTATCCCTGCAACATTAATTCCCCTTAAAGGAAGCAACAAGTCTCAGGCTCACAGTATATTTTCCAAGCAGATTATCATAGCAAACATGTCAGTTGACAAGTCTGGTTGAAAACAGCAGGTTTAATGAAGCACATTCGTCTGGCTTACGTTACTAAGAGTGCTTTAGAACACCACATTGGAAAGTGTCTCATGCTAGTAACATAGGAAGAGGCTTTATACTGAGGCAAACCTAGCACAACATTGTCTACACAGGCCGGCAGCAGTGGAAGACTTTGGTCTCTCAAATTTCAGCAGTGTGATGCTAATATTTGGGGGAGGGGACACCTCTAGTGCTCCGTTCTACATCATTGCTGCTGCTCCTAAAATGCCTCTGCTGGCGATGGTTCTCCAGGGTTTCAGGAAGGGTTCCAACGTGAAGATGTTGGGAATTGAACCTGGAACCTTCTGCATGCAAGGCAGATGGTCTGGCACTGAGCAACAGTCTTTCCCTTTTTTTCTGCTACCAGATCTGTTAGTGCAGAGGTCGGAAACCTCAGGTGCTGTGGGCAAATGTGACCCTGAATGCCTCTCTGTCCCACCCTCCAGTTTGCACCCTCTCCTCAGCCCTCTCTTTTTTTCCCTCCCACACCTCACTATTCTCACTTTGCACTCCCTTTGCGTGCTTTTGCCTGCCTGGAATATGTCCTTACACTCTGGTCATTATAGATTTTTATTTTTATTTTTGAGAACAAAGCATCAGTTCTATGCTACAACTGTTTCTTTCTAAAACATGCCCTTTGAAATGCAAGTTTGCGTGGACAGGCGGAGTCCCCCCAACCCCAGGTGACTCAAGAGTGGAATAATGACTCAGGACAATGTGCTATGGGATTAAAATTGGCCACAACTTTATTAAGTTTCAGATGTAGGGAGACCTTGACTCAGGCATTGGGCGTTTATCCTTCCCAGTCCCCAGCCGGGGATCTGGGAGACATCAGGGTTATCCAGAATGTGTGGGGATTGGGCTGGCTCTGGAGAACATCTGTTCAAGCAGAGAGCCCATCCCCCGTTTCGCCAGCGTATGGCCAATGCCTCCCCCAAGACCCCTTTAATGGGGAACCCTGGGATCACCGCCGCAAGGGGGGCGTGGGTCACCGCTTCACGCCCCCACCCCATTTAGGAAGATTGACTAAAGAATTCCACCCAAGGCCTGAAATCGCCAACGTTGTGACGTTTTGCTACAGAAAAGGCAAAACCTGCCAATGCAGGAAAATTCGATTCCGGCTCTTCAACAGTGACCCTGACTTAGCAGCGCCCGCATACCTATGGAGAAGAGGTTAAGCTGCAAAAGAAGACTTAACTGAAGCTCTGGAGCCGACTGCTGCTTCGCAGGGAAGATTCAGCTTCTGGCACCCCACATTTGATGTGGGGAGCAGTCATTCTCCTCTGTTACTCTTGTCTTTAGCTTGCAGAAAAGGCTATAAAGGCCCCCAATTCAGAAGTCACCCCAAGGGCAAGGGTGCTGTCTCCCTTGCTCTCTGAAAGTTTGTTTACAGCCCTCAGCCTGAATGAATGTATGGGTGAGAGCCAGAGTAGGAGTGTCTGGAGAGGTGGAGTGGGACCCCTGGATGTCTGAAAATTGATCTTGGCGTCCAAACTATTGAGAATAGATGGATCTGGAGTGTATGAATGTTTTGTATACTATTTTTTCTCTCTGTTATAAGCATTGTTCTCTATCTTGTTCAGTTTTAAGCTGTCAAATAAGGTCTGTTAAATGATCTCATTTCTATTTATTTCATTCATATATACCCAGACCCTGTGATCAGCATCTGAGGCCCTTATTCATGTGCCTCCTCTACAAGAGGTCCCAAGGGCAGCAGCACCAGGAGAACAGGACTTTTCTGCAGTGGCTCCCTTTTTGTGGAATGCTCTCCCCAAGTAGACTCACCTGGCACCTTCATTACATACCGTAGGTGTCATGTATGATTTACTTGAGATTCCTGCATTGCAGGGGGCTGGATTCAATGACCCTTGGGGTCACTTCCAACTCTACAATTCTATGATTCACTTTGCCTATGGCCCCACCCACCACTAGCATGTGACACACACACCACACCAGAAAGGAATCAGGCCCTTAGGACAAAACAAAAATTCTCTAGCCAGGTGTATGGGTTGCACCTTTCTGATTATCTGAAGAAGTATATTTCTGGGTATCTGAAGAAGTGTGCATGCACACGAAAGCTCATACCAAGAACAAACTTAGTTGGTCTCTAAGGTGCTACTGGAAGGATTTCTTTTATTTTTTATTTTGTTTTGACTATGACAGACCAACATGGCTACCTACCTGTAACCTTTCTGATTGTGGTTGTTGGCCCATGCTGAAATCATTCCTGGATTCCACCACAGACGTTTTCTCTGCTCCACCTCCATGACACTTGCTGCTCGAAGCAAAGTCAAATCACACACAGTTCTGGGGCATGTACAGAGTTCTGGCTGAACTAGGGTACTCTGCAACAATCGGTCTATATTGCAAGGTTGTGTCTCCTTAAACTGGCCTTGAGATGGGGAGAAATTCAATCCATTTAATAATAATAATAATAATAAATAATAATAATTATTTTTTATTTTTATCCCGCCCTCCCCAGCCGAGGCCAGGCTCAGAGCGGCTAACATCATAAAAACAACACAATATACATAAAAACAGACATCAATTAATTAAATTACATCTTAAAATTATTTAACATTTAAAAGTGAACCTACCGGTATCTCACATCATCCAACATAATATGAGAACCAAAATTCTCACTCGGAATTCTCACTTCTCCAAATTCTGCAATGCAGTTTTCCAGCCAAGCAATGCATTGCAAAAATGCATAAGCTAGGGTAAAGCGTGCATATGAATGCAATTAATGGTGAAGGTAACATACAAAAATGCATTATATTAGGGAAAATAATATACTCATTTGTGTACATTATGAGATAATGTGGTGAGTTTTCATGAGATGTTTATTTTTTTAATTAACAAGCTGATGTTGAAATATGTTGAGCTAAACCTATGACTGGAAAAAAATAAGTAAGTGAAAGAAACTTAAATTTTCAGCTTCATTCATCATTGGTGGCTAGTTTAGACAACTTTGACAAGAATGAATAACCCATGACTCAGAGGTATACTGGGTCTGAATAGGGAAGCTCCACTTAACTAAGTACTATTGATAGACCTAGCCTCTATTAATTTGCCCATCCCTACTGGCACCTGACCTTCAGATTCCAGATGTCAGGCTCTTTGTCCACCTCTGCCTGGAGATCCTGGGCCCTGAATCAGAGACTTTCAGCATGCAAAAAACCAACAGCCCTGAGCTTTTCCGCTGAGCTACAGCCAGACATCTGAGGCCCAACCAATCTTATTTGCAACACTGCCCAATCACAGGAGAGGGTGTGATGACTAACACTTGCTCATCATCACTTGAAATGATGCTTCGGATGTAAAAAAAAAATAAGCATTCCAATCAGCCCAGGGGGCAAGGGATGGTAGGAAGGAAGGCGGTGGAGTAGATATTAATAATCAGGGAGCCCCATAGGTTTGGGGTTAAGAAGCTTACATAGCCAAACAAGGAGAGAAGGGAATGCAGCTTGTCAGGTTCAGGACTTTGGTCCATCTCCTCACTCCTTCCTTAATTGCATGAAGAAAGAAAGCAAAGAGGAAGCAACTGCGAGGAGAAGTTGCAGGATTAAGGGGCTTTGAAGACTGACAGCAAGGGCCCTACATGCCAGATGGTGCCAACACCTAATGCTGGTTTTGCAGTGTGTGGTTTCAAGCAGCCACATTGGCTCTTGTGCACATTCTGTGTAGCTTATTTAAAAAAGAATAAAGAAATTCATGCAGTACTGGAACAACCCAGGTAGGGTAGATTGAGTCCTTCCTGAGGTTATGTTTATAGGAAGTGGGAAATGCCCATAAATGGCAGCTTCTGTTTGTCAAATTGTATCCGACTTCAAAGGAAACAACTTGTTGTGAATAATGGATGCTATACAAGGAACCAGCCTCAGCCTTCGGAGACTGCAGTGAGAAATGTGCTCTTGGCTGACGCGTGCCTCCCTGATGCAGGCGGTAGGTTACTCGCAGTAGCTTGGAGAGGTCTCCTGGATAAACTGGAGGAAGCTAGCTGGAAGTAATCTGGAACCATGCGGAGACGCAGATTTGACGGCATTTCTTCTGCTTTATTTGGCACAGTGCTCGGTTGCAGCGGCTCTGCCTTCCGTGTATTTACAGCTTCATGCTGCTTCCCCTCACATCAGTTCTTCAAAACGGTTGCCTGTGCAAAGGCAGATTCTGTGCTGGCTTTCTCTCCCTCCCTCCCTCCTTCATTCTACAACTCCGACAGACAGTTGACTTGACATATCCAGCGAAGGGCTGGGAGGCGGGGCGACCATTCCCTCACTGCCTTAAGAAAGGACATGCCCAGTCATCTGAAGAATCATGACAAGACTTTTCTGTACAGGCATTTTGAGTTTTGTAATATCAGATGCTGCTTGTGGAGGAGAGCAGTTGTTACTGCTCCGTCTGGCAGGAAGAAGATGTTACAGACTTGTTAACTATAAATTATTTTGTCATGGATGTTCCAGGATTCAGCTAGGCTCAGGGTAGCATATATGCTTTGCTTCACAACAAACCAGATGTAGTGATGGCTACCAACATGGACAGCTTTAAAAGAGCATTACAGAAATGCATGGAGGTTAAAGGTTGTTAAGGGATAACAGCCACGATAGCTATGTTGTGCCTCCACTGAAAGAGGCACGACGCCCCAGCATAACATTTTCTGGGTATCACAAATGGGGAGAGTGCTGTTGCACTCAGGTTCCACTTGTGGGCTTCCCATAGACATATGGTTGGCCACTGTAAGAACAGGAGTCTGAATGAGACACAGAACTCTTCCTAAGTTCATGCATTGACCAATCCTACTGTAAGAACAAGGGACCCAGGTGGCGCTGTGGGTTAAACCACAGAGCCTAGGGCTTGCTGATCAGAAGGTTGGCAGTTCGAATCCCTGCTACGGGGTGAGTTCCTGTTGCTCGTTCCCACCTCCTGCCCACCTAGCAGTTCGAAAGCATGTCAAAGTGCAAGTAGATAAATAGGAACCGCTCCGGTGGGAAGGTAAACGGCGTTTCCATGCACTGCTCTGGTTCGCCAGAAGCGGCTTTGTCATGCTGGCCACATGACCTGGAAGCTGTACGCCGGCTCTTGGCCAATAAAGTGAGATGAGCGCCGCAACCCCAGAGTCGGACATGACTGGACCAAATGGTGAGGGGTCCCTTTACCTTTTACCTTTACTGTAAGAACATAAGAAGAGCCTGCTGGATCAGGCCAATGGCCCTGTGTTCTCACAGTGGCCACCTTGATTCTTGTAGGAAACCCTCAAGCAGAGCCAAACCTGAGAGCACTCACCTCCTGTGCTTTACAGTAACTGGTATTCAGAAGCATTTATGCCCCTGACTGTGGAGTCGGAGCACAGTCAGCATAGCTAGTAGCCGTTGATCACTTTGTCCTGCATGAATTTGCCCAACCCTCTTTTAAAGTCATCCAAGTTGGTGGCTATCACTGCAAGTTCCATAGCTATTTTGATTCAACAACAATGCCCAGAGTTCAGGAAGTTGGAGATGTTCCTGTAGTATAATCTTTCATAGTCCATCATCTCCACCTGATGGTTGAGGATACACACACAAACACCAGCAACTGGAGGGCTACAGCGGTAATAGCACCACTCTTTTTTGCCTTGGTCAGATGACACCTGGAACACTGTCTCCAGTTCTGGTCACCAGAATTTAAGAAGGACATTGACAAACTAGAATGTGGGCAGAGGAGGGCAACCAAGATAATCAAAGGTCTGGAAACTAAGCCTGATGAGGAGTGGTTGAAGGAGTTGGTTATTTTTAGCCTGGAAAATAGGAGACTGAGAAGAGATATGATAGCCACCTTCAAATATATGAAGGGCTGTCACATGGAAGATAGAACAAGCTTGTTTTCTCCTGCTTTGGAGGGTAGGTCTCAAATTAATGGTTTCAAGTTACAAGAAAGAAGATTCCGACAAAACATCAGGAAAAACTTTCTGACAGTAAGAGCTGTTTGACCGTGAAACGGTCTCCCTTGGGAGGTGGCAGGCTCTCTCTCTCTCACTGGAGGTTTATAAGCAGAGATTGGACGGCCATCTGTCATGGATGCTTTAGTTGAGATTCCTGCATCCCAGAGGGTTGGACTAGATGACCTCAGGGTCCCTTCCAACTCTGATACTGTGGTATCCTCTCTGTCCCATAATACAAAAAAATTGGTTACCATGAAGCATTGGCTGCATTCACATTAAAGTTTGTTCCATTTCCCTCTTTTTTTCCTGCATTTTATTTCAGTTTCTATAAAAGCCACTTCTGAAAAAACTAATGGAATATCATGCATGTTTGGTGCTCATTTCACTGTTGATGCTAGAAAAAAGTCATTTTCAGCCTTCTTTACTCAGAAAATAACAGGAGTAAAGTGATAAAATGTGGGGCAGTATATCAGCATATGGTTCTTTCCTCTTGTTTTAATCATGGGAGAACAGAAGCAGACATGTATGGAATGGGTGGGGGAATAGTGACATTGCCCAAAGGATGACTCCCACTGATGTGAATGAAATTCAGCACAACATACCAGTATATTGGCCATAAAAGCTGCAGTTCTGTAACACAACAGGTACCGCATTGTGAAAGGAACATTGGAAAATGGGACAAAAGCGCTAGCATTATAATCAGGAAAATTAATGCGATATGTCTGAATGCACCCATTGGTTGATCATAGATATGGGGCAAACATACACAAGCCTGTCTGATCCTTAAGAAGCCCTGTTTGTGGCCTGCAAGTAAGGATCATGAGCCTGGTGCAGGGCTGGCAGAAGACATTTCAGCATCTAAGGCAAGTCACAAAGTGGCATCTCCCTGCCAGGGAATAAGAGGTGAGTGAAGCTCTACATCAGGACAGGGCAGATCTACTATGAAATAATAAAACTTGAGCTTCAGGGCCCCTAATCCCTGCTTTAGGGGCCCCAGAAGCAATTTTAGTCATGCCCACACTACTTAATATTTTGCCATCTTGTTGTTGTTTAGTCGTTTAGTCGTGTCCGACTCTTCGTGACCCCATGGACCAGAGCACGCCAGGCACTCCTGTCTTCCACTGCCTCCCACAGTTTGGTCAAACTCAAGTTAGTAGCTTCGAGAACCCTGTCCAACCATCTTGTCCTCTATCATCCCCTTCTCCTTGTGCCCTCTATCTTTCCCAACATCAGGGTCTTTTCCAGGGAGTCTTCTCTTCTCATGAGGTGCCCAAAGTCTTGGAGCCTCAGCTTCAGGATCTGACCTTCCAGTGAGCACTCAGGGCTGATTTCCTTCAGAATGGATAGGTTTGATCTTCTTGCAGTCCATGGGACTCTCAAGAGTCTCCTCCAGCACCATAATTCAAAAGCATCAATTCTTCGGTGATCAGCCTTCTTTGTGGTCCAGCTCTCACTTCCGTACATTACTACTGGGAAAACCATAGCTTTAACTATACAGATTTTACCATCTAGGAGGCCCCATTTGAGTTGTACAACTCAATTTTTATTTTTATTTTTTGTATATATTTCAACAATGCCAAAGTCTGAGAGTCAATAGCACAGATGCTGTAAACCTTGTTGTAAACAACCCCACTGAAGAAGAGAACAGTGGTTGCCCAGATCTTGTTGCTGGTTGTGAAGGGCCCCTCATAACCATTCAAGTTTCAGGGCCCCCAAAATGTAGGCCCACCACTGCATCAGGAGTGGGAAGAGAAGAGCAGCACCCCCAATTTGCAGGGAGGCTGCTGTAGAGGCAGCCTCTGAGGGTGCATCATCCTAATAGGTCTCCTGCCTCTACATAGGGGGGAAGTTGCTGAAATGCTAGATCTCAGCAGGAAGTGATCTGACCATGACAAGGGACTGATGTCAATATCCCCCACCTTCTTCCTGCCCAGCCCAGAAAACACATCCAGAGTGTGACCTGTCACATGCATTAGGCTGATGATGTTGGGACAGCCCCATGGTCATAATGGCAGCCATAAAGTCCTGAACCACCCCAGAGCTAACCGCTTTGGGCCTTCAGCATAGATGCTAAGTCCCCCAACACCAGCAGTCTGGGAGTCCTCAACACTGCCTCCAAGATCAGCTCTGTCAGGGAGACTGCTGGGCAGTGCGGTGGGTAGCAGAATCCCTAATCTGCCCTGATTGCCCAGCACCAAGAACACACACTCTAGATCCCATCCCAAACTGGACACACAGAGAGAATCTCTATAGAACACAGAAACTCTACCTCCCTTCCCTCATGTCTGCCTTGATGCTACTCTGAGTACTGAGAATATCCAAAGAAGCACATTTAGAAGAAAGGAAGAAAGGAACTACACATGTGCATGTGCAGTGAGGAGTTATGTCATTTCTACCAATGTTTATGGGGTGTGGAGGTGACACTGATGCACATTACTTCATAAACATGCCCACCTATATGTACAGGAACGATGCACAGTAGGCAACTTCCTTGCATGAAGATATGCTCAATTTCAAAGGCTCTGCACAAAACTGCTCTGTCAAAAACCTCAACCCTGTGTATTTCAAACCCTATGAGTATACATAGCCCTAATCCACAAAACCATAACCCACCATAAGTTTGCTAACCTTTAGGGTGCCACGAGATGCTTTGTTGTTGTTTTGCTGCAATGGACTAATGCAGCTTCTCCCCTGGAAATTCAAAAGAAGAGTTTATTAACAACTGTCAAAAGTGATACATGATCAGTAGCAGTCTATCTGTGAGTATTGGATGCTGGAAACTGACAACTAGCCTGGGTGGGTTAGTTTCATACTGTGAGGTTTGTAGGCTTCCCTGAAGTCAGTATATTGTGGAAGTGGTGTGAGCACATACTGAAAATTTAGGTTTGCAGAATTAAAGTGAATTGAAGTGATCTGTTGCACAGTCAGAACAAATCCACAGCAATGCACCTTTTGTAGCTAGGAATGCAACAGTGAGCAAATGTGGAATGGAATTATGATGAACTAGAAGATATATAGATACAATACAAGCAAATCAGTATGCATGCTCAGTGTCATAGCAAGCATAAGAAGATCAGGCTGGATCAGGCTAATGGCCCTTCTAGTCCACCATCCTTTCTTTACAGAGCCCAACCAGTTGCCCATGGGAAACCTGAGAACAAGAGCACTCCCCTCTTCCTGGTTTCCAGCAATTTGTATAACCTCCCTGCAAATATTCAGTAAAGCATGGACACAGCCTAACCCCATTTGAGGAAATCAGGATGAATGCCCAATAAACAGCTTGCCTTGAAGAGACTCTGGAAGCACGTAGAAAAGGATAGGCCTTTGGTTTGGCCTGGCATGGCATTCTTATGCTTTTAAGTGCTAAGAAAACACTGGCGGATCTACAATAACATGCATATTATTTATGCCAAACAGTGGTAGTTTGCTCAGGCCACCCTGCCTAATGCAAACCAGCATTCCCCAATTATATCAGTTACATGAACCCATTTGTCAGAGTGTGAAGCTGATTGCAAGGCTTAATAGTTAAGGAAGGTTGCTCTGCTCCTTTAAAACCCTCAATTTTCCCCTTGCCTGGCTTAAGTGCACATTTGCATCTTCAGAACCCCCTCCCTCCCCCCCCTCTCCAATCTGACATCTCTAAATAAAAACTCTCTGCTTGGACTAGTTGCCTCTTCTCCTGCCTTGGGAAAAATCTGTCCCGGTGCTCTGGGAGATATTCATTGCCACTTTAAATCATATTACAGCGTGCAAAGCAAAAATATGTGGGGTG
The DNA here is from genome assembly GCA_034641385.1 of Darevskia mixta. Classification (NCBI taxonomy): domain Eukaryota; kingdom Metazoa; phylum Chordata; class Lepidosauria; order Squamata; family Lacertidae; genus Darevskia; species Darevskia mixta. The sequence continues at coordinate 19,236,948 of JAWWNH010000061.1, forward strand.
GAGGGGGAAGAATAAATAAAAATAAACCAGGGGTCTCTTAATGAGCTGACTGTACTTTGCATCAAGGGGAAGAATAATACTAAGGAGGGGGAAGAGTGAGAAGCTGTATGTTTATGTGTGTTAAAAATAATATATAATTGGTTCCCCCCCTCCCAATCATATTGCAGCTGTTGCCTAGGCATAAAGAGCAGAGCGAGAGGTGGGATATATATGTGTGTGTGTATTTATATATGCGTGTGTGTATTCCTCCTTGCACACATAACCTCTCTCTTAAAGGGAGAGAGAGAGATTTTTCAGAAAGTTATTATTGGGAAATAGCAAAGCGGCTGGTATTCTCGGCGAACCGAAGTCTGCAGAATTGCTCCGCCCTTCTCGGCTTGTTGGAAGGGGTGTTAAATTCTTGAGCATTGGGAAATAGGAGCAGAGGCTTAACGCTCTCCTTTCCTCCTCTTCTCCCCCAGTATCACTACTGACCCTGCCTCGTTTTGTAGTGAGATGCGGTGCAGACACTAAGCCTTAAAGCTCAAGAACCCCCCCCCCCCGAGAACAAGACGGACTAGTCACCTAGGTCAGAAGGACTGCTAGAAACGTTTTCTCCTCCTCCTCCTCCTCCTCGTTCGCCCCCCGCCTCGCCTGCCTTCCACTCTTCTCTGCATTACCTGGATGCTGAGCATCGCTCGCTCTCTGGGCGTAGGGAGGCGGGGGGTGCAGCTCCATCAGAACCTCGAGCGATCCATCTCGGGATGACGCGACAGGGATCCCAACTCCTCGCTTAAAGGCAGCTTCGTTTAGAGGCAAGCGGTGGGCTCCGGAAGGGCTTTCCCGCACCCACATCTTCTTCCTATTTATTTTTATTTTCACCATCTCCAGCTGGCTGAGTAGGAAACTGGACGAAGGTACGGTGGCACTTCTCCCTCCCTCCCCCGCCAAAAAAGCACCCAAGCTAGGAACGGCGCGGTTGGTGGGGTGGTTTAGAGGCGCGTATTTCTTACTGGTATGGAGGACGGGGGTAGATCTGTGCCTGTGATTCTTTTGCTTCCCCCTCCCCGCCAAACTAGATATTCGTCTTTTTTCGTGTATTAAGGGATAAAGAGAGGTGTCTGGTGTCTGGGAGTGGAATTATTATTACTATTATTATGAGTATAAGAAGTATATTCGGTTGCGTGGACGAGGTCTCTGGGTCTTGAGGTTTCTCTGGACTTTATGTAAAAGGAGATTACTCAGAGCGCAGAGGGAGAGTGCGTGAAACTCTCCTGCGGTTGGACTGAGGGACCTAGAGCCGCGGGCTGCCGTCTAGGTGGACCTGCTGATAAGCGGCATTTGTGTGAGAGTGTGTGTGTGTGCAGAGGGTGGCAGTGTGTGTGTGCACGACCTCCAGCGGCGTGTGGCTCGCCATGCGCCCTTCTCTCCAGGCCGTGCGGTCGTGAGAACGCGCGATCCTCCCGTGCAACGTGTGAATATATATTTTTGCCGGTGTAACCTTGGAGGGGTATGTGTGTGTGCGCGCGCGTGCGCGTGCGCCAATGTCTCCTCGCCTTCCCTCCACGGTTCGTGTCCCTGCATTAGCTCGGCGTATATGTGAGAGTTTTGCATGGAGAACTGTCGGTCCTGTTTCTGTGCGTACGCGCATCTTCTCTTGCACTGGGGCTGTATCCTGTGGCTCGCGCGCATCTTAAGCGCATATCTGGGCTGCGTCTCTCAAGTGCGTTTTGGACGCCGGGCGTGTGTGTGTGTGCGCGCGCCTTTGCGCACCTTCTGCTCTCCCTGCCTGCTGGTGTGTGTGTGTGTGTTTAGCTGGTTCCTTTCCTGATCCGTGTGTGTGTGCGTGTGCGCGCTCGTGCGATTCTTTTTCTGTGTGCCCTGCGTTGTGTCGCATGGAGAGCTGGCGCTGAGTACGGGGCTCCGTAGCCTGCTTGGGTCTCCCGTGTGTGTGTGTGTGTGTGTGTGTGTGTGTGTGTTGGGGTGGGGAGAGAAGAGAAGAAAAGAAAAGAGAAAGGAAGCAGGCGCACACACATACACACACACACACACACACACACACACACACAAGTCCCCGTCGTAGAGAGACAACCCCAGAAACTGCATAGCAGAGGAAGGGAGAGAAAGACAGAGGAACGAACCAGAAGCCGCGTTTGGGTAGCTTGAGCCGGCTAAGCAAGGTAAGGATGGGGGCGGGGGTGAGAGAAAAGGGGTAGGCTTTTGCCCAAGATAAGAAAAGCGCGCGGGGGAATGGAGATTGCATGCATTTCAGCGATGGGGGGAGTGTGTGCAGAGGGACGGTTTCTCCTTTGCAAATGGATCTTTCGCTGGCAGTTCTCTGTCTCACCCCCTCCCTATTTCCTCTGGAGATCCACGTGAAAGGGGTTTGTTTGGTGAGAAAGAAAGAGAGAGAACTGATTTTGGGAGCGACGGGGTGGGGGCGCTTGACACTGTCTTCCACCCACCCGTTTCCCCGCCGGCCCTCCGCTCCGATATATCTATCTATCTATCTATCTATCTATCTATCTATCTATCTATCTATCTATCTATCTATCTATCTATCTCCCGGGCGGGCCGCGAGGGTATGAAAGAGAGGAGGAGGTGGAAAAGAGAGACCCTCTTCCTAGTGCCCTGAGGGAGCTGCCCGCACGCCGGAGGCAGGCGATCCGGGAGCGGCAAGGCTGCGGCAAAGCATTGCGGTGGAGCACCCCCCGCACCGCACCGCTGCCGCCGTCCCTAGGGAGAAACCGGGCAGGGAGCCCGCCAGCTTCGAATTGGGGGGGGGGAGGCGGAAGGCAGCCCAGCTGTGGGTTCTTCCTCCTCATGTCATAGCTTCCCTCTTCCATCTCATAGCAGTCAGCTTCTCCGTTCCTCGACCCCAGAGGCCTCATTCAGTGCCATGGGAAGGATCCTTCTACGGCTTTTTCAGACCTCCGTCCATCATCCATCTTCCCCACGCCACCACTTTCTCTTCCAAAGAATCCCAACGCTCCCTCAACCTCTCCCACGTTGCTCAGTCCTCGCTGTATCCATCTCCCCCGAAAGATCCGAGCCTGCATGTTTCTCCCTCTTCCATCCTGCCTTTTCTACTCTTCTTCCTGGTTCTCTTATCCCCGCTTTCTTCTGCCACACTCTACCTCTATTCATCCCTGATTCCCACCCTCCTCTCCATTTTTCTTCCCTTCTGGTCTCCCATGACCTCCAGGCTCAGTTTTTCCTTTCTCACTTTCCCCGACTCCTGTCCTGCTCTAATCTCCACACATATACTTTTTTTTCTTCCCCACCCGACACAGATTTCTGCATCCCTTTCATCCTTCAAATTCTCCTTGGCCTTCCCTTCCTCCCCCATTTCTTCTCCTTCTTCTTCCTTCTTTTTCTAACACCCCCCATTCCCCAGTTCCATTCTGTGATCTTCATTGTTCTCCAAGACAACTCCTGGACTTCCTTAGCAACCCAATTTATTTTATTTTATTTTATTGCAACTCATTTTTCTTCTCTTCTCTCCCTCCCTCTCCCTCTCCCCCTCTCTCTCTCTCTCCTTCATAAAGAAGGCAACCCAAATGTTTAAATGTCACAAACGCGGTTCAGAAACTTCTTCCCCCAGTAGGTCAGGCAGGGTCCTGTGTTGAAAGAAAACTTAAATGCACAGCTGCTGCCAGATTAGGCCATAGATGTGTGTGTTTGTGTATGTGTAAGGTTCATGGAATCCACCTCCTGTGAGAATGCAGAGGTTTGGGGCAAATTATATAAGGTTCTGCATGATAAAAGTTGCTGGACAGTTTGGATGGATTTCAGCCTGGTGAATTATGACTTTGGTTTCCATTGCCGATTAAGGTGCCCTTTTGGGATGGTGGATGCACACACACACACACACCCACACACCGATAATAAACACTGTTAATTTGTAAATGTAGAGAGCTGTAGCCTCTGGGTTATGAGGGGGAGTAGTTAATGTTCCTGGGTTGCATTTTTTGGGGGGGGTAGCATAAATCTAAAAAAAGAACAAGAGGCACATATCAATGGCTGGCACAGAACTCAGAATCAATAGGGGGACAGCATGCATTTGCAATGAGCATTGTGTAAGAGCAGATGACCATCTTCTCTTCCCTAGATCCATTCCTTGCTCACTCCCGCTTGCATCTTTGCCTTTCTGTGCTAGATTGTCTCTCCCGCGCCCCACACACTGCCCCTCTTTCTTCTGCCTTTGGAATGGATTATGCATTGCTTCCAAATACGTGATCCAAATCCTTCTGACTATGTGCAAAATGACCGGCATTGGAATGCTAAGCATACATTACAATGGAAATGCAGTTTAGCGGGGGCTCATTCTGCTTTGGTATTCACGCCGTACACAAGACAGAGTAATGCACTGTATCCATGTATTGTGTGTATTTGAAAAAGAGAGGCTGAAGCTATGGATGGATAGACACTGATCAGAGTTATAATTTCAAATGCAAGGTACATCTGTGCCCTTTTTGAATTGCCGCAATACATTTTATGTTGTCCTTGTACTGTACCTATTCTTGTTCAGCAACAGTAGCTCAATGTGTGCTGTTCACCTATTTACTATTAGTACTATTTTTATTTTTTTATTCCTGGAATTATTACTACTGAAACATATTCTATCTTTGTCCTCCTTCTTTTGTAGATTATCTGTCTTTGTTCAGGAGCAGTAGGCTTGATTGCTGATCCTAAAACAAAACAAAAAAGATGCTTCTGTGGTTCTTTCTGGTGTTGTCCAGCCCAGCTTCTTCTACGGATCCAGAGACTGACTCATCTGTGGAAATTTGCAATGTTTGCTCCTGTGTGTCGGTGGAGAATGTACTTTATGTCAACTGCGAAAAGGTTGCAGTCTACAGACCAAACCAGCTGAAACCACCTTGGTCTAATTTCTATCACCTCAATTTTCAGAACAACCTCCTCCTCCTCCTGTATCCAAATACATTTCTTAACTTTACTCATGCTGTGTCCCTGCAGCTGGGTAACAATAAATTACAGAACATTGAGGGAGGAGCTTTCTTAGGTCTCAGTGCGTTAAAGCAGTTGCACTTGAACAACAACGAATTAAAGATCCTCCGAGCTGACACCTTCCTTGGCATCGAGAACTTGGAGTATCTCCAAGCTGACTACAATTTAATCAAATATATTGAAAGAGGAGCCTTCAATAAGCTTCACAAGCTGAAAGTCCTCATCCTTAATGACAATCTGATTGCCTTCCTTCCTGATAATATTTTCCGTTTTGCTTCTCTAACCCACCTAGATATACGTGGGAATAGAATACAGAAGCTGCCGTACATTGGAGTTCTGGAGCACATTGGCCGCATCGTCGAGCTGCAGCTGGAGGACAACCCATGGAATTGTACTTGTGATCTGTTGCCTTTGAAGGCATGGCTGGAGAACATGCCCTATAACATCTACATCGGGGAAGCCATCTGCGAGACTCCCAGCGATTTGTATGGGAGGCTTTTGAAAGAAACCAACAAGCAGGAGCTGTGCTCCATGGGAACAGGGAGTGATTTTGACGTGCGCATCCTGCCTCCATCACAGCTAGAACCTGGTTACAGCACACCTAATGGCCATGCAACACAAACATCCATGCACAGATTGGTAACCAAGCCTCCCAAGACGACAAACCCTTCCAAGATCTCAGGGATAGTCGCTGGGAAATCACTCTCCAACCGCAATCTCAGTCAAATAGTAAATTTTCAGACCAGAGTGCCACCTCTGACACCTTGCCCACACCCTTGCACTTGCAAAACACATCCTTCAGATTTGGGATTAAGTGTCAACTGTCAAGAAAGAAATATTCAGTCACTGGCTGAGCTTATCCCCAAGCCGCTGAATGCTAAGAAACTCCATGTCAATGGCAATTATATTAAGGATGTGGATACTTCTGATTTTGCAGAGTTTGAAGGGCTGGATTTACTCCACCTGGGCAGCAATAGGATCATGACCATTAAAGGGGAGGTTTTCCGCAACCTTACAAACTTACGGAGATTGTACCTAAATGGCAATCAGATTGAGAGGCTGAGTCCCGAAATGTTTGCTGGCCTCCACAATCTCCAGTACCTGTATTTGGAATACAATGTCATCAAGGAAATTTTAGCAGGCACTTTTGACCTCATGCCAAACCTGCAGCTTCTCTACCTGAACAACAACCTGCTACGGAGTCTACCAGCCTACATTTTCTCTGGGGCTCCCCTTGCTCGGTTGAACTTGAGAAACAACCATTTCATGTACCTGCCTGTAAGTGGTGTGCTCGATCATCTGAAATCCCTGACACAGATTGATCTGGAAGGGAATCCGTGGGACTGCACTTGTGATTTGGTTGCTTTGAAGCTGTGGCTAGAAAAGCTCAATGACGGCATCGTGGTGAAGGAACTGAGATGTGAGACGCCCGTGCAGTTTGCTAACATGGAGCTGAAGACACTGAAAAATGAGATCCTGTGCCCCAAACTTCTGAAGTCTGGTGTTTTCACTAGTCCTGCACCCTCTGTTACATTTACAACACCATTGGGCCCCATTCGTAGTCCTCCAGGTGGTCCTGTTCCATTGTCTATCCTCATCTTAAGCATATTGGTAGTGCTCATTTTGACTGTCTTTGTAGCTTTCTGTCTTCTCGTCTTTGTCCTCCGTCGCAACAAGAAACCGTCAGTGAAGCACGAAGGTCTGGGGAATCCAGAATGCAGCTCCATGCAACTTCAGCTTCGGAAGCATGACCACATGTCAAACAAGAAGGACACTCTGGGGGCAGAGGCCTTCATCCCCCAAACTATTGAGCAGATGAGCAAAAGCCATGCCTGTGGCTTAACGGAAACAGAAACAGGCTTCATGTTTGCCGAGCCATCGGGGCAGAAGGTCATCCTGCGAAACAACAGTGAGAAGGATAAAGATTTATTGCACATGGATAGCAGGAAAAGACTTAGCACAATTGACGAACTCGATGAGTTATTCCCAGGACGGGATTCCAATGTCTTTATTCAGAATTTTCTTGAAAGTAAAAAGGAATACAACAGTATAGGGGTCAGTGGCTTTGAAATACGGTATCCAGAGAAACAGCAAGACAGAAAAAACAAGAAATCTTTAATAGGGGGTAATCACAGCAAAATAGTAGTTGAGCAAAGAAAGAGCGAATATTTTGAGCTGAAAGCGAAACTTCAGAGCTCACCAGACTACTTGCAAGTCCTTGAAGAACAAACAGCACTGAATAAAATGTAGGTCATGCAATCTTATATCCTGCAGAGGACCTGTATTTAATGATGCAAGTGCCTTTTGTTGACTTTTAATTTCCATATAGATATTCAACCAGTAGGCATAGAGGCAGGTGATCTTATGGGTGTGTGATAAAACTTGCTCCAAACAGATATTATTTCATGAAACTCTTGCGCTGTGGAATCCTGTAGGGGTTTACTGCAAAACTCTATTGCCAAAGTGTTGCTTTATACACGTATTACACTGAATTTAACCTCAAGAGGCATATATGTTTTGTACCCTAGTTGCAAAACTCTTCATCACTTTGTGATTTGTTAAAGCAAATGCAAAAGTGAACAGGAACGAAACTGGTACCGCTGTTAGTGTACCTCAGCTGAGTCATCCATCTGCACATGGATTAAAAAGTTGGTGGAGGAACTGGAAATAACCATTCCCTATGGTGTGTGATGTTGTAAGCAGCACTGTTTTAGAGAATACCTGAAAAAAAAGTTTTTACAAAACAAAAAACTTTTAAAAAGCATGCAAAAGAAAGAACAGTCGATAGTATGTGTAAAATTGGTTACCTTTATGGCCTGCATCTTGAAACCGCTGGATTTATAATGTTAAATTGTGCAGAGATCTTTGTTTAAAATATACCATGCATTGCATCCCTACAAATCAATTTGACCATCTGACGCATACCACAAATTGGCATAAGATGGAACCAACTCAACCCAAGCTGATGAACAAAACAAAAATGGTGGTGTACACAATTGGAAGAAAATACTTGATGTGGGACTACTCTGTGGCTTCTCAACCCCTGTTAACCCATTCTCAGTGATGTGAAACTCCTTTCAAACCCCTAGAGGTTATCCAAAATTTTCAAAAAGATTGCTTGCTGTGTGAGCGTTTCAGAAATTATTTTTGTAATATAATTCATATTTATGAAATACTTTGTATACTAAATAGGAAAAAAATTATGTACTCCTCAATATGTATTTAAATATGCCTGATTTGTTTTCCTGGTCACAAAGGTGCATTAATCATTCAGTATAATTTAAAAAAAGAACAATATACCAAACAGAAACTGTTGATGAAATGTATAGATTTATTTGAAAGTCAATGTGATCAGGTCTAAGACGAATAATAATAATAATGATAATAAAATTATGTTCTGTACTACGCTTGTGAAATTAGCAGGTGATCTTACTTAAGGTTTGTTACAATAGAATTTTACAGAGTTAGGTAGATTTCCTCTAAACCTTTTGATATATCATGTGCTTCTGGTTGCCGCTAGTGGTTTTGAAACACCCGGAATCCATTAGATTTTCATTTTGTTCTTAAGTCTACTCAGATTGGGTGTTGGGGAACTTTAGCCCTGCAGATGTTGCTGAACTATGACACCCATCATCCCTGGCCATTGACCATGTATACAATATGGAGATTTGCAGGCAGATGGGGAAGTTGTGCCCTCCAGATGTTGCTGGACTTACTCTCATCATCCCTAACCATTTACCAAACTGACAGGGGTGATGAAAACTGGGATCAAACAAAGTAAGGAGGGCCATGACTTCCCAATCCCTATTGTAAAGTGTGTAATGGTGATTGTAGTTTGTCAGGTGTTTGTAAACTATCACTGGTTGTTTTTTCCCCAGCTTCAGGCTGGAACCAACAACAGGAGGTTTTCCAAGACTCTACTCAGAGGCTTGCACACAACCATACATTTAAATTGTGTGCACATAGGTCAAATAATCCTATGAACTGTAGTTGTTTACCATGCTGGGCTCTGTGATGGGTAAACTACATGCTTTAAATGTATGGTGGGTGTGCGCAGCAATTTCCCAGGGACAGTGCTACTCTGTTTTCCAGTTCCCGAGAATCACTTGGCATGTCTGTGTTCCTGTTTTTATGTCATTTGGTGGTGCTTTCTTAAACCTTTAGTTAGTGTCAGTTGCTAGATATGTTGCTAGATAGCCGCCTAGAGTGGCTGGGGAGACCCGGCCAGATGGGCGGGGTAAAAATAATAAATTATTATTGTTATAAAATTATAATGTTCAGGGTTCTGCAACCTATCCTGGTCTCTAACAAGTAAAGTTCTTTAAGTGAAAGAGGGATACTTTTTGCCTCTAACGCACATTCATGTATGTGTGTGTGCGCATCATCAACCACTGCACAATGCAGCTACCAAGGTATGTTTTGAACTGTTGATAACCCAGTTTAGGACAGCCTTTTAGCATGCACTTAATGCAAAGGACAATTGACTTTCAAATCAGTGGGGCATAAGCAGACAGAGATGGGATGGAGCATCTGTGGCCATGCAGTGTTGTTGGTCTCTAGCTCCCATCATCTCTGGCCATTGGCCATGCTGTTTTCCAATAACATCCCAAAGGCACCACTATGCTGGCTACCTATGGTCTAGGAGGATTGCTAAGACGCACTGAGCCCATTATTTAGCAAGCCACTGTTTGCAAAATGAAAAAGAAAGTTGGGTTAGATGAGGGACTGGGAACTTGTTACCCTCCAAATGTTGCTGGACTACCAATCCTATCACCCTTGAGAATTGATCATGCTGCCTGGAGCTGATGGGAGATGAAGTCCAACATCATCCTTTGAGACACAATTTGCTCAACCCTGGAGTCAAGCCTTCACCAATGTGCAATTTTTGTGTTGGGGCAGTTCTTGGGTACTGATCTTTTCTCCTTGGAATTGTTGGAGGATATGCAGTTTTCTGTGCATCCCATGTGGGTTACATTCCACTTGGTGGGCCACCATTTGTGCAGGCTGAGTTTTGAGATATCACTATCTTAGCAGAGTTGGTGATATGCAGTGGGTTTTAATGATAATTTTGGGTCTGCTCCACCATTAAGCAGAGAGATACATCCAGCAGCAGATACTGGGGATCAGTGGCTGCAGAGCCCATTATCACAAATGCACCTGAGCCATGGGCATCCTTCTAAGACACTGTCCTGTTTTTGATTCTTGCTTATTGCTGTCCTCAGCTGTCCTGACTGACTCACCTGTTTGCTTTCTCCCAACCTGTCATGGGCAAAGGCCCTTGAATGGAGCAAGCAGGAGGAGAGACAGACAGCCCAGGCCATGCAGTCTATCACACATTGTACATGTACATGCACTACTCTGCTCATGCAGTGTATGCTGATATTGCCACCAGCTTGCAGAATTTGTTTGATAGTGTAGCATGCAGGTGCCAGGTGGAACAGTGAATGACTGACAGTGAAGTTTTGGAGGGGAAAGTTGTGTATGTTTCAGGCAGTTTGGACTACAGTGTTAAGCTTGCTTTCAGCTTTCGTGTTGTTTTGGTCAACATTTAACTCAGGCTTCCTCGACCACGGCCCTCCAGATGTTTTTGGCCTACAACTCCCATGATCCCTAGCTAGCAGGACCAGTGGTCAGGGATGATGGTAATTGTAGTCTCAAAACATCTGGAGGGCTGAGGCTGAGGAAGCCTGATTTAACTGCTCATCTGCTCAGCTTCTGTATGTGGAGTGGGTTGCTATCTGGGCCTTTGCATTCAGCAACCAAATGTAGTTGGTCAGCTTCACTCAGGTTCATTAGGCTTTTCATGGTGTGGGCTCCATCCCATCACCTGTGTTCTTTAAGAATGAATGATATTTTAATTCTATGCCTAAAGCCACATGACAGGCATGAAATATGCAACCAGTGTACAATTGAAGTCCACAGTCTACAAGTTTAAAGTGGTGTCATACTTTTGGTCAGATATGTTTCAGCTCAATCTATTCCTGAAGCTCCTTTCAGTCCCTGTGATGTCTCAGGCCTAGTTGAGGTAGTCAAATTTGAATCATATTTTGTACGGATGGGGCAGAAGAGATAATGCAAATTTTCTGTTGATTTTTCCTCTGTGCTTAATTTGCATTAGCATAATAGACAGCAAAGAGCTGTAGAAATGTTAAAAGATGTTTTTGATAGCCAGAAAACAGATATTGGTGTGTCTATAGAAGAGAGACTGTCTTGCATTGTAGCACATGCCATCTTTTTAAAGCATCTATTGAATTTCTTCTAGTGTCATATTATGGTGTGGAGAGTGCAGGTTAGAAGGATGCATGTTGATACAAGGAAGGTCCTGTCTTTGGAGAAAAGGTTTGAGCAGATGGCTCGTTGATGGCCGGGTTGTCACCAACAGTAGATGGAATGACAATAAACCTGTGACTGGCCTATACACCTTCAAAATGCAGGTGGCAGCCCACAAAGGAAGAACCTTAGAATTCCAGGATGAAGGCTTTGCTAGATCCTTTTCTCTTGGCATCTCATCACCTATATGCAGCGATTTTGATTTTAAAAGTGTATGTGAAGGAGCATCCCATCAAGCAAGTGGGACCCTCCAGACACAGCATTTAAACTCCATCAGCTGTTTGATTGGTGATTAGGTCTACATAGAGCTATTTTCTGGTGATTAGGTGAAAAAGAGAAGACAAAGTATCTTGAATATGTGATTATGGGTCTCCTGGACCTCCCTACCACCACATCTTAATGAAACTGGCCTTGATTTTTGCTTTAGCACAGCTCTCCACAGCCTGGATCCCTCCAGATGTTTTACCCCTGAGCATTAGCCATGATGGATGGAACTGGTGAGTGTTGTAATTTCAAAATGTCCACAGGGCACCAGGTTGCGGAAAGGTGGGGAAGTCATCAACAGTTGAGTGATCCAGAGGAATCAAATGATTAAAAGAGAACGCGAAACAGTACATAGATAGTGCTGCTTCATATTCTCTGTGATCCTTCACACAGAGGGGCCCATGGAGGAAGCAACAGATGAGCTGGTGCACCCACATTGAAAAGCATTTCCCATCCTCCTCACTTGCATACATTTCTCTAAAGAAATGTCAGGGGTCAGTCAACATTTCTCTGAGCTCCTAGATTGCTTCTCCATATGACTAAAGTCCACCAGGCTGTTCTGCATCAGGGGTTGGCTCCAGTGGTTGGGCATCACTAGGCACTTGACAAGGCCCACACCCTTATAGGATGCCCTCTGCTGACCCCCCCAAATCCTCTTTCTCATGCTGTTTCTGCTCCTTGGTTTCAGTTTGCATCTCTGAGCATGCAAACAGTGAGAACGAGGAAGAGACGGAGCAGGAACACCTTGCCCTCACCCCCCCCTGGGTGAGGCCCAGAGGGAGAGGGCAAGCAAATGGAGAGTGAAGGCATTGGGGCAGTGGGAGATTAGGGCAATTGTCACAGGTTTCCAAATCCTGGAGCAAGCAGTGTTCCTCTCTTCATGGAGAATTTTAGAGTATATAATCCTACCCCCTATCAATGGACTGCTTTATGCACGTACACATTATCTGTTACTTTATTGTTCGATACTTGGTGTTTTTTTCCAACTGTAGGGGTATGGACATTTTGTGCTAGTTGATCTGATACATGCTTTGTATGCAAAGGATCTTAGGCTCAGTTCCCCAGCATCTCCAGGTAGAGTTTCTGAATGAAACCCTGGAAAACCATTGCAAGTCATTGTTGAGCACACTGAGCTAGGTGGACTAATTAGTTTGATTTGGAATAAGGCAGCTTTTGAGGTTCTGACTGATCTGATGGCCCATTCACACATGAAAATCATCACTTGATGTTGCAGACATCAAGAAATTGGCATGTGTATATAAAGCAGGACTGAATCCCGCTTGATAAATGCATGAGTTTCACTGTACACTTTTTGAACAATAGATGGTACAAACAAAAGTTTTTCAGATTAGTTTTTGAGACAGAATTTTGTCTTCATTTTGATTTATCCATATGAATAGGGGAGATGATCATGTCATATGCTCTAAAGTCTAATGATGAAATGTACCACAGCCATGTACATAGCAAAATATAAATATTAGAAAAAAATATATGTTGTATAAGAAAGGGAAAAAGAATAGATTCCCTTTGATGTGCATGAAAGAGATTATATCTCAAATGAATAGATCTAAACAGGTAAATCAATCCCAACAGAAAATCCATTGTAGGTTGAAGAAAAACCTATAGCCACCAACAGTCTAAATGAATTTCAATGGATTTCGGCTCGGTCTTTGTAGATGTTCATCTAGCATAGTGTCTTGTTGTATCTGTTGCTCGTGGAATCATTCCTCATGGAATATTCAGGTAGTGCAGAATGCAGTGGTTAGGCTGCTTGTGGTTTCAACCTACAACCAGCATATACCTTGCTTATGGGATTTGCATTTTCTGCCAGTTTGCTCCCAGGCCTAGTTCAATATGTTGGCACTAACATGTACAGCTCAAGACCATGTTATGTGAGAGACCACCTTATTCCTAAGATACCTAGTAGGGTCACTGCAGCCTGCAGAAGAACTTCTGCAAGTTCCAAAGATATCAGAAGCCCATTCCACAATAACTTGGAGCAAGGCTTTCAGTATGGCTGCTCCTGTTCTGTGGAACAACATTGCTGTCAATATACAACAGTCGAAACAAAATAAAAAAATTCCTTCCAGTAGCACCTTAGAGACCAACTAAGTTTGTTCTTGGTATGAGCTTTCGTGTGCATGCACACTTCTTCAGATACACTGAAACAGAAGTGAAACAGGTGCCCACTCTCAGCACTTTTGGAGAGGAAAACTAAATATGCCTAACATTCAGAGATTTGGTACTACCATATGGCATTTGACATAATATGTTTGCAAGAGACTTGGTCTCATGAACTTAACCCTCCAGCCCCATACAAGGTTATAACTCTTTTTGCCAGCCAGCTGTTAATAAATTTAAAACAGGCCCATAAAGTAGGGGCTTGACTTCCTTTATATCACTTGCTTTGGCAGGGAAAGTTTGGAAAAAATTTGGAATTTTGTTGGTACAAATCAAAACTGAATTAGGAACCTTCATTTTCTGTGTAAACAACTACCTTCCCTTTACTAATAGTCTGCCACTCACCATCAAGATTTGGTCAGATTTAACATCCCCACTGCAGCAGATCAGTCATAAATTCCCCACACAGCATTTATATTTCTTTGTGGGGATTTTAAAGCTGAACTGAGGAAATTGCTGAGGGTCTCTTGCTACTTTTAGGCTTAGACTTTGAATATATTTTCCTGACCTCTCATTGTTCTTTGGACAATAAATATAATGCACAGGGCCTGAAATGGCTGGAATTTGTATTCTAGTGTAATGTATTTATGTTTCATGGTAGTCTTGTAGACATTTCTATGGGGTTAGTATACTAACATACAACATCCCATATAGTTTGAGACCAGGTAACCTGAGAGGCCACCTTGCTCCTTATGTGCTCAGAAGGTCCCTGTGTTCTTTCAGGGAGACTTTCCTTGAAGGCACTAAAATATCAGAAGCCGTCTCTACAGCAACTCAGGCAAAGATTTTCAGTGTGGCTGCCTCTGTTTTGTGGAACGGCATCCCTGTTGAGATATGACAGGCTTTGACTATTTGAAGTTTCTGGAAACAATTGAAGACATTTTTGTTTCAACATTTTTCCACCTGGAGGAGGAAGTGGGGGGGGGGGGAATAAGATCTCTGCCTTGAGAGTTTATTTGTATTGTTTTAATGTTACTTTTAGTTTTTATTATGTGGTGGTTAATCAACTTGAGACCTAGGTGACCTTATTACAGTGATAGCTAGATAGCTAGATAAATCGAGTTGCAATAGAAAATAAACCTTTAATTCAATTCATGAATTTCAAACAGAAAATATGCCAGCGAAGGCTGAAATTTGTTGTGGCTATGTCAGCTTTTTCTCCATGATCAACTGCTAATTTCCGAGTTTTCAGATATTGCTGGAAATACATGTTTCTGGGATGGTCCTGGGCAGAAAGCCAGCATTTAGAAGAGTCTTGCTGCAGAAAAGCAGCAAGTCTGTGCTAGTCCAGCATGCTGCTTCTCAAAGTAGCCAAGTTAGAAAATCCTAGGTGGGCTTGAAGGCAAAAGCTCTCCTTTTGCTATCTGCCGCCAATTTTTGATACTTAAGATATATGCTCTGTCTGAAGAGGGAGGTTTAATTTAGCTGTCATGTCTAATAGCCCTTGATAGGCTTGTTATCTTGTGAATCCATCCAGTCCTTCTGAAACAGAGAAGGGAAACCTGCTGTGCTCCCTCGGATGTTGCTGGATTCAAACTCCCAGTAATCCAAGCAGACAGCATGACCAATGGTTAGAGATAATGGGAGTCTACCACGATTTAGTACCATTTTGGTCTAGGTTCAGGTTTCAGAAGCAAATCAGCTTTGGTCGTCCTGAAGGATGAACTCTGGGAAGAGACCAGGGGTGTGTGACCCTGTTACTTTTTCTCAACCTCACAGTGGCTTTTGATACCATCAGTCATGGTATACCTCCGAACAGCCTCTCTGGGATGGATTTTGGAGGCACTCTTTTGCAGTGGCACCAATCCTGCCTATGAGGTTGGGTCCAGAGAGCAGCATTATTGAGTGTGTGCCTCTTGGCCCAATGGCATTTGTGTCATGGGGTATAACAGGATGAGATGTAACATTTATATGAAGCCACTGGGAGTGGTCATTAGGAGTTTGGGGGCAAGGTATAACAAGTATGCCGATGACTCAGAGCTCTTATTTCCCCATTACACCAGAGTGAGATAAGCCCATGCAACATCTGGGCTGGTGCCTAGATGCAGAGGAGTGCTTGACGATGGCCAGCAAATAAAATTACATATCTTGGCTAGAGGGAAACACTGTGAATGAGTGGTTCTCATGTTGGGGGATAGGTTAGTTGCCTTTTCTGGACAGGGTTGCACTCTGATTGAACGAGCAAGTATGCAATCTGTGTCTAGACTTGAATCTGACTTTGCTCCTTGTGGCTTGGACTGCCTTCAGCTAGTGAGCCAGCTGTGACTGTTGCCAGTGGTTCATGCACTGGCAATCTCAAGACAGAGTGCTATAATGCAGAAAAACCTCTAAGTACTGGCTGCCGTCAACATATAACACCTGTGTTGAGGGACTGCTCTGGCTGCCTGCACACTACCAAGCTCTAAACAACCTGGGACCAGTATATTTTTAAAGATCACCTTATTCTGAACAGCTTTTGCATAGTGCCACTGAGGCATGTCTGATCATGCCCGGCAGCATCTGGCTGTCCTGAACAAGAAATGGTCTGCTTAGTGCAATGGCACTGGTGTTATGGAACTCTTTACCTGATGGAACCAAGCTGGGGCTGTCGGTAATGAGCTTTACACATCAAGTTGAGATTGGGTTATTTCAGCAAGGCTTTTTATGAAAACAGATTTACTGATTTTTATAATCTTCTTGTCAGATGACCATTCAGTACTTTTATTTCTTTGATGTATTTTTGCTGTGATGTTGCTTGCTGTGTTCTTTTTCATTTTCGCTGAGATCTTGCATGTTGCATAAATATATATTTTATATGAGCTTGCAGAATAGAAATACAATCCTCTTTCCCCCCTCCTCCTCCTTCTCCTCCTCCTCCACATCTGGTGGGCCACAAGTTCCCCCATCCTTCTTTTGCTGTTGATAGCATCTATTTATTTTATTAACTATATTCATAAGCCGCTGAACATCTAAAAATCTTTAAGTGGTGTACAAATGGCTATAAGGCATGCAATGGCTGCCAGCAAATTAAAGCAACTTAGAATACAGTTCAGACTTTGTTGTGATCAGATACTGTAGAATGCATGACCAACAGCTGCTCTAGGAAAGATTGGGCAAGGGGAACATGGGATTTAGCATGCACCAAGTGTTAAAGCCAAGTAACAACCACTATATCATGGGGCAGTGAATTCCATAAGATAAGTGTTGTGTTGTGTTGTGTTAAATAAAGGTAAAGGTACCAGTCGCGGTACCTAGGTCCAGTCGTGGACGACTCTGGGGTTGCAGCTCTCATCTCACTCTATAGGCCGAGGGAGCCAGCGTTTGTCTGCAGACAGCTTCCGGGTCATGTGGCCAGCATGACAAAGCCGCTTCTGGTGAACCAGAGCAGCGCACGGAAACGCCGTTTACCTTCCCACCGGAGCGGTACCTATTTATCTACTTGCACTTTGACGTGCTTTTGAACTGCTAGGTTGGCAGGAGCTGGGACCAAACAACGGGTGCTCACCCCGTGGTGGGGATTTGAACTGCTGACCTTCTGATCAGCAAGCCCTAGGCTCTGTGGTTTAGACCACAGCACCAGTGTTAAATACTTCCATTTAAAATCCATGGTCAGGCAATGCCTTTTTTAGGACTAATCAAAATGTTGCAAGATAGCAAGCAAAACATTGCAAAATAGTGAGAATATGTTGAACGACCATAGCTCTGTGGCAAAGTGCCTGCTTTGCATGCAGAGAGTCCCCAATTTAAGCCCTGATGGCATCTCCAGATAGGGCAGGGAATGTCCCATCTGAAATCTGTGAGTCACTGCCCATCAGCGTAGACAATACTGAGCTTGTTGGACCAATTATCTGAGTCACTGAGATGCCTATGTTCCTGCTAAGCAAATGTTGAGGATAAGATGGGGAAAGAATGCTGGTTTGAAACTCAAACAAAAAAGTACGAATTGAGTCAATGTCTCAAAGTGGAGTGTTGGAGAAAATGGCAGATTTATTGTGCAACTCTGTGGGTCCCTGAGAGGGCATGCATTGGATGTTGTAGTCCTCTCCTGAAGGCCCCCCTGCCCCTTAGTGGGTTGTGGCTTGTTTGTTTGTTTATTTTTTGGTTCAGTGATGTTGCCTGCTTTTATTTTGTGTATGTTCTATTTGTGTCGGGATGTGTATAGGTGTTCTACATGGGTGCTTTTTGGCGGGGGTGGGGGGATATATGAGCATTTACTGTTTTTCTTCTGTGAAATGAGTATTTGCTGGTGCCAACCACACATTTTTTCAGATATCCAGTTGTGCCCCTGGACCCCGAAAGGTTGAGGATACCCTTAACTAAAGTATTCCTTTGGAGAGACTATGACAATCAAAACGAGCTCAACGTTGTGTTGTAGGCATTGGATAATTGCTAATTTCAACATCTTCTTTGCAATTAGGTTATCTGATTCATCGGAATTAATTGCTGACAAAACAAATTTCTGAACATTCTGGTTGTTTCTGTGTTGTTTTGATACCCTTCTGTTTCCCTGGCTGCTGCTATTGCTACTTCTTGACATCATTTTTCTTCTTTGCCTTTACTGCCGTTGGCCTCATTAGCCTTCACTGTGCCTTCATTTGCCCTCAGTTTCATCAACAGGGCAATCCTAGATGTCTACTGAGAAATAAACTCCATTGAACTCAAGGCAGCATACTGACAGGTGAGTGAGTGTACATAGGAAAGAAACATAAATCTGATCAGCTAGGGCATCCTCTGTGATGGGATTTTTCTCAAAATCCAAGAAGCCTTGGGTTTCTTTCTTAACTGTTGACATTCACAAGTGAGAACAGGGTTGGGGAATGTTTTTCAATCCAAGGGCCACAACCCTTTCTGAGATACCTTCTTGGGGGTACATTCCAGTTCTGGGTACATTCCAGAGGCAGGAGTGGATGGAACAACAAATGCATATTTTACCTGTGTACAATAGACTAGTTTTCTACACCCACCCACCCACCCATCTCTTCTTGTTGGCATCTGCTGGTCACAAAAGAAAATGGAGTGCATCTCCAGGGGTGAAGTCAAACTACAGCGTTACCAACACCAAATTGACCTCAACAGAGTGAAAGCTGCCCAGATGACATGGCCCTCCGCTCCGCCTCGCTGATGTGATCCAAAGGAAAGCAGAGCAATTCATCTGGCACCAGCTTGGCTTGACTGCAGGAATTGCCAGAAGGAAGCATACAATGTGCCATCCAACTGCCTTTGGACTCTACTCTGGATTTGTGTAGGGTTTACTCCTTTGCCTTTTCTTCTCCTGAAGATATCCCACAAGGCAGCAGAGGTTTAGGATCAGAGTTTTCTTTCTCCCAGATGGTCTATCTTCCCAGGTTGACAAGGTCCATCTGCCCCTGACTTCCCTCTACAGCACATGCAGAAACTGCCTTCTTGACCATTAGACCCACTATTGGTCTCATCCACTCAATCCACTGGAACCTGTCACACTCAAATATTTCACAAATCCACCAGGCAAGCAAAAGGTGTTATCAGAGTTTGAGGACACATTCCAGAAAGGCAAAAAACACTCAAGGGGAGTTCAAAGCAAGTTAATTGAGAGGTGTGGCATGAGGAGAGTCCTAAGGACTAGCAAGAGAGGCTTGAAGGGCTAGATTTGGCTTCAGGCCTTAAATTTCCCCAACCCTAAGCTGGAACACTAGCAGTCCTAAGTGAACATCTAACGCTAGCATCACTGTCTGTAGCAAAAAATATCATGAGCTGGAAATACCACTGCAGCTCTGCCAAAGCTGGGGAAAGTGTTTTTATCTTTTTGTTTTAATGAGATATGTATTGAACATGGTATGAATGCCAAGTTGCTGCTGGTGCTGCTACTGCTTTTTTATTTTCTTTTTTACAAAGTTGAGCAGTTAAATATTGATCTGTGCAGCAACAACAAAATCATTCCAGAAAAGAATGTAATGCAGATATTCTAATATTTATTGCCCTACATGTAGAGAGCAATAAATATGAATGACCAAATAATTTGAAGTAGAGCATTCAATATGCTGTTCTGCTTTACTTAATGTTCAGCTCTTGGAGAAGGGGTGGAATAATCTCTTTGTGTTGGTGTCTCTTGGTGTCTTTTTTCTCCCAGTCTTAAATTCACCCAATCTCCACATCATCTTGCAAAATCTGCATGCAAACCTGTATGGTTTTTGTTCTTTTAAATGCAATTGCACCCCCACCCCCAATTTTTTTCTGATCAGTTTCCCCTAATGGAATGCATTTTGTATGCTTATTCCTCCTGGTACATGCATTTCCAGGCACACTTTCTCCTAATACATGCCTTTCTGCACAAATTTATGGTTGGAAAAAATGTTGGTTTCAAAGGACAGCTGTGTTTCAGAGCAAACTAGGCATGCTTGCAAAGCAAACAAATATCTCTCCCAGCTTTATCAGGAGCTCATATTGGTTACTCTACTCCAGGCATAGGCAAACTTGGCCCTCCAGATGTTTTGAGACAACAATTCCCATCATCCCTGACCACTGGTCCTGTTAGCTAGAGATGATGGGAGTCGTAGTCCCAAACATCTGGAGGGCCGAGTTTGCCTATGCCTGCTCTGGTCTTTCTATTTATGGTGCTAACAGTGGAAGTAGTGACTTGGGGAAGCGGGGTCCCAGGGCCTCTTTGTTATGCTTAAATTCTCATTCAAATTTCTCCACAAATTTTAGTACCTCAAATTTCTTGCTTATTTAAGAATCTTGTGTTGCAGATAAAACATAGTTGCACTGCTCAGTCCAGTCAGTTCTCAGTACTTGACAGCCTGAATTCCAAGTGTTCTCATTTATTGTTTGATGCAATGGTTTTCTGCCTTGTGAATTCAAGACAAGAGGGAACCAGCATATGGCTCAGCAAAGGTCTTTAATGTCCCTTGACTTGGCATTGCTTATCTAGTCTCTTTCGCATTCAGACCTGTATGAGCAGGCACCACAGGTGTATAAACACTTCCTACTGGGTAGATAAGCAAAACATAGGGCTCCCTGACAGATTTTGCCGATAACTCAATGGAAAAAAACCTGCATGAAGCCTATCTCCCTGCTCCTTGGCAGAACGGCATGAATTCTGCAAGCCCATCGTAGCATGATACCCTTTGTTATTGAACAGCAAACACAAGGTTTCAAGGGATTAGTTTTTGAAGTCGATTCTACCCAATAATAATTGGGTGAAAAAGAGGGAAGGAAGGGAATATGCCTACATGTTTAGACAACTCAGAGTTCAAATGTATTTCCCCATATTTGAACCTAAAACATACACTAGGCTGTTGCACATTTTTGGGTGGAAGGAAAATGCTTTTAGAAATTTGCTAGGTCACAAGCAAAGACCAAATAATATCTATAGAACCCCATTGTTCGTACAGAAATCTCCCTTCAGCCTGATATCAGGATGCCATAAAACATAATACAGTATGTTTTAACACTGATTATAAGCCATTTGAGGAAGAATAAAATTAAAAAGTTGCCCATAAATTGAAGTAAGCAATAAAACTGAATGTCATTTGTCCTCCAGACACTTGAATAAATGTTTGCTATTATTGCACGACTAATTCTCCAGTTTTAACAGGGGACCTTCTTCCCACAAGCAGCAGCCCTCCCTGCTCCAGCCAAATGGCAAACCCAATAGGACCATCAGCAGCAAAATGAAGGATCCTTTGGCAACAGCTTATGTTTGCAGATGTTTGTTACTAAAGCACCAGAACAAAATAACATTGTGGCAATTTTATGTCCCCCCCTGCCCCCAGACTGCTTTTCTGCAGTGCTTTATACCAATGGGTACACGGAAGTAGAGGGGAAATGAAGACAGAAATGAACTGAAGGAATGGAAGCCTGAGCTGAATTGTGCATAGGGCACTATGGACAACACTGGGAAATCATCATTAAATTCTTCTTCATACAGCACATATTCTATAGTAATGGCCAGTACCTTGTATAGCTTTAAAATTTTAGACCAATACATGGTGACTATGCTCTGCCTCAATGGCTGGAGGCAGTAATGCTAGAAATTGCAGCAGTGTGGTTGCAGAAACTGCCATTTGCTAGAAACTGCAAGAGTGCTCAGCAGGAGGGGAGAGGGTTTAAATCCTACTTGTAAGTTTCCCACAGAAAGCTGGTTGGGCATGGTGAGAAAAGGATGCTGGGTTAGATGGGTCACTGTCCTGACCAAGCAAGCTCTTCTTGTGTTCTTATATCATCATCATCATCATCATCATCATCATCATCATGCAAAAGAGGAATTTGGAGTCCTCTGCTTTGGAAGCAAGAATGGATAATTCAGAGCTCCAAAATCCAGGGAGCATTTCAGATAAGAATTTAATAAGTATCCCAAGGAATACTTGAGAATTAGATCTTCATGAATTCTGTTATGAACTCACCTGATCTGTACCCCCTAGACCAGTGGTGGCTAACCTTGGCCCTCCAGATGTTTTGGGACTACAACTCCCATCATCCCTAGCTAACAGGACCAGTGGTCAGGGATGATGGGAGTTGTAGTCCCAAAACATCTGGAGTGCCAAGGTTAGCCACCACTGCCCTAGACTAATGTGTGGTTAGGAACATAATTACTCTTCAGAGTTTGCCTTTCTCCATGCACTTCTTTGCTAAATAAAATGAAATAAAATTCCATGTACCATCACCACTGGGAAAGCTCTGTCACAAGGAATCATACATGTGATGTCTATCAAGGAAGATATTTGGGTGAAAACATTCTACCCCCCCCCCATACACCCACACCCAACAGAAAGGCACTAAAAGGAGATGGCATGGATATTGGGTTGGGTCTGCTTTTCTTTTCCTTAGATTAAAAACTCCTGCCAAGCATAATCAAATCCTTAAGCATACCCAAACTGCCCATTGAATGGTAGTCAGCACTGTGTATATTTTTTGAGCCTTCAAACAAACCTTTCTCTTTCAGCGTCAGGGAAGGGCTGTAGTTCAGTGGTGGAGCATTTGATTTGCTACCGGAACGTCCCAGGTTTGATCCTTGCCACCTCCTGGTAGAGCTGCAAGAGACCCCAATCTGAAACCCTGGAGAGCTGCTGCCAGTAAATGTAGCCACTCCTGAGATCGAAGGGCCAATAGTCTGACTCAGTAAAAGGCACCTTCCTATGTTCCTTGTATCCTCCAAACTTTGAAATATCTTTGTTGGAAGCAAAATAAACAAATAGATGTATTTTCAATAATGGTGGTTTTGTAAGAAAGTCATTGACATGGAGAGTTGATTGACATGCACAGTGGTAATTACTCAGCATATGGTGGATGATTTCATTCCAACCATTCAAGGCTATTCCTGTAGAATTTGCAGCTTCTTCTGCCCTTGTGTTTGGGAAATCCTCATTCAACCTTCACCTTCAAGGCTCAGAAAATCAAACAGGACTTTGCGCATGGATTTTTTCTTTTTGCCTTCAAAATCCATTAAATTTAATAGCTGCAAACTTTGTTGTGAATATCCATCTACGGTCTCTTCTAATCCTGTCTCTGACACATATTCTTTCTCTCTGTAGCTTTGAGGAAGCCGGCAGAAACAGCCGACATCGATTTTCCTATCTGAAAAACAAGGATAATAATGCTCAAATGCTTGAAAGAGGGTGTTGTGAGGCCTCATTTATATTTGTAATATGCTTTTTGAGATGAAAGCTCTATGCAAATCATAAATATTATTGGCACCCAGTCAGTTTCACAATAGGGATACCACTGGCTTGTGTGAGAGCATTTGCTTGTTCATAAACAGAATAGGCACAGGAGATGAATGGATGTCCTCAGCCCATTCTTGCTATACACATTTTCTTTTCTTCTCGGGGTTTAGCCACGAAAACTGACAATGTTCCCTGTCAGGAAGAGGGAAATGTATATGCTTGAACTAGCCTGAATTGAGTAAAGGAGGAGAACACTGAACAACATGCAATAATGCAATCCAAACCATTTCTACTCAGAAATAAGCCCAACTGAACTGAATGGAGCGTACTCCCAGGTAAGTCAGGTCAGGATTGTAGCCTTAGAGTCACTGGGCAACTATTCCTTTCAAAGGGAGACTGTATGCCAATAGCCAACAATGGCCAGTTGGTGTCACTTCAGTGGCTGAATGGCAGCCAGTAGCTACCTATCAATAAACAAATGCATGATTGGCCAGTAGCTGTAAATAAAGCAAACAAATGTTGTTTTTCCAGTGCTTTGCCTACCAATGGAAAAACAAAACTGGGTTTTTCTGATCCTGCAACTTTTCCCCACCACCCCAGGGAGAACACAGAACAATATTTTGATGGGTGGCAAAGCATCTGTCCTTAACAATTAGGGCACTTTGAACATAATTGTCTGCAGTCTGCCTGGAATTTGATGCATTTGGAAGTCTGTTCTATTTGATTGGCACTACTATCCCACTGGCAGCATATCAACATCACATCAGTTTCTCTTCCATCAGATTAGACGACAGGGGCTTCCAGCTATGCTGCTGAAGGTTTATGGGTAAAGGTGGTTTTGGATAATGAACTATCACAGGAAGAAAGGAAGGAAGGAAGGAAGGAAGGAAGGAAGGAAGGAAGGGCGAGCTCTCCCATGAACATTTACTTTTGCTTAATCACCAAGTGAGAGAAGAATCCAGTTGAGCCAGATTCAGAAGGACTGTAGCTCAGTGTTAGAGCACCTGCATGCAGAAGGTCCCAGGTTCTGTTCATGGCGAGGAAAATATAGGTATAAAAGGAGATGGATGGATGTCGAGATTCAAGTGTTGGGGCAAGTACTCTTTGCTGAGAGAACCCCAGCAGAGATTTAAAATCACAAAGTATGCAGTAAAGTAAAGCATGAGAATATAAGCTGTTAGACCTTTATAATATGCCCTTTCAAGTTCCTTCAAAGGTTTCCATTTTCCCCTAAAATAGAAAAAGACCATACATTTGGTAAGTTAAAAATGGTTTGCTTACAAACTCTACAAAGGTCAGATTCATGTGCTTTTCCATACAGCATTCAGAAAAACTGCACAGGCAGTAAAACTTAATTTAATTCCAAAGTGGTGAAAGTTACTAAATTATTGGTATTGGAGCTCAAGAGTGGCTTGTGGGAGCAATGAGGTTTGAGCTGCACCAACCAGCTCAAACCTCTTCACATGTTGAGCTTCTCAGGTAAACTGGAGGATAACAATACTGTAGGCCTGATTCCCTATTTCCTCCCAAAGTAAGGGCAATGGACATTACTAAGCCTGGCAGGTCGGCTTACTCTATGGTTTTAACCACTTCATGCATTAATTAGACTTAAGCATGTTGGTTATCTGAAGCTGGTTATCCCATATGTTCAATCCATCCAGGTAGGGCTGGGGGAGACTCCAGTCTGAAACCTCAGAAAGCTGCTGCCAATCAGTATAGACCAAAGGGTCTAATGACTCTGTATAAAGTAGTTTCCCATAGGAGATCCAACAGACCACAGGCACTGACACTGCCAACTGGACAGCATTGTCAATGGGATACAAAAGGAATTTCATTTCCTTTAGTAGCAATATGATGTACAGAGAAATCAACAGGTTACTTTTTTCCACAAGAGGGTAAATATTCCCACCAACTAATGTATGGTAAAGATACATATCCAAGAGCCAAGAATATACGAAGAGCCTTGCTGGATCAAGTCATAGGCTCACTCTAGTTCAACATCCTATTCTGACAGTGGTGAGCCAGACATTTGCATGAGGCCTGCAAACAAGTCCTGAGTGCAATAGCAGCCTCTGTACTTCTAATTCCAAGGAACTAGCAAGCTGTTGCAAAAGTTGGTAACTCTATCCAACAAACTTTGGGCAATTCCAAATCCATCTCAACCAAATCTGTTTTGAGTCAGATTTCTCCAAGATCTACACAGATCAGCTGCAGATTTAGGTCTGACTAAATAAATGACTTATTCACAAGATGCACTGGTGGCTATGGTTTGGAGGGCTTTAAAGCAGATAAGAGAAATTCATAGGGGGGAAAGATGTCTAATTTTCAGCCATTGCCATGGTAAGTTAATGGAACCTTAAGATTCAAAATCCATTTAAGATTATTTTATTTGGAGGTGGGAGAGAGACAGGAGGGTGCTCCTGCATTCATAGTGTGCTTTTGAGCTTCTTGGATACATCTCCTTGGTCAATATGGGAATACTGGAGTGGGTGGATACTTGGTCTGATATAGCAGGATTCACATTATGTTTTTATTTTTCTGAGTAGGTTCTGAATGCATCCTTTATTGCATGCACATACATGAACATCCTCCTTCTCTTGCCTCTTGAGTTTCCTTCTCTTTCCAACATGCAAGTCTGACTGCAGTTACTTACATAGTTGAAATGGTGCTGTCCAGACAGTGGAGGGAGGCACCAGCAGACTCAGAGAAAGTCAAAACTCATCCATCCATCCATTCTCTCAATCAGTACAAAACAGCTTTGCAATACGATAGAACAATTGATAGAAGAGGCGGGCTCAGCAGTTCAAAATGAATGAAAGCATTACCACATGAAATAAAAGACTGCCACAATAATAAGGTCCCAAATAATTAGCAAAAAAGTGGGGGGTGCAAAAAGAAAAAGTCTATGGGGGGAAACACCCCAGTGAGAAGTGAGCATGGTCTGAGAACATGGAATGGTGGGTGAGAATGAAAACTGGGTGGAAGGGGAAGGGGATGGAGCCACATGGAAGTCTCCAGAGTGTGACATCATCTTGCAGATCTGACTTGCACACCCAAATAGTAAGAATATTACTCAGCGCATATCTGTTGTGAGGTGGTTATTTTTTTGTAATGAAAAACCATTAGGCAACAGCTATCAGTGAGCTTACTAACATATCTTGCTTCAGAAGCCAGTGCAGGACAAATTGTTACAGAGTAAATTAATTAAATGAATAGAGAAGAACTTTCAATGCTGTCAATGGAGCAGGTAGAATTGGTGTGCGTTACAAGAGCTTACAAATTCACAAGTGTCCCTACCCAGAATATGTGAATATGTGACCTTCTTTCTGCACTGCAGCTGTGAACATGCTCATCTAGTCTACATAGGAACAGAGGAAGCTGCCTTATACTGAGTTGGGTAGTTGGTACACCGAGCTCAGTAACATTTACACTGACTGGCAGCAGCTCTCCAGGGTTCCAAGCAAGGAGTGTTGCCCAGCCCTATCTGGTGATGCTGCCAGGGGCTGAAACTTCACCTTTTGCGTGCAAGCCAGATGCTCTGCTAACAGAGCTCCAGCCCTTCCCCAAGTTTGTTTCTCGCAAAAGCCTTGGTACCTGTAACAACATGTTTCAATGTGGAGTGGTCCTGCTCAGGATGCAACCCATCCATGCTCTTTTTCAGAATTCGCCATTCCATTCCCCTCCCTATATATTTCCATGACCACCCCAAAAGTCAGTGTTCTGTGCCTGCTGAGCATCTGCAATGGGGATTTCTCAGACTGGCCCCCTTTAATGACTCCCCAACAATTTCTATTTTCCTACTTCCACCCTTGGGATCCCCCATGGTCTGCTTAAACCCACTTCTTTTTTCTTCTTTTTAGCATAACTAAGTCACATTTTAATGACTGATTTCAGTTTTCAAAATGGCTAGAAGAGGACAGAGGGGAAAAGGACTGGCCTGCAAATACATAAAGAGAGAAGAGACAGAGTGAACCTCCCAGGTGTAAACCCACTTCTTATGCATGTAGATAGTGTTGTTTGGGTTTGGCTAAGTAAGAATCCACATTCTGAGAACGAGTTTGCTACTAGTACAGACTGAGCCCCCGGCCACACGGATGTTTAAATCAGGTAAGCCTTGCCCACGGTCGACCAGATTGGTCGGCCATGGGGCGTGATGCAGCTGGGACTCTCAGTGACACAGGCTGCATCGCCACGCCCCCATGCCCCCCGCTGTACATGAGGAGTGCTCGTGGCCAGCCTGCAACTCCGCCCCCCCCCCCGGGAAGGTGAGCAGTTATACGATTCACCCCCTCAAAATAGTTTTGCTATGGGAAGCATAATGGTTTCCATAAGCTAATGGTTTTCTTAACCCAGTTCTCACTGTACAATACTTTAGTAAGCACACCTGGTCCTGTTGTTCTTTTCTTAAAGCACTCGAGACTGGTGCAAAGAATAGAAACAGAATTCCTCTGCCCTTAACTGTTCAGCTAAATGAGGGATGCAATTAAACACAGACCACATCATCCTTCCTTTTCGTCAAATGCAAGAAAAGTTGTCATTGAAAATCGATTCAATCCTCTCTTCTAGAATGGCTACCAATACTTTTTATAGACTATATTTCTGCAGGTGTCTGTGTTACATCCAGTTATCCCCTCCCCACCACTACTGGAACAGTTTGGTATTCCATTTAAAATCAAATGGGACAGATTCTGGATTTTCATTTCTTCCTGGGGTTCCAGCTCAGAATCTTAAATACACTACTACTACTAACAACAACAATAAACCTCCAATGTTATGGGCGGGAGGGAGAATCAAAATCTACTTTGTATAATGCTCTGAAGATGGCACTGCAGTAACAACTTCTCCCTTAAAATGGCTACAAGATGCCAATTTTTGTTTCTAGCACCTGGAGTTTTAAAATGCATTTATTTCCCTCAGCAAAATGTGATACTGAAGGTCAGGTTTTTAGTGTAGCATCAACCAATGTTGGTGGTATAATTAAGGATGCATTGATGTGGGTTTTATTTAATTCAGTGCCCAAGGCTGATGCAGCCCCATCCTGTATTTCTATATGGTTTAGCTGATTGCGTTGACTTACCGGTAGTTTAGTACCCAGATTATTGTGTATTTAAAACGCAAAGAAAATGCTGTTCTCCTGATGGAGTCTTTGGCCTAATTGCTTGAAACAGGAAATGCAATGGTCAAGTTCTGCCTGGTCTATTCCACTTCCAACTCTATGTAGGGGCTCCTGTCACTGAATGTTCCTCTATTAAAGCAAATAAAATAAAATAAAATGCAATAGTAATTTCAGGTACACAGACAACTAGCATGTCAAGGAGAATGTGCAAGCATTCCCAACACACTAGAATTCCATGTATTTTATTTTTATTTTGTATAGAGGAGCATCCAGATTTTTAAACCACTTCACCTGCCGTTTGAAGTGGTATGATCCAGGATCTAAGGGTGAAAGTACCAATCAATTTCAGTCCTCTCTGTTTCTCTTCCCCCCCTAACCTAAAATTCATTTCACCAGATATCTGCAGGAATTTGCATTTAAAAAATGCTCATGAAAATTCATTAGCATTTTAGTGCAAATTTATTCTAATGAACACAACAAGATTGCACAAGGCCTAACCTGACTTATTTTCCTTCGGGAAAATGCATGATGTGTCTTCAAGGCCTTTCCTACTGACTCACACATGTGGCTGGTCATTATCATAGAATCCTAGAGCTGTAGAGTTGGGATGGACCACAAGGATCATCGAGTCCAAACCCCTGCAATGCAGGAATCCTTTGCCCAATTTGGGGCTTGTACCTACGACTCTGAGATTAAGTCTCATGTTCTACTGACTGAGTTATGTGGGTTTTTGCTTTGCTTTACATGCACGAAAGACTCAGAATCACAGAATCACAGAATCACAGAATCATAGAGTTGGAAGAGACCACAAGGGCCATCCAGTCCAACCCCCTGCCAAGCAGGAAACACCATCAAAGCATTCCTGACAGGTGGCTGTCAAGCCTCTGCTTAAAGACCTCCAAAGAAGGAGACTCCACCACACTCCTTGGCAGCAAATTCCACTGTCGAACAGCTCTTACTGTCAGGAAGTTCTTCCTAATGTTTAGGTGGAATCTTCTTTCTTGTAGTTTGAATCCATTGCTCCGTGTCCGCTTCTCTGGAGCAGCAGAAAACAACCTTTCTCCCTCCTCTATATGACATCCTTTTATATATTTGAACATGGCTATCATATCACCCCTTAACCTTCTCTTCTCCAGGCTAAACATACCCAGCTCCCTAAGCCGTTCCTCATAAGGCATCGTTTCCAGGCCTTTGACCATTTTGGTTGCCCTCCTCTGGACACGTTCCAGCTTGTCAATATCCTTCTTGAACTGTGGTGCCCAGAACTGGACACAGTATTCCAGGTGGGGTCTGACCAGAGCGGAATACAGTGGTACTATTACTTCCCTTGATCTAGATGCTATACTCCTATTGATGCAGCCCAGAATTGCATTGGCTTTTTTAGCTGCTGCATCACACTGTTGACTCATGTCAAGTTTGTGGTCTACCAAGACTCCTAGATCCTTTTCACTTGTACTGCTCTCAAGCCAGGTATCACCCATCCTGTATTTGTGCCTTTCATTTTTTTTGCCCAAGTGTAGTACTTTACATTTCTCCCTGTTAAAATTCATCCTGTTTGCCTTGGCCCAGTTCTCTAATCTGTTAAGGTCATTTTGAAGTGTGATCCTGTCCTCTGGGGTATTAGCCACCCCTCCCAATTTGGTGTCATCTGCAAACTTGATCAGGATGCCCTCAAGCCCATCATCCAAGTCATTGATAAAGATGTTGAATAAGACTGGGCCCAAGACAGAACCCTGTGGCACCCCACTAGTCACTTCTCTCCAGGATGAAGAGGAGCCATTGATGAGCACCCTTTGGGTTCGGTCAGTCAGCCAGTTACAAATCCACTGAATGGTAGCATTGTCTAGCCCGCATTTTACCAGCTTCTTTACAAGAATATCATGGGGCACCTTGTCAAAGGCCTTGCTGAAATCAAGATAGGCTACATCCACAGTGTTCCCTTCGTCTACCAGGCTTGTAATTCTGTCAAAAAATGAGATCAGATTAGTCTGACATGACTTATTTTTCAGAAACCCATGCTGACTTTTAGTGATCACAGCGTTCCTTTCTAGGTGCTCACAGACCGTTTGCTTAATGATCTGCTCTAGAATCTTTCCTGGTATTGATGTCAGGCTGACTGGGCGGTAATTGTTTGGGTCCTCTCTTTTCCCCTTTTTGAAGATAGGGACAACATTTGCCCTCCTCCAGTCTGCTGGGACTTCACCTGTTTTCCAGGAATTCTCAAAGATTACTGCCAGTGGTTCTGAAATCACCTCTGCCAGTTCTTTTAATACTCTGGGATGTAGTTCATCTGGCCCTGGAGACTTGAATACATCTAAACTAGCCAAGTGTTCTTGTACTACCTCCTTACTTATTCTGGGCTGTGTTTCCCCTGCTGAATCATCTGCTCCATATTCTTCAGGTCGGGCATTGTTTTCTTTTTTGGAGAAGACTGAGGCAAAGAAGGTATTGAGGAGTTCTGCCCTTTCTGCGTCCCCTGTTCGCATTTCACCATCTTCTCCTCTAAGTGACCCCACTGTTTCCTTGTTCTTCCTTTTGCTACGGACATACCCATAAAAACTCTTTTTATTGCTTTTAACCTCTCTAGCAAGCCTGAGTTCATTCTGTGCTTTAGCTTTTCTGACTTTGTCTCTACATGTGCTGGCTATTTGTTTGAATTCCTCTCTGGTGGTTTCCCCCTTTTTCCATTTCTTGTACATATCCCTTTTAAATCTTAACTCAGTTAAAAGTTCATTAGATAGCCACCCTGGCTTCTTTAGGCACCTACCATGTTTTCGTCTCATTGGTACTGCTTGAAGTTGTGCTTTTAATATCTCCCTTTTAACAAACTCCCATCCATCATGAACTCCCTTCCCTTTTAGTATTACTGACCATGGGATCACACCCAGCATTTCCCTAAGTTTTCTGAAGTCGGCTTTCTTAAAGTCTAGAATTTGAGTCTTAGTATGCTTGGTTGCTCCTTTCTGATGTATAATAAACTCCAGAAGAGCATGATCACTCCCACCTAATGATCCTGCCACTTCTACCCCACTAACCAGGTCATCACTGTTGGTTAGGACCAGATCTAAAATGGTTGATCCTCTTGTTGCTTCTCCCACTTTCTGGACAATGAAATTGTCTGCAAGGCCAGCGAGGAATCTGTTCGACCTTATGCTCTTGGCTGAGTTTGACATCCAACAAATATCAGGATAGTTGAAATCCCCCATTACTACTATCTCATTTCCTTTTGAATGCTTGGTCATCTGTTCCAGGAAGGCATCATCTATGTCCTCAGTTTGGCTTGGGGATCTATAGTAAACTCCCACCATGAGATCACTGTTATTTTTCTCTCCCTTAATTTTGACCCAGATACTCTCAATTTGGCTTTGAAGTTTTAAATCATGGATCTCTTCACAGGTATACACATCCCTGACATATAACGCCACTCCTCCTCCTTTCCTGTTTGGTCTATTTCTCTTAAATAGATTGTATCCCTCTATTACTACATTCCAATCATGAGACTCATCCCACCAGGTTTCAGTGATGCCTATTATGTCGTATTTAGTTTGCTGTACCAAGAGCTCAAGTTCATCTTGTTTATTTCCCATGCTCTGTGCATTTGTATACAGACATTGAAAACCATTGATCATTCCCCCTAGTCTCCTACTTAAGGATTTTTTCCTCCCACCACTAGGTCTGTGCGCTGTTTGCTCCTTTTGGTCCTTGACTTTTGGATGATCATCTTCAGCATTTGATAGACTCCTACCTTCAGGACCACTGTCTCCCTCCCCCACATAAGTCAGTTTAAAGCCCTCCTGATGAGGTTTTTGAGATTGTTGGCAAAAACATTCCTCCCAACCCTTGTGAGGTGCAGCCCATCACTTGCCAGAAGTCCATCTTCAAGAAACTGCAGACCGTGATCTAAGAAACCAAACCGTTCCTGCCGGCACCATTTGCGAAGCCAGTTGTTCACTTCTCCTATTTTCCCCTCTCTTCCTGGGCCACGGCGTTCAACTGGGAGGACAGATGAGATGACAATTTGTGCATTTAATTGCTTCAGCTTCCTGCCCAGAGCCTCATAATCACTTTTGATCTTCTGGAGGCTATGGCTTGCAGTGTCATACCTCCCCATGACTCTTCTTCTACCCCAGTCACCTCTCTGGTGGAAGCCCAGGATTCATGAAACTAAAATACAAAATACTTACTACTCTGCTCTCTCCAGTGTACCTCCAGCCAACCATATTACAACTACAATGATACTAATTATAGAACAGAGCACTGAGGATAAGTGAACACTTCAGACCTCATGCCACAATAAGGTATCAACCAACCGTGGGACATGGGTGGTGCTGTGGTCTAAACCACCAAGTCCCTTGAGCTTGCTGATCGTAAGGTCAACAGTTGCAATATGCATGATGGGGTGAGCTCCTGTCACTTTGTCCCAGCTCCTGCTAAGCTAACAGTTTGAAAGCATACCAGTACAAGGAGATAAAAAGGTACTGCTGTGGAGGGAAGGTAAACAGTGTTTCTGTGCTCTCTGATTTCCATCACAGTGTCTTGTTGCACCAGAAGCGGTTTAGTCATGCTGGCCACATGACCTGGAAAGCTGTCTGCGGACAAATGCCGGCTCCCTCAGCCCGAAAAGCAAGATGAGCACCACACCTCATAGTCAAATTCAACTGGACTTACCCTTGTTAGGCTAGGACACTCCATATTTGCAACAGCTTTGCGTCTTCAGACCCAGAAACCTCCCCCCCCCTAAATAAATTCACACTTGACTCAAATTTTGGTTTGGTTTTTGGCAGAATTTAGGCTACAACTTTATTGATTACAAAAAGTGAGTGGTTGCATAGGCTCTGGTTCGATTAGCTCCCTGCCATGCAGGTAGCGCTGACCCAGAGTTCCAGCAGCCAAGGGTGAACACCTGGATAAGCGGAAAGCTGGGAACAGGTTATGTCCACCACCCAAATGTCCCCCTGGACTCAGGCATGGGCACAACCCCCTCTCAGGGGTTCACCAAACCATTGAGTCCCTGGATTCCTTTAACAGAATACCCTTCACATAAGGATGGTGAGAACGTTCTCCCATCCCTATCACCTGAGCCAGAGTCTATCCGTGACCTTACAAGTTGTGACAATTTGCTACACGGCAGGCGAAACCCAAATGGCCACAGCCAATCAGCCAAGTGGGGAAAATTCCTGCTGTGCCCCTGTCCCAATGACAGATGACACACAATGGCATAGCAAGGTCAAGCGCAAGCCCTAAAGATAGGGAGAGGTGGGTGGGTGTTCCAAATGCACATGCAGAAAGAGGAAGCTCTGGGTCACGTGCATGGGTATATAATGGTCCCTTGGTCTGTTTGGATCCCAGATTGAACCCAACATCGAGGGACCTTCCAATCGGGTGTTGTGGCTTACCAATCATATCCACCCACAACACAGGGTGTCGGTTTCCAGGTCTCACCGCAACATGCACCCTCTTTAAGGGAGGACCCGATTTACAATCCCCACCTACACAGAGCTCTTTCTCAAGCAAGATTTAACGTCTTACCATCTGCAGTTTTGCAAGTAAGATTCTAAAAACAAAAAACAAAAACCATACTCTGAAAGACACTGCCCTTGTGGCACAAAACAGGTCAAATCCATAACACACATTTTATTTTATTGCCCATTTTATGCAAAAAAATATTATGATAAATATTTGGCCCCCTTATTGAAGGAGGGGATTTATCACACTGACTCTTCCAGGGTGTCTTATCTGCTGAACAAATGTAGGAATGACATTGTTGGAGAATGTGGCAAGATTTTTGACTGACACTATGAATTTATGTCACCATAGGTCCTAAGAGAGCCGTTTTCGTACCTCACAATGTCTGAACAGTTTTATCCTAAAGTATCTCCTACTATGTTTTGTTAACTGTGTTGTGGTCTGATCCATGTATATGATGCACTTTTTCAATGCCAATAAAGGAGACTGATTGATTGATTTTACTGGACTTAACCGTCCAGGTGTCTTCTACCTTTTTTTACCTACCAACCAACACTCGCAGCTGGGCACCTGTTTCATTATAAAGAAAACAAGGCTGTGTGCACACCATGAATTTAAAACACAGTTTACACCTCACAGAGCTACAATTCCCAGCACCCATAGCATTTGGGGGAAGTAATGTGCTTTAAATGTACTTTAAATTATGGTGTGTGCACAGCCCGCAAGAATAGTTGCCAATGACAACAGTTCCTTTTGTGTTTATTTAAGGAAATGCCTTAAGTACTCACAGTGCTTAGGGCAGCTTACACCACCATATGCAGTAGTTACAAAATAATTAATAACAGCAACCACAATAAATATGTGTGGTACATTATTTTTGAAACAGGAAGGAAATAATTAAAAAGCGGCAACAACAGAAATAGGTACAGAAGGTTGAAACAGCTTCTATGCTTCTTGTTTCCATTTTGGAAGCACTCAGTTCTAAATTCAAATTCTAGAATGAAAATGTAATAGCTAGAAGGCATGGAGAGAAGGGGGAAATGAATCTACCAAAGCAAGGGGTTCCATAATCTAGACATGGCTACTGATTATGGGTTGCAACCAATGTTCTACTCAGAGCTTACCCATTCAAATTGATGCACATGGCATATTGATTTTGAGACTTTGTAAGACTTATTTGGATACAGCCCAAGGTCTTCTCCAGCATCGCAAAAAGTTATGTCTAGGTTGGCACAGAGGCAGAGAGAAGAGCAAACAAGCTGGAAGAGGAGAAGGTTAGTTTGTTTTAGTTGGCCTGAGCTGAAGCAAGATAGAACTTAAAATATAATTGCAAGCACTTCAGATTGTGCCCATCTAGAAGTGGATGTAACCAAGGTATGCACCACCATGGCCAGATCTGACCTCAGGAGTGGCTGCATCTGATGCATCAACCTAAACTGGGAGCCATGGTGTGCAATAATTAGAGTTTTAGGCATTGGCTAGGGAGACCAGGGCTCAAATCCCTATTTAACTGTGAAGTTTCGTGGGTGACCAATCTATGACTCACAGCCTAACCTACCTTGCAGAGTTGTTGTGAGAATAAAACAGAGAGGGGGAGAGTGGTTAAGGATTCCCTGTCTGAAACCACTGCTGCCAATTAGTGTAAATAATAATAATAATAATTGTTGTTGTTGTTGTTGTTCTTGTTTATCTGCCGCCCATCTAACTTGGTTGCTCCAGCTTCTCTGGGTGGCTTCCAGCAAATTAAAACAAAATTTAAGGACCAAGACTGAAATGAAGACTTGTTTGTCTTCATCAGGAGACAGACCATCTGTGAGTGCTCCAAGGAACCCATGTCTTCCTCCAAATGATTGTATTTTCTGTCCACATGTCTGGTCTAATAGCTGCAAAACA
Organism: Darevskia mixta; assembly: GCA_034641385.1. NCBI lineage: Eukaryota > Metazoa > Chordata > Lepidosauria > Squamata > Lacertidae > Darevskia > Darevskia mixta. The sequence continues at coordinate 19,272,765 of JAWWNH010000061.1, forward strand.
CCAGTCCTTTGGGCAAATAAACCATCTAAAAATGACAGGGATCTGCTTCTCAGTCATGGAACCCAATCTGTCAAACAATTGTGAATTTAAAAGTGTCCCAGAACAAAAGGCAAGCTCTGGAGCTTATAAGTTGGCATCACAGCTGCACTTCTTGGTTTGTCAGAGCTGGATTCGCTTTTCCATAAGGGCTTCCAGCTGCTCTTGAAGAGAGGCCAGCTGAACTATGTGGACCATTGGTCTGACTCAGTATAAGCCAGCTTCCTGTGTTCTTGTGTTGGAGGAAAGGAGGGATATCAACATAATAAGGAAATAAAATCAAGCACCTCTAGCTGTCTTGACATCCAGTAGTAAAATGAGGCATTCCCAGACTCCAAACCTTGCTTTCCAAAGGGAGCACCATCCCATTCAAAATAGGCTGAATATCCTCCAAGATTGGTCCCTCATATAACACCTCCTTGGATTATACTTAATTGTATTGGCTTTTAGTCAGACCATGACCATCTTCATCAGAACATCAACAACTTCAGTTGGAGTCAGTTCTGGGAGGGGAAGGGCCCAGTGGATGTTGAACCTGGACAAAATTGTCTGAAACAGAACCAAATTGGAAAGTGGGGGGGGGGTGTGACTGTAGTTCAGTGGTAGAACATCTGCCTTGCATGCAGAAAGTCCCAAATTCAATCCCTGGCATGTCCAGGAAGGACTGGGAGAGGCCCCAGTCTGGGAGAGACCCCCGGAGAACTGCTGATAGTCTGTGTGTGGACAATACTGTGCAATTTAGTGGTACTTCGAGTTACAAACACCTCAGGTTACAAACACTTCAGGTTACAAAATCTGCTAACCTGGAAGAGTTACCGCGAGTTGAGAACTTTGCCCCAGAATGAGAACGGAAATCATCTGCTGGTGGCACAGCGGCAGCAAGAGGCCCCATTAGCGAAAGCACGCCTCTAGTTAAGAACAGTTTCAGGTTAAGAACGGACCTCCGGAATGAATTCAGTACATAGCTAGAGTTACCACTGTATAGCTACCTATGTTCCTAACCAATTCAGCCACAGTTCAACCTGAACTAAACATTGACTCCCTGGATGCTTGTCTTCCTCCTACCTGCATCAATAAGTATGTACAAAGGAATCATATTTTGAAAGGTGAGTTTCTTACCTCACTAATATCCCAACAATCTCTCTCTCTTTCTCTCTCTCTCTCTGGCCAGGGGCAGATATACTATGAAACTAATGAAGCTTAAGCTTGAGGGCCTCTAATCCCAGAGGGACCCTAGAAGTAACTGTATTCCACATTGCTTAATTTTTTGGGGTCTAGTAGACCTAATTTGATTATTTTTTTGTTAATCAAATTGATATATTATTATTATTTGTATATATTTCAAAAAACTCAAAGTTTGACAGTCAGCAGCACAGATGTTGTAAAGGTGTGGTGATCTGTTGTGGAACAACCGATTTGAAAAAAAGATAACAGCAGTTACCCAAACCTCATTGCTGGTTACAAAGCAGTCCCCATGACAGTTCAAGATTCAGGGGCCACCACTGTCTCCGTCTCCGTCATCTTTTTCATTTTTTTTAGGTTGATGGATAAAATCCCCAAATACACAAAAAGTAACATCCTGGTCACATCCTATTGAATTATATATGATATTTACTCTGTAGGGCATGAAGCTGTCTTACTTCTACCTCCACTGTCAGTTGTAGTTTGCCTCTGAATACAAGTTGTTGTAAATCACAGCATAGCTGTCAAGTATCCCGGATTGGCCGGGAAACCCACGGAATCTAAGGCGTTTCCCGCTGCTCTCCCAAGGTATTCCCGGCTAATTCCCGGATCAAAGAAAGCAGCTTTTGCCTCGGCTCCTTTTCAGCGAAAAGTCCTCAAGCAAGTGGGACTGGGAGCCTCAGCCTATCCGATTCCGAACTTCGCTTGAGGACTTTTCTTTTGAAAGGAGCTGAGCAATTAGGGGAGGGGGGAAGTCCGAACCCCTCAGCCGGCCAATAGAACCCTATAGGAGGCGGAGCCTGGCTGCCTTTGCAACTGCAGGAGGAGCGCCATCTCATTCGCCTTCCGGTGATCAAAAGAGCTTGGATCAAAAGAGACTCAGATCGTGCAGAGCAAAGCACGTGGCTGCCTTTGCTTTCCCAGGAATACAGGTGAGGTCTCCCCTGCCCTGCGCTGAGGAGCTGCTGTCTGTGACCCTTGTACTTGGAGCTGATAAAAGGCTAAAAAGTGGAATCTGAAATCAGTGGCTAAATTACGCACCACCACCCCTTAAAAGGGGGGGGACAGTGTGCTCCGTATTAATTTGAAAAGGAAATATATATAAGCCAGCAACCCTGTCTTGAAACAGGCCACAGGGGGCAAGACTATTCCCACGCAAAATACTCTCTTCCTCCGCCCTCGCCTTTTCCTGGTTTTGTTTTGCGCTCTGCTGGTGAGTCTGCAGCGCGCGAATCTCAGGCACTCCGCAAAAAAAAAAAAAGCTCTTGTACCATCATCAAGTGGGAAGAGACCTACCACGCCAAGTTGGTTGTCTAACTTGTCCCTGCCTTGCCATTCCCTAGAAACAAACAAAAAAAAAGCTTCCTTATTCCGAGTCAGAGCAATGGATCGATCTAGAGATGCGCCCAGACTGGCAGGGTTTCTCCAGATCTACTTGGGGATGTTGGGAATTGAATCTGGGAAACCCTGCATGTGACCCTTCTCCATTGTTTCCGAATAAGCGGCTGGAACTATTATTAATATTACATTTATTGGTCGCTTTTTGCCACAGCGACTCAAAGCGACTTTTGAGTAAACAAACACACGCAATGGGATGGGACTGTAAACACGCATTCAGTTCAATAGTAGGTATTCTAAGGCTGAAAACCTATGTCCACTTTATTGGGAGTAAACCCCGTTAAACTCAAAGGGGCTTAACCTTTGAGTAGGATTGCACTGCAAGTTCTCAGGATTTGGGGTTGTTTTTACAGAAGCAAAGAATAGGAGAGTTGGAAGGGACCCCCAAGGGTCATCTAGTCCAACCCCCTGCAATGCAATATTTCCCTCCCCACATACTTTTTTTTTTTTTTAATGAGGGAGGAGTAGCAAGTGGGAGGGGACAGATCATATCCTTCAAGGTTATGAAAACCAAGCCTTACTTTTTTACAGAAAGACTCATTCTTGCTGGTATAATCTTAATATTTACAACCATATGAAGGTTTCATTTTTGGAATAATAAATGTTCAGAGTAGTTTTTACAGTTATATCAAAAATTACTGATTTGGTTATACTACTAGAAATACATAGACAGATAATGATGAAATTATGGTGAGGTTTAATAAGTTAACTGTTTATATTTGGACAACTTTTCTGCTGTACTTTATTGGAAGGAGAAAAATAATCATTTCCTTAATAACCATTTAAACCATTTATTTAACTAAAACAATAACATGATAGCATATGTATCCATGTTTGTTAACTGATGTGGTTAAACATAAAAAAAAAACTTAGACTGAGTTTTAGCACACTTGATAAACTTAAAACAAATCCTTATTTCCTGATGAATAGCCTTTGGACTAAATGTAACTTAAATAGAATACTATATTTAGAAAGATTTTTCCTCCAAAAGCATTTTATTTTAAAAATCCAATTTAAATTTAAAAATCCGATTTTTTTTTTAAAAAAAATCATTGATTTTTATCCACCCTGGTGGTAAATGTGGATTTTCCCAGGGAAAGCACTGGGACCCTTCCTCCCCCCCCCCCCAAAAAAAAACTGCTGTCCTCAGGCGAAGCTGCTGATCCCTGATTTTCAAATCCGAAACTTGACACCTATGATCACAAGTAGGGGGTGTGTCCTTTGCTCATGCTTATGGGCTTCCCAGAGGCATCTGGCTGGCCTTTATGAACACAGTAATGCACTAGGATTGACTTTTGGCATAATCCAGCAGGGCTGTTCTAGTTACAGAAGAAGGGTGGTGGTGGTGGTGGTGGTGGTGGTGGTGGTGGTGTGTGTGTGTGTGTGTGTGTGTGTATTCTGCAGCATTCAGAATTTATCAGCTTCTACCTCTTTCAAGTCTCCTCCCTGCCCATAAGCTTAAAATAATAATAATGTATAATATTGTTGTCTTTCTTTGTGGGGAAGGCACTTCAACCTCCAAATTGCCATGGTTGCTCTTTTTTGACTCCTTCTACCTCTCAAATATCCTCTATTTAGTCTCTTTTATTCAAGTTGGGAAAAAAACATCACTGCACATGGTTCCTGATCCTGGGACAGTGGGTGGTATCCAACTAAAGTGCTCCATTAGTGCAAGTATTTCTGCTTCTCCTCCCTCTCCTCCACCATATGCTCACCCTGAAACCTCCCAAACCCTTGAATAGAGTTGCCGGGTTTGGGGTGGGGGGTAGGATCCCGTTGTGCAAGTGGAATCATTGTGCTCATGCGAATGTGACTTGGTGCTTTCTTAGATACAACCCAAAACGTGCTTCTCTCTTTTCCGAATTATAAGAATATAGGAAGAGGCTGTCTGGCTCAAAGACCCATCTAGTCCAGCATTCTGTTTTCACAGTTGCAAACCAAATACTTAAGGGAATTATAAGTCTCTTGTGAGCACTCCACTTTTTGTCATTAAGTAGACATACTTGATACAGGTAGGTAGCCGTGTTAGTCTGCCATAGTCAAAGCAAAAATAAAAATAAAAAAAATTCCTTCCAGTAGCACCTTAGAGACCAACTAAGTTTGTTCTTGGTATGAGCTTTCGTGTGTATCTGAAGAAGTGTGCATGCACACAAAAGCTCATACCAAAAACAAACTTAGTTGGTCTCTAAGGTGCTACTGGAAGGAATTTTTTTTTATTTTTTATTTTTGTTTTGACATACTTGATAGTTCTTTTTCAGTCCACTTTTTTATTTATAGCAAACTGACCAAATCTACATGGACCTTATCCTTTTTTTCTTTTCTTTTTTCTTTTTTTTCTTTTTTGCAAAACAACACAAAATTTTGTGTTGCAGATGTCAACTCAAGAAAAAGCCTACCAAAAATATGTTTTCTAAAATGGAGATTTATATTAAAATGCACAAAAATCCCTCACTGAAAAAGTCGGGGATGCCTGAACACATTACCGTCCAGTCTGCCGTAGTTTTGCATGGGGACAAGCCTAAAACTTGGAGTGGAAGAAAAAACACGCTGCCCACGCTCACCATACAATTCCGCACGAAAGCAATATAATTGCATCAGGTCTTGTTGCTCCCAGGGAGACTTGCTCTATTCTATTCAAAATGTGCAATGGCAAGAACTGCGTGCCAGGCTATGAGTGGATGTATAATTTCTGAGGCTTTTTAAAAGGATTTTTGTTAATGGACAGAGGCTGGAGCACGGGAGCCCTCAGACTGCCTCACAATGGGATCTACAGGACTGCAGATTCTATAGCAGATAAAAGTGAGTTCATGATCTGAGTTATGCAGATTTGTCCTACATCCCTAATTAAAATGTATGCCGAAATATTTTCAGTAACAGTGGAGAAACAGGGATGGCGAAGACTTAAGAAGAACACACATGAAATGGAGATGACCTGGAAACCCATACCCGCTCTCAGATAATCTTTTTTTTTGGGGGGGGGGGCTTGGGTTTTTCTGCTCCGTGTCACCAGAGAAGCAGCAGAGCAGAAGTAACCATGACTTCAAGTCATGTCATTACACAGGATCCAAGGTGGTTTCATTCTTCTTCCTCCCCACCTCCCTGAGTCATCGCAGCAAATAGGTCGAACCCTTTGTCACAAGAGATGCTGTCTCAGGAGCGCAGGTAATAAATCCAGGAGGTTCCTTTATTACAGCTTCTTCCTCTCAAAACACTATTGTAAAACAAAAATGAGCACATATCAGAATGCCAACCTCCTGGAATGCATTTCAGCATTAAAAAAATAAAATAAAGAGCTTTTGAATTCCCCAGCACTTACGCCCACAGATCAGATTTATCTGAAAAGACTTCTTGGTTTTAAAAGGAAAGGAAAAGTCACAAACCCGTTGATGGAAAACCTGCCTATCACCCATCATATAGCAGGAGAATTGAGCATCAGGCCCATCTATTTTAGGGGTGGGAAATGCTTTTCAGTCTGAACGCCACATTCGTTCAATGAACAATACTCTAGAACAGTGTTTCTCAACCTTGGGTCCCCATATGTTATTGGACTACAACTCCCATCATCCATGACCACTGGTCCTGCTAGCTAGGGATGATGGGAGTTGTAGTCCAACAACATCTGGGGACCCAAGGTTGAGAAACACTGTTCTAGAACCTGCGGGGTGAGCAGGGCCACAGGCAAGTGTGGAGAGAGCAGTAGATGTGGTTCATTCTTTTGTGTGATAGGTTACATTGCATCCATGCAAAAGCCACAGGCTTTTACACCACCACCCACAAACATGATACATCTTGTCTGCCTGTAGTCCAGAGAACATAGCTCGAAAACATAGCTCAAGAATGCCTTCCAGCCAAGAAAATAAATAAACAAAGCATTATAGGGGCCCAGAGCAATAGGGACCCAGAGCAATAGCAGTGCTATACCCAATTGAAACTTTGGCCTGTACCTCTGAAGTCATGGTGGTGGGCACTAGGGTCTTGTCCAAAGACATGTGGCACCAAACTGTGATCTTGCAGTTCATCAAACAGAAAAAATATCAAACTTTAAATAGAGTGAAATGTGCATGCGCATGCCAATAGAGGTATGGTGAAGTATTAAATCTGCCACACCCATGATTCAGTGTGACCTGAAGCAAAACATACATGTGTGGGACTAAAAGTGGGCATATGGTCTTAAAAGCAACAAACCTCATAATGCAATGTGCCTAAGAATAACAATGCTATCTGCTCAAACACAGAGGACATTTAATTGAAGTGAGGAATGGACAATGTGGAATGGATGGTAGAAACAATTTAAACACTGAATGCTCAGATAGGCAGATTGTTTTTTCACAGGAAGATGCAACTGCTTCAGGGTTTGGAACATGGAAATAGAAATAAAACATCTCCTGCAGGTTTCACACCTCACTAATTTCATCCTGCTTCCACAGATAGCCACAATACTTCTCATTTCCAATCCCAACTGATCAGGAACACACTGCTATGTGCGTACACACTGCCATTGTTTCTCCTCCAGATTCCATTCTCTTCTGGAACTTGCTTCAGCGTCCAAGGAAGGGTTTTTCATTTGTTATACCTAATTACTGTTGCAGGTTAATTGTGAAGAACAGAGCTCAATTGCCTCAGTTTAAAGGACCCTTTTGGATACGTTTGCATAAATGCAGACTCTCCAAGTGTCCCTGTTTTCCAGGGGAAGTACCAAATTTACAGGAGCAGTCCTGGTTTCTGATTTGATCCCAGAATGCACCACTTTTACTTAAAAGTTAAAGGGACCCCTAACCATTAGGACCAGACGTGACCGACTCTGGGGTTGCAGCGCTCATCTCGCATTATTGGCCGAGGGAGCTTCCAGGTACAGCTTCCAGGTCATGTGGCCAGCATGACTAAGCCGCTTCTGGTGAACCAGAGCAGCGCACGGAAACGCTGTTTACCTTCCCGCCAGAGCGGTTCCTATTTATCTACTTGCACTTTGACGTGCTTTCAAACTGCTAGGTGGGCAGGAGCAGGGACCAAGCAACGGGAGCTCACCCCGTCGCGGGGATTCGAACCGCCGACCTTCTGATCGGCAAGCCCTAGGCCACCCGCCACTTTTACTTAGGATGTCCCTATTTTCATTGAAGAAATGTTGGAGGGTATGGAGTTATCCGACCCCGAGCCTCTGAAGGCAGTCCTGTATAGGGAAGGTATTTTAATGTTTAATATTTTATTATGTTTTTATATATGTTGGAAGCTTCACAGAGTGGCTGGGGCAATGCAATCAGATAGACAGGGTATAAGTAGTAAAATTGTTGTTGTTGTTGAATAGGAGAACTGTTGGAGGGTATGTAAATTTGTCTTGACTTTTGGAACATTTGCGTACAAAAATCTAAGTGATTATGTGTTGCTGGCATGTATGTTTGTATTTATTTTTAACAGCAGTTCCGAGCGGCAGGGTGAGCTCCCGTTGCTCGGTCCCAGCTCCTGCCCACCTAGCAGTTCGAAAGCACGTCAAAGTGCAAGTAGATAAATAGGTACCGCTCTGGCGGGAAGGTAAACGGCGTTTCCATGCGCTGCTCTGGTTCGCCAGAAGCGGCTTTGTCATGCTGGCCACATCACCCGGAAGCTGTACGCCGGCTCCCTCGGCTAATAATGCGAGATGAGCGTCGCAACCCCAGAGTCATCCGTGACTGGACTTAACGGTCAGGGGTACCTTTACCTTTTTACTATCTAATATATGTACATGTATTTATATTTAGTAATCACTATAGTAATGTCTCATGGGAAGTGATCCATAAATGGAATAAATAATTAAATAATCTTGAAGGTGCCCATTCTTGAACACAGGAACTTAAAAGAGAGACTCCAGGGTGAAACAGATGAATTGCAATTCATCGAAACATTCACTTCTATCACCTCTGCCTTGAATTTGGATAAAGTGCTTCTCTTTTTTAAAGTTTCACTAAAGGTGTTAATTAACTTACCAGTGTCAGGATGTTTTGTGAATGACCACTGTTAATAGTGTGATCATCACTGTCTGTGTTTTCTGCATTTTACTTCCCTCTGATCTTAGTGTTTTACAGCTCTTCCCACAACTGTGTGTGTTTATATTCCCATTAACATGAAATGCCAGACTGTCACCACACAGCCCCATTGGAGGATTTGTAGTGCTGCACAGGGAAACTAAATAGAATAAAGGTTACACAACACCAGTGGCTATCAGATGATTTTCTTTTTAAACAACTAAGCTGTTAGTATCATTGCTAAGGGCATTGGGATATAGATATTGGGCCTTGATCTTTGGGCTGGCCCTCTAGGGTTGCCATACGTCCGGAATTTCCTGGACATACCCAGAATACTGTGGTTGGAAGCAGTGTCTGGGCAGAAATCAGCAAAATGTCTGGGGAAATCCGAACGTATGGCAACCCATGTTGGCAGTGTTGCTGTTGCCAGTTTCCCTTAAAAATAGCTCAAAAATGGCATTGTTGGATGATTTTGCCAAAGAAGCTCAACAACTTTGGGCAAAAAACAAAGAAAAAAACAAAGTTAACCACCAAGATCTTGGAATTATTATTCTTTTGTTAATGTTTGCATTGACATTATAGAATAGGAGGAGGAATCAATGGAGGTTTCGTAGGCAAGAAAGGGAAAGGCTTTACAAACTGCGTTCTAAGTAGGGATTTCCAACAAAAATGGAAACAGGGTGGGAATGGCTGATGTTGGCTTATTCATCCCATGTCCAGAATAGAATCAATCCAGTGAATATTAAATGTGTTTGCTGTTATCATTCCTTTCAGTTCACAAACAATGCATGATTGATTACATTTGCATTTTGTTTCCTTTGCATCAAGATGAATGGGTTGAAAAATGTAATGACAATTCAATGTGTTTAATTAATTAATTAATTACATAAATATGTAAAAATATGTAATTAACTGATTACATAAATTATGTGATTTTGCCACAGCAGACAGTGAGTTATATGACATAGTATTTGGAAGAAGGTGAACTGCAGCGGCATGGAAACGATGCCGAGTGTGACAAATACAAGGCAGGACATAAAGTGACACCTGCTTACATCCCTAGTTCCAAGTATGGATGGACACATCACTGTGTTCCTAGTCCATGTCATTATTATTATTATTATTATTATTATTATTATTATTATTATTATAAAAACACTTTTATTACCAAAGGAGCTGGGGATGACAAACCAGAAAGTAGAAACAATGCAATTGAAAACAAGAACTGAAACATATTTAAACATTTAAAAACAAAGCAATTTTTCATAAGTTCACTCCTGCCCATCCTTGAATTAATACTAAGTTATTTGTTTTTAATTACAAAATGCATATTTAAATATGTACATAAATATGTATTTTTATCACAAAATACAAATCTAAAAATACATTTTTTATCTGCATATATACATCTCTAAATGAATTTTTTTAAAGATAATCAGTTTTTTTTTGTTTTTTTGGTACTCTTTTTTTTACTATTTTTTTTTTTACTCTTGCAAAATTCAAAGAGCAAAATCCAAAGGATAACATAGAGGTGTGCTAATAGGATTTTGTGTTTGCTATGCCATATACAAATTGAGACATCTAACCCCACTCCATGCAAAAGAGAAGACAAATTTGCAGAAAGCTTGCAATTCCCCCCCCTAAATAAACCAGGTTGCCCTTCTCAATTTTCTGAATCTAGAGATAATATCTAGAGTGACTCATGCATCAAGGAAGACCAAAAATCATATTTAAAATGAACAAGGGAGTTCTTTCTCCGCCTTCTGGAAATGGCACTTCCTAGATCAGTTTTAAGCCAGTTTGGGGGTCTTCCCTTTGTAGCAATAGGCAATCACAGCTTTAACTTCACCCATAAGCTAAAAGCCATGAAAGGCAGTTGTAGGCTCATGTCTCACAAAGCAATCATATTGAATGGTGCCTGCACATTTTGCTTCATAACTTTTGTTCTAAAAAGATTTACTTTATTTTTTTTAAAAAAAACTAAAATTCAGAATCTAGGGCCCTGCTGGGTCTGGGCCCAGCACAGATGCACCTCTTGTATCACTTCTTGTCAGTTCTCAACCTGAGGCCAGGTTTTCTTTAAACAGACAGTGCTGAATTTAAAAAATGTGCCATCTCAGGGGAGTGATGAGTGCTCTAGGACTCCTGCTCAGTGTGAAACATAAATGGAGCCATGTGCCTTTGAGCCTTTTCCAGAATCCTTTGCAGCCTGCAGTGGGTCCTCAGCAGACATGCTGAAATGAGAAGAATCCCTGAAACTGGAAAGTTTGAATCCTGCCATGCCAAACATTTCTACAGTAGCAGTGTTGGGAGAGAATGTTATCTCAACGTGAAACAGGGTGGAGAATTTAGGGATTTAGAAATAAGAAGCAATAAGGCTAAGAGCTAAAAAAAAAGAAAAGAAAAGAGAGAGGGGGAGAAAAGCACCCCTCACATCACACATTGTAGTTACTAAATCTGCCTTCCCTTTTAATCATGTATGGTCTGCTCCTCAAAGCACTCAATTGGCATTCTGACTGCTAAGCTTTCTTGATCACTTAAAAGTGACATTGAGCAGAGGAAGCAGAAAGAAACAGTAGGGCAGGCATTCCCAGAACAAAGCTGATCTGCTAAATAACTTGTCGATTTCACTTGTGGGGAAATCATGATATACCCTCCCACTTTTCTCCAATGAAAATAGGGACATCCCATTCCATAATGATAATTTTACTATTTAAACCCCACACATCTTACTGGGTTGCCCCAGACACTCTGGGCAGCTTCCAACTTATATAAGAACATAATAAAACATTAAACATAAAAAACCACCCTTCCTTATACAGGATTGCCTTCAGACAGCTCAGGGGTCAGATGACTCCATACCCTCCAACATTTCTCCAATGAAAATAAGGACATCCTGAGGAAAAGTGGGACATTCCAGGATCAAATCAGAAACCAGGACTGCTTCTCTAAATCAGGGATGCCCCTGGAAAATAGGGACACTTGGAGGGTCTGTCATGATGTGCAGATCTATCACAAAACAATTTCACTGTATGTCTCATTTTCCAATCACCTCTCTCATGGTTACTAATGTTGGTCAAGGCCTGCATTGATTAGTTCATACACGTACTAGATTTACAAAATGGCCCTGAGACCTGGTGGCTGAAATCTTAAGATTTAGCTATACTGCAAATTTAACTTGGCTTGGCAGCCAATCTCTTGCTCAAGGTGGAGGGGGGACTTGGGCTCTATAGAGAACTATAGTGGGCTAGAGAACTTAAGCAGAGAAAACAACCAGCTGTTAAAGTATGCATAGTTATATTTGTCATGACTATATTTATGGGCCGCTCTGATTGATAGCTTTAGAAGAATATTAGATGAATTCATATACAGGTAACTTGCAACTTACAGTTTTATATGCATTGTCAGATCTTGTTCTCTCTTTTTTAATGATGCAAAAATAGTGCAAAAAATGGCAAGCACAGGAAGAGGGGTGGCTGTGAGAGCAGGGGGGAAATGGGCAGAAGCCTTGGGTGCAGAAGATGATACGATCAAGGCTGAAACAGTGAGTGCATGCTGGCTAAACTTGTGGAAGGAATGCATACACAATTTCAATGGATTTGCCACTGAGGTAGAGGATATTGTACATATGACCAGGCAAGTAGGTGGTGGTGGTTTTGTTGCCCTCATCTAGGAAGAAATGGAAGAACTGACTGAAGGCCAATGGATGGTAGCTTTTGAAGATCTAGTCAGATAAAGTTCAGAATGCAAGGGTGTGAATGAGGACGGCAAGCATGAGCAAGATAGCTGGAACATGCAGAAGTCTCAGCTCTTCCAAGTCATAAAGCACACAAATTAACTGGTTGCAGAGTTTGAGCCCTCCATGAAACACAGCCTCAAGATCATTCATGGGATTACAGACACTCTGAGACCGTACAAGGAAATGTTTGATGAACTTAAGAAGCAACAGCAGCAGCAGCTGCCAATCACCATGTTACTCACATAGAAACCAGCAGCAGCAGCAGCAGGAACAGATGTGCCCGGACAACCTACTTCTCGATATGAACCACAGCCAGGCACTTCTCCTTCTCCTTCTCCTTCTCCTTCTCCTTCTCCTTCTCCTTCTCCTTCTCCTTCTCCTTCTCCTTCTGGCTACCTGTCAACCCCCTGTTCCTCATATCATCTGCAGCAGCATCCAGCAAGGGTACATTTGTAACTAGCGCTTTTAAAAAACATTTTAAAAAATGTTTTCTATTGTTTTTTAAAAATAAATAAATTATGAGGTGTGCTCTGGCTTTGCAACTTTTGCTTGTACATGCGATGACCAGAAACACAACCCCTATGTAAGCTGAGAATTACCTGTACAACAGTTGTGGGGACCACTTGACCCTCCAGATGTTGATGGACTGCAGCTCCCTTTGGCTGGGCAATGGTCTGGGATAATGGGAGTTGTAGTTCAGCAACTTCTGGATGGCCCAAAGTTCTCCACACCCAATATATGAATAGGCCTCTGAAAAGCAGCAGCCGGGTAGCAATAACACTCATAACTGCTGCCTCCCATGTTGTTTTTGCTGTGTTTGTGACTCCAAAGTGAGGTTAAGGGGATTTTCTGTATGCTGTTTGAGGCCAGGGGTGGATGAATCTGTTGATTTTGGTTTCTTAAGTTTCCAAACTTATGTTCAGTTCATCCCATTTCAGAATCAGTTTGAGATTCACCTCCACCTACAAAATACATTTAAACCCATATGCATTTTCAAGCACATTTCTCCTAAGAGACACACTTTTAAATATGTAGTTTTGCCTACATATAAATTTCTACAAGCTATTTCCCCTTATACAGCATCTATTTTTATGTTATCTTCATTAACAACAAACCCTCCAAGTTTCCCTATTTTCCAGGGACAGACCCGGATTTACAGAAGCTGTCCCAGTTTCTGATTTGATCCCAGAATGTCCTGCTTTTCCTTAAAGGTAAAGGGACCCCTGACCATTCGGTCCAGTCGTGTCCGACTCTGGGGTTGTGGCGCTCATCTCGCTCTATAGGCTGAGAGCCGGCGTACAGCTTCTGGGTCATGTGGCCAGCATGACTAAGCAGCTTCTGGCAAACCAGAGCAGCGCACGGAAACGCCGTTTACCTTCCCGCCAGAGCGGTTCCTATTTATCTACTTGCACTTTGACGTGCTTTCGAATTGCTAGGTGGGCAGGAGCTGGGACCAAGCAACGGGAGCTCACCCCGTCGCAGGGATTCGAACCGCCGACCTTCTGATCAGCAAGCCCTAGAATCTGTGGTTTAACCCACAGCGCCACCTGGGTCCCTTTTCCTTAGCTTTTCTCTATTTTCATCGGAGAAATGTTGGAGAGTATGGAGTTATGTGATCCCTGATTCAAGGAGATATGTAACTATACAACCTTTAGAAGACATTTGAAGGCAGCCCTGTATAGGGATTTTTTTTTAATGTTTAAAACATGTTTTATTATGTTTTTATATATGTTGGAAGCCGCCCAGAGTGCCTGGGGTAAGCCAGTCAGATGGGCAGCGTATAAATAATAGAATTGTTGTTGTTGTTGAACAGGACACCCCTGTTTTCACCAGATAAATATTGGAGGGTATGATATAATGACTGGGCCATACCATGGATGAATAGGTATTTGAGCCCTGGTCTCCCTGGTCCAGCATTCTCGCCACTGCACAACATTGGCTCTTAAGTTTTCAGTGAAAGCACCCATTTTTTATAGTGGCAGTTATACCTGCAGTGTTTGGCACAGGAAAAAATTGCAGTCTAATCTGATGAGGAAGCAAGGAAGCAGCAATTATACAGGAAGCACTCCTCTCCCACCTACCCTCCCAAGTACACACAAAGGCTGTGCAAACATTACACAAACTTTTTGTTTTGTGTTCTATACTTAGAGGGTTAGGTTGTTCTTGCCAAGCTACACTTTATCGCCATTTGCATAATTTCTCCTAATTCCACCCAACATGTACAAAAGCAACAATGTTGCTTCCACTGCATTGTGCTTTAATTCCTAAAAGTTCATTAACTACAACAAGAAATTATGAAGGAAAACATTTTTTTTGTCCCATTCCTCCCCCCACACCCTTAAATGACTTTTCAGCTACAACTAGAGTGTGAGATTTAGAAACCTTGAATTCCAGCAGGGCAGTACAAAATAATTAAACAAAATAGAAGCTTACAAAAACAGCATTTTCTTTTTCAAAACAACTAATTTTACATGCTTTTTTTCAAGAGATGATCATGCTGTAAGAAGGGATATCTTCTGCATAAGATCCTGGTTTCCAAGGGACAGCTTTTAGTTCTCTCCCTCCTCTGCCCAATGCTAACAGGAACGAGCTCTGATAGAGAATGGTAAGTCACGTGTTAATGATGGTTTATGTCCTCCAAGAAATGAACAAAGAAGCCCTGTGAATGATGTAGATGTGGAACGTGCTAATGTTACTGAGCAACTGTACATGTTGTTGTCAGCATAAGCATACATCAATTCTGATGAAGGGGGCAACCATCACGTAACATACAAACGAACATGACTTTTGGTCTTAATGTCTGGCTGCTGCTAATTTAAATTCCTTCAGAAACTAGGGGAGGAGGAAAAGCATATATTATTCATAGCAATAACATATTGGATTGATATAGCATTCCTTCAGCCCCCCTCTGATCAATAAATAAAGTTCCATACATCTTGCATATTCAAAAGAGCACAGATTTTCACAGCGACATCAGCAGCAGAACTCCTACAAATAGCAGCTGAACTGGGTTTGAACCAAACTGGGCTGTCATTCAATTAAAGAAAACAGAAGCAATCACATGTATTTTAAGTGATTAATGGATTAACCAACACACAGGTTTTAGTTGATTAATCAATTGTCTGCACAGGTCTGAATATAGCTAAAGCAGGGATGGGGAATGTTTGGTCAGCTAGACCAAATGTCAGCTAGACTCCAGTTCCTGTCACCCTCCAGCCAGCATGGTCAATGGTCAGGGATGATAGGATTTGTGGTCCAGGGGCAACTGGAAGGCACTACATTGGCTACTCATGACCTCACCAATTAATTGTTTAAAAATTGAAGCCCCAGAGCCAAGTACACACAAGAATCTGAACAATTTTTACATCTGAATAAAATCGCATAATTGAGATTTGAATGTGAGAAAACAAATGTGAAATGTACCACCAGAGATTCAGGGAATCTTGAGTTCATTCTTGCCTAGTTCTCACATACATGACTTGCTGTGTTAGTACTGGGTGAGTTGTTACCTGAAAACATTGTGTTCAAGTTAACATAATGTTTTAGGAAATGTTTGATGTGCAAATCTGTTGGAAGCACATTCACACAGGTGAGAATTTACCTGATCTTACAATAATAAAAAAATGAGTGGCCAGTCCCTATTTACCCAGAAACAGGTGTATTTGAACACACAACACCTTGATGGGGGTCACCAAGGACAAAGGTAGGAACTTTTAGTTGTAGGTGTGGTGCTCCTGCAAGGTGAGTTGCCCCTGGGATCATCGCTCTGGCAGTCAAGTATAGAGATGGGTGAATCTGTTAGTTCCAGTATATCTCCATTTCTCATTTCTCCAGTCTTAGGTTCTGTTCTCCATATTTCCACATCAGTTTGGATGTTGATGTGGATCTTTTATTTCAAAGTTCTCATGTTAAAATTCATCAAACGTTTCTCCTAATGTGTATATTTGTGTATGCTATTTTACTCAGTTTTGCAACATATATTTTCCCTAAGGCAATGCATATTTGAATGCTATTTTCACCAGTATATGCATTTACCTGAGCATGTTACTTGGTTAGAGAACTGCAATGCAACTCACAGGAATGTGAATTTCAAAGGACAGCTGTGTTTTGGTTTGCTTATTGTTCTGGAAAGTATGAATTAGGTAAGTTTGCCTTTAAATAGAAACCAAATTTAATTTCTTTTCTCTCCAGTGCTGGTTCTGAGTTATAAAGTCTTAAACGGCACAGGACCACAATGCCTCAGAGATTGCCTCTCCCATATGGACTAACCTGGATCCTGCAATTGCCATTTGAGGCTCTTTGTCATGTGCCCCCTCTATGAGAGGTCTGGAGGGCAGCAACATGAGAATGGGCCTTTTCTGTGGCAGCTCCCCATTTATGGAATGCTGTCCCCAGGGAGGCTCACCTGGTGCCTTCATTAAGTGCCAAGCAAAAACTTTCTACGTCTCCCATGCCTTTGGCTGATGAACATGCTATGACTTTTTAAGTGTGTTGGAGGGAGTGGAGGGGGGTGGGGTTGGTTGGTTATTGGTTTGTTTTTTGTTTTATTATGTATTTTGTGGTGTTTTTTTTTTCATTTTGTATTTTTATGTTGTGAAACATCCTGTGACTGGTCAGGCTGTGCCTACAAAAGCTCTTTTTGGCAGGAAACTTCTTTTGAAAAAAGGGGGGGAACCACTTTTGGGAAATTAAAAAACAGGCTTAAAGGTAAAGGGATCCCTGACCATTAGGTCCAGTCGTGTCCGACTCTGGGGTTGCAGCGCTCATCTCGCTTTATTGGCTGAGGGAGCCGGCGTACAGCTTCCAGGTCATGTGGCCAGCATGACAAAGCCGCTTCTGGCGAACCAGAGCAGCGCACGGAAATGCCATTTACCTTCCCGCCGGAGCGGTACCTATTTATCTACTTGCACTTTGACGTGCTTTCGAACTGCTAGGTTGGCAGGAGCAGGGACCGAGCAACGGGAGCTCACCCCGTCGCAGGGATTCGAACTGCCAACTTTCTGATCAGCAAGCCCTAGGCTCTGTGGTTTAACCCACAGCGCCACCTGGGTCCCCAAAAACAGGCTTGCTACAGCACCATTTTCCATCTTATGAATACTGTATTTTCCATCTTATGGATACTGCAGGTATTTAATATGAAACATGCCTGAATAACAGAAGTGAGTTAATGCCGGGAGTTACAAAAATTCAGCTGTCATTTTCCCCCTTTCAGCCTTCCATGGTCAGCTCATTAGTCAAAGACATGGTTGCTAATTGTTCAAGCTGTGTGAGCTGCAGGGACATCCATACTCCACATGGGAAAGAGATGGCAGTCTCACATCTTCAGGCTGAAATCTGTTGGTATTTTAGCGTCCTTCCTCACATTTTGTCATCCCCCCCCCCCCGTTAAAAAATATGGAGAAAGGTATAATGCATATTCATTGTTAGATGGCTTTTTCTTTTGTACAGGGAGAGGGAAAAATATCAAGCAAGCCTTGTTATGCTTCAGGCTACCATTTGCAAAAGTGCCAGTTATTACAACACACTGTAACCTCAAGGTACCTCTAGAGGAGTTCCACTGCAATCTTCTTTTAGATAGTGAATATTACACACTTAATAATTGGGCTGGAGACCTGGGAAGCTAGTTAATAGAGTTGTTATGAAGGATGCAACAGAACGTGAAAAATAATTAGTCAGTTTGACATGAGGTGTCATAGCTTCTTTGGAGACACACCACCTGGATTGGATGCACAGAGATGCCTTTCCCCAAAGAGAATACTAGATTGCTATAAAGTATTATCCTATGTAATTCTTGCTTTTCCACAACTCTAATAATAATAATAATAATTTATTATTTGTATCCCACCCATCTGGCTGGGTCTTCCCAGCCACTCTGGGCGGCTTCCACCAAACATTAAAATACATTAACACATCACAGATTAAAAACTTCCCTGAACAGGGCTGCCTTCAGGTGTTTCCTAAATGTCATGTAATTGTTGATCCTTTTAACCTCTGATGGGAGGGTGTTCCACAGGGCGGGCGCCACTACCGAGAAGGCCCTCTGCCTGGTTCCCTGCAGCTTTCCTTCTCGCAGTGAGGGAACCGCCAGAAGGCCCTCGGCGCTGGACCTCAGTGTCCGGGCTGAATGGTGGGGGTGGAGACGCTCCTTCAGGTATACAGGACCGAGGCCGTTTAGGGCTTTAAAGGTCAGCACCAACACTTTGAATTGTGATCGGAAACGTACTGGGATCCAATGTAGATCTCTCAGGACCGGTGTTATGTGGTCCCGGCGGCCGCTCCCAGTCACCAGTCTAGTTGCCGCATTCTGGATTACTCTACTCTTTATTGCTATTCCCCCCCCCCCTTAAATGCTCAGATGAATTTAAAATGTTTCCAGTTGTTTGCATCTTTCAGCCCAGTTCAGCAGGGGAACCTATGTGTGCATGCATTTTCTAGCTGTGAACAGGTTCACTCACATACCCCTGGTCATATATCAAAACTGAATGTGTGTTCACATTCCATCTTTATATAATGTGTATATACTCAGATATATATGTACTCAAATGGTTGAGCTGTACACTCACACAGTTATTCACATGTAGTATGCAATGTAGCATGCATTGAGAGTACAGTCTTTGTCTCTTTGGGCATAATTGCAGAGCTTGTATTGACACTTGGACATGTGCAGACTGAAGCAGCTTGTGCCTGTGTTCTGTGTAACAGGTCTAGAGTTCTTAACACAGGGGGAGAGGAATTTTTGTGAAAGCTTTTAGTACACACAGGAAGTGTCACCCTTTCAGAGGTTTAAGACGAACATCAATAGAGGCCAAAATGTTCATCCCACTGTGAATGGGAGATACCTGGCAGGAAGGTAATATACTTGAGAAACTCACCAAACCTTTATCTCTGGGAGAGAAGGCAATGGAACAACTTGCAAAGGAGGAAAAGAGACAGGAGTCACTTTCAGACAACCTGTTTATTGAGCATCCATCCTCAATTGTTCCTGGAAAAAACCACTTTCCTTATCACAGAATCTCCAGCTTTACGGGAAAGTGAGTTCATTGCACAAGAGCTTCCAATCAACTTTCATTGTTCAGTTTCTGAATTTGCTGGCATGCGATTGAAGCCCACCTGGGATTAGCAACAGTCTGGAGGGACCCAGGAATCCATCTTCCTCAACAAAAATAGGTTAATTTGCCACATTGGTTGGGAGGTGCAGGAAGTTATGAGGCAGTTCAGGCTTGGTGAGCACACTTGGGTACTTTTAAAGGGGAAGACTGTAGCTACAAGACCTGGCTTCATGGCTGTGGGACTTGATTGCATCAGAATCATAGAACTGAAGAGTTGGAAAGGATCACAAGGGCCATATAGTCCAGCCCCCTGCAGTGTAGGGATCTTTATTTGTGAAGGGGCACCTGCTAGGAGTGGTGTGGCCACAGAAGAGCAAAGGCCAGGAAGGCCTCTCTGCTCTGTTGAGTATGGGATGAGGCCTTTGGTTATTAGTTAGATCCTGCACCTTGTTGCCCCATATGCAGACCGGTTTTGGGTTTAAATAATTAAATAAATGTGGGCCAGTCCACCCAAACTCTACATCTTGCGACCCATCCACCATGTGGTCAAAATCTCTCAGCTACAAAACCATTTATCTTCACTGCCACTGTCATCATTAACATCTGTATGACACATTTTCTCAGGGTAGCATACATAGGCACGGGCTACATTTAGCCACAAAACAGCCCTGTGAGGTAGGTTAAACTGAAAGAAATTGATCACCCAAGGTCAGCAGGGGTGTTAACACACATCTCCCTGGATCAATCACCCACACTCAAGCCACTATACTGCACTGGCTATCTACACTACTGTAGAGTAGTGGTTAGAGTGTCAAGCTAGGCCTAAGGAGAACAGAGTTAAAATCTCTGATTGACCCTGAAGCTCTCTGGGTGACCTTGGACCAGTCACCATTTCTCAGTGTAACCTACCTCACGGGGTCATTGTGAGGGAAGAGCTTTGTACACCACCCTTAGTTCCTTGGAGGAAAAGTGGGATACAAGTGTAAAAATAAATACCCCATATACTCGAGTATAAGCCTAGTTTTTCAGCACATTTTTTGTGCTGAAAAAGCCGCCCTCGGCTTATACTCGAGTGAGGCAGGCAGTGGCTCTTGTGAAGCTTTCCCAGGTTTTTTGTGGTAAAATTGGGTGCCTCGGCTTATATTCGGGTCGGCTTATACTCGAGTATATACGGTACATAAAGGGTTTGACTGGCATTCTGAGACACCTTCAGTGGATGCAGGAAAGGTATGGTATGCATATTAAAAAAACAAAATGAATACATATATTTATCTACCTTGATTTTTGCACTGAAAACTGTATGAAGACCGAGGCAGGACTTAAACAGTTTCTGTTCCTCTGTGTTACCTTTTTCAACTGTCTTTTGTGATGTCTGTAATTTTCTCTCTCTTTCCCTCCTTATCTTAACACCAGCAGGTGACATTGTTGTGACATTATGTTTTCTTCTTCTTCCAGGTAGTGCTAGGAATGACTCTGGGTAAAGAGCACTGATCTTTTGTTTTGAGTCACTGTGTTCTTTTCTTTCTCCCTCCAGAAAATAGGATTGGGAGAAAGCAAACTCAACTGAAGAGGAAAAGAAAGGATCCAACCAACACACGGTGCAGAAAATTGATTTTGGCCAGTAATGAGGGAAGCAGTGGTATCTCTCCACTTCAAATTGTAATTAAATCAAGAATTGTGTTTGTCATGCTATTTTTGAAGCTGTCATACACTTCAGTAATCAGTGATGCTACACTGCAGGATTACTAAATAATATAAAGCTCTTGCTGCAACACACGTCAGCAGCAACACCTGTCCTGGTGGTTGCTGTTCAGGAAGACTCAAGCTACTAGTTTGTTTTGTCTTTTGAGGAAGGAGGAATTGCAGGGATCAGCTAATGCATTTTGATAGGAAATATTGTTTCTGCCAATTGCACTGGGGGGTGGGGGGTGGATACAGAACGACTCTTACAACTTCCTTAAGACTAGTGTGGTGTGGAGACTTTTGCTTGCACTCCCCTCCCCCAATTTTACATCAGTCAACAAAAAGATAAAATGAGTTAGGAAATTATCAAAGTGAAGAGAAAATGCTGGTGAAATTCTCCATGAGTCTGGAGCACATTTTTATGATTCATTTGCCTGTCTTTGGAGTTGGCTGAGTCGTGTGTGAGACTGTCCTGTCTTTCATTCTGAAAATGATCTCCTGGTGGTCTCTGTTTTGCAGGCCTCCAAGGTGCATGCACTTTAATAAAGACCAGGGGAAGTAATCAAGAGGTTTGTCCTTGCACAGGGCTTTTCAAGATCTGGAAGTGTGAGCAGGCAGGGAGGCTGCAGAGTGCTGGGGAAATCTTAAACATGTAAGAATAACACATGCACCAGCCAGGGGCCACTTAGGTACATCCTCCTAGTATACTATTAATGCACCACAGTGAGAAAGAAGGGAGAAAACTCACTTCTATTTTCCCTCTTCCTGTGATTGCACTGTTGCTGCCTTACCTGGAAAAGGAGAAGAAGAGAAAGGATTGTAGGGCTTTGTGGGTGGGGTGGGGGTTGTGTCTGAAAGAGGGGGGAGGACAAGAATTCTTCTGCAGCTCAGAATTCACCTCTTTTCTGGGGCAAGCTGTATGAACCCCTAAGGATGCATTCATGTTGTTATTATTTAAAATACACCCCCCCAACAGTTTAAAAGGCCACCAAAATACATGTCATAATAACAAACACACACACACACACACACACACACACACACACAACAGTTTGAAAGGCCAAAGGCCTGGGAGAAGAGGAATGTTTTTGCCTGGCCCCTAAAGATATGTAACTAAGGTATCGGGCAGTTATTACATGGTGGTTTATTCCATTTCTGTAATGTTCCCCTAACTGCTAATTTCCACATTATATTTCAGCTTTCACATGACAACAAAAGCCACTCTGGAAAACTAATGGAATATATTTCACATTTAGTAAAATAAATAAATAAAAATGTTCATTGCTTCCACAAGAAATTTGTTTGCATCCCCATTAACCCAGAAAAAATGTGGGGGTGAAATGATGTAATCTGGGGTGGCATGAAGTTCTTTCATCGGTGACTCATGGGAGGAAAGACACACGTGCGTGCAGAAAGCGTGTGGAATTGGCAACATCGTCCAATGATGTCCATTGTTGTGTAACGCCACGTACACAGGTGCGAATGAGATTTGGTGCAACATGCCGGTATAGCCATTCAGAAAGCTCCTATTCCATAGCATTGCACTGTGAAAGGAACATCCGAAAATGGGACAGAAGCACTAGCATTAGAACCAGGAAAACTAGCACAATATCCCCCATCTCCGAATGCACTCTAAATTTTGCATCTTGGTCTCGATGCAGTGAGCTTTGCCAGCATCCCTAAAGGCAGCTCCTTATTGGGGGCTTACTTATGACACTATCATATGGGCATTATTTTCCTTTCCCCCTCCTTCCCCTGATATGTATTTTCCCCGTCTTTGTAATGCCAGGCTGCCAATTTTTGCCTATGATGCACGAGGCCGCTTGTGAGAAAGGGTCTCCCTCTGCGTAATGCAGTCTGTCTTCTGTATCAGAAGGTGCAAAATTTGCAGAGCGAACGAGGTTCCTTGGGAGTTGTTTGTCTGCCACAGTCTGGAAGTCATTGCACGGAGGAAGGCTGGGGGTCGTGAAACGGAATGCAGTTAATGAGCTGCACTGAGCACAGACGCAAGAGAGCAGTTTTGAAAACATTGGCCGCAACGTGGGAACGATGTATCCAACATGTAGTCCTGCTGGCTACAAAGTAATAGGGACTCAGGGGGAAAACTTTCTGGCATTTGCTGAAAACCTCTTCATTTCAGTGTTGTTGCCAGGAGTGAATTGCGCTGAGTTTAGCATTAAATAATTCATTGAGATTTGGGTTTTTGTTGTTCTTTTTAAAGGAAGGTGGGCTTTTGCAAGGCAACCTGGTGGGCTCACTTAACCTGGAAGATGAATTATAAGAAAAACCAATAAATCTTGAGAAAAGGCAAATAAGGGGAAACATGACAGAATAAAATTACGCCTGGAGTGGAGGGTGAGTTTATCTCTTTTTCCTTCCCTCATAATGCTCAACCATGAGGCCATCCAATGAAGTTGAATGATGCATGATTTGGACAGAAAAGCAAAATTATTTGTAGGTTCATGTGGTTCATGAGGCAGGCCAATTGCCTGTTCCTATTGGGGTTGCACTTCCTCTGAAAGGAGCATGTTTGCAGCTTGGGATTCACCTTGATCTGTCTTTGTCACTCCAGGTCCAAGTGGCCTCTGTGGCTAGTAGTGCCTTTTTGTAAGCTTTGTCTGGTTCTCCAACTATATGGCCATTCCTGGACAGGGGTAGCTTGACCACTGTAGTTCATGCATAGGTTGGATTACTGTAATGCACTCTATGTGGTGCTGCCCTTGGGTCTGGTTCAGAAGCTCCAGGTGGCACAAAATGCAGCAGCCAGACTGCTGATGGGGGCATCTTGCTGACAAAATGCGACGCCGTTGTTAAAACGGCAGCACTGGCTTCCCAATTACTCTCAAGACAGGTTCAAGACAGGGGTGCACTTTGGACTTTAAAATTTCAGCAGCGCCTTGGGGAGCACCAACATTCAGCAGCCCCCTTGCCTTCTGTTGTTCATCATTGTTGCAGCACCCCTTGGGACACCCTCTCAGCTCGGTGCCCAGTGTGGGTGAACTGGTCGTGCTCCCCTACATCTGCCTCTGTTCATGGACCTTGCATTCATTCTTATATCCCAGTTTGATCACTAAAGCCATCTGCAGGAGTATCGTTGGTCGTTCTCCAAATTGGTGAGACTCATTTGACAACAGCAATAAACTGAGCCTATTGTGTGATCGCCCCAGTGCTGTGGCACACTCTGACAATAGAGATTCAGCAGGCACCTTCTGTGCCAATTTTTAAATGCTTGCTGAAAACCTTTCGATTTGGTTCACTTTTCATTCAAAGAGAAACTTACTTAGTTTTCAATTTCAGAAACAATACACAAATGAGTGTCTCCCTCCCCCCATGCCCATACTAGAGTGAAGTGTACATAGTGGGAAATATCAATATTTGGGAAAATATACTTTGCAAAAATGTTTATATTTGGATAAGTTGCAGTAAAACACATTTCCATTTTTACAAAAAACAGGAGCAGCAGCACAAACTCATGTGGAAAGGTAAGATTTGAAATCTAATAAACTGAGAGAAACTGAAGTTGGCACAATTGCCTATTCCTTCATTGTTCCTCTGATCAGCTCAGAAAACCCTTGCCTTGTTTATGCTACAGCTTCCTACTGCCTCTTGACTAGTGGTTCCCAATGTGGGCAGTACAACCCCTGGAAGGTGGGATTCCTTGGGGGGGGGGTACTAAGAGGCAAGGGGGCCTCTGGAGATGACTACCAGACCTTGAATAGCAGGCATCTTGGGATAAAATCCACAAAGTTTTTTTGAATTAATTAAACTCAATAGTTTTTACTAGGGTTTGAATAAATATTCACTTAAATGTTACTGTTTTGAATTTTAATGTTTCATTATCAGCCTTGATGGGTTGTGAAAACTGTTATGTATTAAGTTTAGCTGCAGTACCCATTTCGGCCACCGTGGCTGCAGTTCTCACT
This sequence comes from Darevskia mixta, assembly GCA_034641385.1. NCBI lineage: Eukaryota > Metazoa > Chordata > Lepidosauria > Squamata > Lacertidae > Darevskia > Darevskia mixta. The sequence continues at coordinate 19,297,771 of JAWWNH010000061.1, forward strand.
CTGCCCACTGTGGCGGCAGTTCTCACTCAGGTCCCTTCATGCAAATGAAGGATTGAGAGTGCCGTTCGCGGATTGGGCAGAGTGAGGGAGTTTGCTACTGTAGCAAGTTACTGAGTTCTATATAAGCAGGCTGGCTGAGCCATTCAGTTCTGTTCCAGCCTGTGAATAAAGAGAGCTGTTGAAGAATCACTCTGGTTGTCTGCTATGTCCACCCACTATTTTACAAAAACAAATATGCTTTTGATAGGGTAGGGGAGCACTGGGGATGAGTTAATGCAACCAACGGGGAGGTGGCCTAAGAAAGGTTTGGGAACCACTACTCTAGGCATTAAGGCCAGTTACTCCCAGTCATGTATTTGGTCTGGGTTGGTGGAGGAGGTTGGAGTATTTGTTTTGCTTAGCCGGTGTCTCCTCCTCAGTCCACCCACCTGCTTTATGTACAATTCTGACATCCATATCTTGCCTATGGTCTTGACAAGGATTCACAAAGATTGTTTGCTCAGCGATGAATTACTCCTGAGTGTGTGTGGGCGGCGGGGGGGGGGGATTCCTGAGAAGCCTGGGGATCCTTATTCCTGTTTGACACTAGTTCAGACTTTGTAAGTAAACATATTTCACCTGTGACAGCCCTTGTTAAATTGTCGGCAGGAGTATCTTGTCTGTTGTAAACAGCTTTTACTTGCTCCCTTGTGTGCATGGTGGGTTTTTGTTTTTGTTTTTTTTTTGTTTTTGGAAGGACATATTGTTCAGGAGAGTGTCACTCACAACATGGAGCTTCTCTGATACATCCATTGCAGTTGTCAGTTACTTTACTCTGCAGCAGGACCACGGGAGACCCCTGAATACCCAGTACCACCAAAAGAAAATACCACGCTGGAACTGAGGGTTAAAAGCAAAGATAGAAGTTGTCTTGTTTGCTTTTCCAGAGGCCCTATCTCGACATGCTGGGGATTGAAACTGGGACCTTTTGCATCTAAACATGAGCCTCTACCAGATTAGTAGCTCATGCAGCCCTTTCATAAAACACCTGCACTGCCTACCAGTTTGTTTCCAGGCCGAAACCAAGGTGCTCATGTTAGTAGTTAAAGCCCTGAAAAACTTGGGCCCCAAATATCTGAAAGTCTGGTTCCTTCCCTGCAGAACCCCCTGGGTGTTAAGGTCAACAGAGGGGCCCCCATGGTAAGTCCACCTCCCTCTGAATATTGGGGTGCATGGTCTGGGAGAGGGCATTCTTTGTGGCAGCCCCTAAGTTGTGGAATTCCCTCCCCACAGATGTGTGTTTGGCATCTTCTCTATACAACTTTTGATGAATGCTGAAGGCAGGGGCGGTAGGTCCGCCCCAGGTGTCATCACTGAGGGGGGTGACATTCGGCGCACCACCTGCCCGCGACTCCCAAGCCTAACCCGAGCAATCGGGGGGAAGGGGTGGAGCTGTGCCGCCTTGCCTTCCCCCCTTCCCCCTTTGTTTTGACAGCTTGGGAGAGGCTTGGGAGTCTCTGGCAGGCAGCGTGCCATTGCCCCCAGCTCCTGGGCTGCTTCCTGGGGGAGGGGAGCTGTCAAAAGGAAGAGGGAAAGGAGGAAGGCTGCTGGCAAAGTGGCGTGACTCCCCCCCCCACCAGGAAGCAGGCCACCATGGGTGGCTCACTCCACCCCCATGCGCAGCTTGCTTCGCCCCCGTGGGCATCTCGCCCCTGGGATGCTCGCCACGGCACCCCCCTGGGACACTCACCCCACCCCATGGCCCCACCCCTGGGTGCATAGCATGTGCCAGAGCAGCTAGCTCCGCCTCTGGCTGAAGGTATTCTTTATGCTGGCCTTTGGCATCTGAGGTGTGTTTCCAAGGTCCAACATATTCCTGTGATTGTGCTTACCTGCCCTTCATCAGCAAGTCCTAACTTGCTGATGAAGGGCAGGTAAATCATAATATCGTAATAGGGCATCTGCTAAGGATCAACCCCATAGTCAACTTCCAGATGCCATTGACCATGCTACCCTTCCATCCTGCTGTTGTTGCCTTCTTGTCTGCACTCTTCACACAAGAGAGCAAGGATAAGCAGCAGCAACCATGGCTTGCCCAAATATCTTCTCCAGAGAAGTGTTGCAGATTGGGTCCACTAGGAAGGGGCAAGTGAACAGGCAGCCATTTTGAGCACTGATCTCCCCCCCCCCCCCGCCCAAGCGTGGTTCAGCTGGTTCCTCCAGGGCCTGTGGCTCTTTCTCCTAAATGCAGAATAGCTCGCTTTTGGCATTAGCAGTCCACTGTGTATGGATTTGCTCACTTTAGTGATTATGTGCAGGAAGGGGAACTGTGAGTTTCAGCCAGGTGACTGCCTGAGCCACATTTCAGGGTGAGCAGCAGGCCCTGAGACTTGCTTTCTAAGGCAGGGGGTGGGATAGGGCCATGAAGGGACTGTCTCCAAGATATGAGGCCTGGGAGGTGGTGATGCAAGAAGGCCTATCTGCCTACCTTCAGGGTGTGAACTGGGTAAAAGAGGTGCAGTCATTCCCCCATTGTGCATTGACAAGGGTTTCCGACTTTTTGCTTTTGAGCTAGTTCTCACACTTACAGTGATTTCCCCCCTCTCTCTATTTGTGTGTGTGTGTGTGTGTGTGTGTGTGTGTGTGTGTGCTTTGTTTAAAATCAATAAAGTGCCCCTTGTTCAACCCACCCTATGGTATCTGACTCTTTATTAGGCCATCCGGGTGCAATCTCTGAGTTGCCAAAGCTAAACACTCATACTTCTATAAGTCTCCATCATTTCTAAAGCCCATGACAATAAACCTTAATTAGGACTTGGCAAAGGAAATTCAGCACTAATGCATCATATATTTTATGAAAGAAAATCTGAATTGAGTAAAAATGATTGACGTTTTTAATCAGCTCTGTAACTAGAGACTACTATGGTCATTAATTGGCTGCTTATTGTGCTCTTGTATTGCCAAATTGCGTACCTTACTGGGGGGGATGTCCATTTCCACTGAGAAATTGATATTTCAAGACAAATATACCTTTGATTAAAGCCCCCTTTACCCAAACACTTTCTCCTTGAAACCTGTTAAATCATCTCATTCATTTTCAACTCCTATTAATATTAATGCAAGTGAGAAACCATGAAATGGATAATTAGATTGGATCCCACTAACACGACTATAAACTAATGAAATGCACTGCAAACTAGAGTAAACTTTACTAAAAGAAATAAAGCCAATAGGATAAAACAAAATCACAATATTCCATAGGGGGGTTGAATGTCCACTTTCAGTAGTGTTTACCCATGAAATCCATCAGGAATATATCCATGTTAGCAGCCATCAAATCCATAATTCATGAAGAGAAAGCAAATTAGAGAAACACATCAGCTTGTACTGAGGCTTTTAAAAAACCCACAAAAGCCTGCTTGTGTAATGCAACTCTCACAAAGTATTTATGCTGAATGGAGAGTGGAATAAAAGATAATCAGCAACTGATTATATCTTGCACATTCATTTCTTGTCTCTATGATCAAAGGAAGATTTATCAATATTTTCTTCTTACAACTTTTATAAATAAACCATCAATGCCCAAACACAGTACATGGATGATCAAGATTCCTTTGATGTCAACTGTGAATCTACAAACAGGAGGGGGGGGGAATATTGTGCTCATAAAGGCCATAATGTTGATTATTGTGGCGACTGGAGACTGTTGCAGCACAAACTACAAAAGAGTCTTGTGGAAATTTAAAGACTGATACCGGTAAGTGTCTTATGGGATGTGATTTTGTGGACTCAAGTGAGGACTGTTGGATAACGCTGATGTAAACAGAGACAAGGGTGACAACTGCCAATGCCACTCCCATCTGTTAGTGTGGAAGTGAATTTGCAATGCCTCGACTCCCCTCCCAATCAGATTCAGTTGGTTGGGTCCAGGGGAGGAGTTTTGTGTAGCCAAATGGAGAGGAGAGGAGAACATGGCTATTTAAGCCTGCTCCTCCCCAAATGACACAGTCTGTTCCTTGCAGTGCCTGTCCTCCTTTCCTAGGAGAATTGGCTTTGCTAGTAACCTGTTTGGGGGACTGAGTAGGAATGTTGAGCCAAGGCGTAATTTGATTCAGGACTCTCCTTTTTTTGCCTACTTCATACTGTTGGGAGTCATGTCTTGCAGCAGCATAGTTTTGAATGGTGTATTTGGCTGTTAACCTGTCTTTCCTGCCTGAACTAAGGGTTGCAGGGTATTCAAATGAGGCAGTACTGAGTTAAGGGCACTGTTTGCTGCCCAGCCATGATTCAGACCCCCCAAGTGCCCCTATTTTCCAGGGACAGTCTCAGATTTACAGAAGCCACCTGGGTTTCTGATTTGATCCTGGAATGCCCCCATTTTCATTGGAGAAATATTGAAGGGTGTGGAGTTATGTGACCCCCCAAGCCAAGGAGATAAGTAATTATACAACCTTTGGAAGACATTTGAAGGCAGCCCTGTGTAGGGAAGTTTTTTTTTAAAAAAAATGTTTAATGTTTTATTGTGTTTTTATATATGGTGGAAGCTGGCCAGAGTGGTTGGGGCAACCCAGTAGATAGACAGGGTGTTAACAACAACAAGAACAACAATAGTAATAATAATGGAATATTGAGAAAAGTTTTTCTTTCTGACTATCGGTCGAATAAAGGATATGTATGTATGTATGTATGTATGTATGTATAATGGAATAGGACGTACCTATTTTCAGCGGGTGGTGCTGTGGGTTAAACCAGAGAGCCTAGGGCTTGCCGATCAGAAGGTCGGCGGTTCGAATCCCCGCGACGGGGTGAGCTCCCGTTGCTCGGTCCCAGCTCCTGCCAACCTAGCAGTTCGAAAGCACGTCAAAGTGCAAGTAGATAAATAGGTACCACTCCAGCGGGAAGGTAAACGGCATTTCCGTGCGCTGCTCTGGTTCGCCAGAAGTGGCTTAGTCATGCTGGCCACATGACCTGGAAGCTGTACGCCGGCTCCCTCGGCCAATAAAGCGAGATGAGCGCGCAACCCCAGAGTCGGTCACGACTGGACCTAATGGTCAGGGGTCCCTTTACCTTTATTTTCATTATAGAAATGTTGGAGGATATGCTACCTTAATTGGGGTCATTGGCAGTGTCCTTTAACTTGACATTCACACTGGGGCCACAATGCATTTGTCAAAGTCATACATACATTCAAGCTGCTCAGAGCAAGGAAGGAGGATTCCTTCCAATCCATTTCTCTGGCACCACAAGCAAACACCTGTAAAAATGCTCAGCAGCATGGAGAGTCTTTATCCCTCCTGTATTAGGTAGCTCCCCTTCCTGGACTATATTTCAATTTGGTTACTATGGATTAGATATTTTGCAGATCCTTGGAGATGTAATATTTTAATAAACATAACAATGTTCAATATTCACAACAATAGTGAATACAGTGGTACCTCGGGTTAAGAACTTAATTCATTCTGGAGGTCCGTTCTTAACCTGAAACTGTTCTTAACCTGAGGTACCGCTTTAGCTAATGGGGCCTCCCGCCACCGCGGTGCCGCCGCAGCGCGATTTCTGTTCTCATCCTGAAGCAAAGTTCTTAACCCGAGGTACTATTTCTGGGTTAGTGGAGTCTGTAACCTGAAGCATCTGTAACCCGAGGTACCACTGTACTAACCTTATATCTGTTTGAGACATGGAATAAATAAGTGAGCACCCTGACAAAAGACTTGGGACACAAACTTATAGGAGAAATAAGTTTGCGTCCCAAGTCTTCTGTCAGGGTGCTCACTTATTTATCCCATGTCTCAAACAGAAATAAGGTTAGTATTCACTATTGTTGCTTTCAGTCCACAAATGATTGGTAATTGATTACATCCCACCACCATTTGCATTGAGTTTCCTTTGCACTGCAATGAATTGGGGTAGAATAATGTGATTACAGCATAATTTATGCATTAATTACGTAAGTTATGCAAGTTATGCAATTTTGCATCGCTAGATGAATAACTTGGTTGTTTGGCAGAAGATGAACTGCTGCAGAGCAGAAATAGTGCTGCATGTGAGAAAATGATGCATGAAGCCTTGTCCTGGGCAAAGATACTTGCTTCTCAACACTGTTCTTCCATGGCATTTCGTACAGTCCTTGCAAAGCTCATGGATGTAGAGAAACACAGATCTATAGTACATCTTTAGATTGCTCCCCCCATCCCTAGTTGAATGGAGTAACTTATCACAGTGCTTCCTCCCTACCCTTCTTAACAGGAGGAAGGAAATAAATGCACTAATTGCCTCATGTGTACACCCAAAGGCCTTGGTTTCTAGAATTATAATCGGAAGACTTTTTCTTTGAAACTCCTCTCTTTCTCCATTGAGGAGATGGGGGGAGTCTCCTGGCCTTCTAAAACACAATGCATGGCAATTTGTTGTACTTTTGCTTCTTGGCTGAAATTAAGACATATTTTGTGATTCACAGCATGCCATACATTCTTATTACAATACAGCTGAGATTTGGGCCACCCCAGAAACCAATATGGATACGTTACATGCTTGAACGCTTTTCTCAGCACATTATCTACCCTGTTATTAAGCTGTGTACTTAACTGGAAACAAAGAGTATTGGACAGAAGAGAAACGAGGCACAGCAAGGCTGGAAAAGACAATGAGCCAAGGGGTCTCATACTGGTAGGAAATAAGGAGCTTAAATGTGATTCATTAGCAGCAGATAATTCACAGGAGCTGAATGGTACCCACCATTGTAGCTCACACTCTGAGGATGGCTACTGATGTTTTGAACAAGCATGGGGAGAGGAACCAGAGGTTGCACTTCCCATCCTTTCATTTATCTATAATTCAAAAACATATAAAAAGCTAAATAAAACAAAGCTAATGGAGGAAATTAGAATATGAAAGCAAGCATTTTAACTGACCTTAACAGAGAAGGGTGCATACACATCATGAATGGGACCATCAACAAAGTATAAATACAAATGCAAACCTTTCAAAACATGCGAGAATCTGTAAGATTGCCAGGTTTTCCATTAAAATAGTTTTGTTTTTGCTTTTAGAAAGGGTATTTACTCTTCCAAAACGATGAATATTACTTCCAATGTGTTTTAAAAGAAATCATTGCATCCTTGCAAATTGTACCTGTGTTTTTTGAATTCTGGATAATCTTTTTTGTGGATTATGTATTGCTGCTTGTTTAGAATGCCCCAAACTTTAACTTTACTATTATTGTTTACATCTGAACAATGCCTTTGGGCTGGGGAAAATCAGAAGCGGGTGTTCAGCTTGTATTTTTATATTGTTCCAAACTAAGTCAGGCATCTCTTCACCAGCCTCACTTCAGGGTGTGGTGGGATTTGTTCCAGGAAATGGGTGAGTTCAGTTTTAGATGTGCAGTGTCAACAACTGGAAATTAAATCCACCTTGGGACAGGCTTCTTCATTTGACCTGCCCATCTTTCATTCCATTGACAATGTGCTGCTTCCCCATCCAGGTGCATGATATCCAACCATTATCTGGAATCTTGACTGATCCACGGGTCTGATTCTGCTGACATTTGTATTGCCTCCCAACCCCAGGACTTCACAATAAGCATAGTCCTCATTAACTACTATTCCATTTCCAAAGTCATGCAAACATCTTTTTTTATTGAGCTATATGGCCAACCAGGTTCCAAAGAGAACGGCAAACTTTAGATATACACCAAGAAACGTGCAGTTCAGGGGTTCAGTGAAGAAGCCAGCAGCTCTGAATTATTTGTAGACTCATCCGATGACTTCAAAATGTGCAAGAAGAATACCCAGATAGGAAAATCAATCCTGCAGCCAAGAAAGAGCATTGCCCACCAATAAAAGCCATGTTTTGTTATAGGCAATAAAAATAAAAGCTTCATAACAACTTCTTGAGCTCCCAGCCATTACGGGCAACCACAATTTTCCCTTTGTGTGTCTGTCTATCAAACCTCCTTCCCTTATCTGAACTCCAGTATCTGTATGGTTTTCAGACATAAATCCTTGTCTAAAAGAGTTCACTCTCACAATTTGTGCTATTCTTGTTTAGAAAATGGAGTGTGATAAAGCCACATGCCATTATGGGGGCTTCTGTGGGTAGAAAACTGAGCTGAATTCTCAATCCTCATGGCATGCCAAAATCAATTCAAGAGACACTGTCTCCCACCCATTTCTGAAAGCTAATGTGATAGTGGAAATACTGGTTTGGATAAAAAAGAACCATGAGGACTGCTGACAGCATTGTTACAAAAATTCTTGTGCAATTTTTCACTCCTCCAAGTGATCTATTCATTGCATTCGTCCTGATTTGCTTGCACAAAGCTTACACAGAAGTAAGATGATATTTTATCTTCATTGAGCATTGGTTATTATTTATCAGCATAGGACAATGTGCATTTGCCCTGCAATAATCCACTTTGGATATGCAAACCTGAAGTTATGGAACTTACTTCAATCCCTCCTGCAAAATAGTGGCGGTCTGGATGCTCATGTGTTTTATAGCAATTGCTGTTCTTCCAAAAGAATACACAAATTTTGGGAGTTAGCTTCACTTTTCTCACACAATACTCTAGATCAGGGGTGTCAAACTCCGGCCCTCCAGATGTTTTGGAACTACAATTCCCATCAGCCCTAGCTAACAGGACCAGTGGTCAGGGATGATGGGAATTGTAGTCTCAAAACATCTGGAGGGCCGGAGTTTGACACCCCTGCTCTAGATTGTCAAATTTGCCCTCTTGTAAGAAGAAAACTCGCCATTATTGGTAAAGCCCACCATATCCAAGCCAAAAGATTTTATTAGTGCTACCAGTAGACCAACATTACCCATTTAATCACTGGGTAATTAAGAGGATTTGGTAGAAGCAGCATGTGAGGCAGAAGCAAAAAAGGCTGGACCTGCTGAAAGTCTGTGGAAGTTTGTTCTTAATTGGAACATTTATGGCAGGAATGGGGACCCTGTTTTTGGTTGTAGAAACTCAACAAATGTAGTCCTGGGTCAGGGTTGGAGAGCTTTTTGCAGCCCCGGGGCCACATTTCCTTCTGGTCAGCCTTCCAGGGGCCACATGATGATGAGTGGGACAAGGAGCAAAAAGGGGTGGGGCAACAAATGTAAATGTTGCCTTTTTACAGGAAGCTACCAGTAGTTCTCCATCCAGGCAAACAAGAAGCATTCAAGGACACATTCCAGTGTGGCTAAACCAAACTCAGAGGAGGGAGTGAAGCTCAGAGATGAAGTTCTGTGACCTGGGGAGAGGAGAATATTTCACCTGGAGAGAGTCCCAACAGTCCCCTTGGCTCGAGGTTTGCCCCTTGGGCAGGAGGTTCCCCAACTCCAATGAAAGGGATAAAGTGAGCCAAAGATGATGCAAAACATCTTTTAATCCTTCTTGGGTGTATGGATGGAGCTATTCTTATTGTAGGTTCCTAACTATTTCTGGGCAAGTGAGTTACAGACACCAAAGCTTTTCTTTGTTTTCCCCTGTTCTTCAGTGTTGTTTGTGGGAAAAGTTGGAACGTTGCTTCGATCGATCCAGAATCTGCTTCAGCAGCCAATGCTGTCTCTTCTTTCGTTATCTGGCCACTGGCAATTATCGGCATTTATTATTATGAATAATTAATGCCTTTGTTCACTTTAATCTGTTATTGATTGCTATCCACCTTTTAAATAATGGAGGCAGCTCTTGTGAGCATTGCCAAGTTGTAGAAGCTTCCTTTTCTCCTCTGAAGTCTTTGGACAAGTTATTTTCTTTCCTGGGAGTGTCTGGTCAGTGGAGATGCTGCAGCCCTGATGCACACATTCATGTTCATTATTGGATCACTGCAAGAACAAGGGGTGGAAATGGCCTGCCACAGAGAACAACATAGCTTGAACTTTCAGACTACTCTCAGAGGCAAAGCTTTTCCATAGGTGTCAGTTCATACATTCATCTGCCTGGGTAAATGTGGGGAAGGGTTGCGGCTCAGTGTTGGATCATTTACTTTGCATGAAGAAGGTCCCAGTTTTAATCCCAGAGATCTTCAGGTATGGAAAGACTCCTGTCTGAAACCCTGGAGAGACACTACCAATCAGTGTAGACAATATTGAGCTAGATGGACCAATTGGCTCATTTAGCAGCTTTCTGTGTTCCAGTGAACAACTGCACTCACAGGCTCCATTTGCACTCACAGCCAACCTCCATTTGTTTAAGACTCACTTCAAATTGCCTATTGGTCATACATTTAAACATTCATGCTTATTTTATGTTTAAAAGATAAAGGGTAAAGGGACCCCTGACAGTTAAGTCCAGTCACGAACGACTCTAGGGTTGCGGCGCTCATCTCGTTTTACAGGCTGAGGGAGCCAGCATTTGTCCGCTTCCGCAGACAGTTTCTCCGGGTCATGTGGCCAGCATAACTAAGCCGCTTCTGGTGAAGCCAGAGCAGAGCACAGAAACGCCGTTTACCTTCCTGCTGGAGTGGTACCTATTTATCTACTTGCACTGGTGTGCTTTTGAACTGCTAGGTTGGCAGGAGCAGGGACCGAACAACGGGAGCTCTCCCCGTCATGGGGCCTCGAACCGCCAACCTTCCGATTGGCAAGTCCGAGCAGCACAGAGGTTTAAACCACAGTGCCACCCGCATCCCTTATTTTAGGTTTAGGATCTAGTAATTTTTCTCTCTCACACAGTGCTATTCATTATTATTATTTTTAAATCAAAGTGGTTTGCAACCATGCTGCATATACACAATAAAAACTATATGAGAATTTAAACTCAGAGATCACCTAACTATTACTGAAAGTTATCTTCTAAATTGCCTACATAAACTCGCTACTGTCCATCTTTATGCTATGCTGTGTTCCTTTCAGGAATAAAAATAAAAGCAGAAAATGTTAAAAAATAATATTTAGTAAGAAACAGGTTTTGTATTTTATAAAACAGCACGTTTCACCCTTCCCTAGTAATAAACACCATTTACAAAAGTTTAGGCTTTTTTTTTTTTTTGGTCCATATTAATCCCAAGCCATTCCCCATCCACATGCATCAGCACCATATGCAGAACATGAATTCATCAAGACTTTCAAGTGCATTTGGGACCAAGTATACTGAATTAAATATTACAACTCATTACATGGTCACAAGCCATCAGTTTCCCATTTAAATAGGCAAGAGAGAGACTTTGTAATTCACAAGCGTGGTGGGGGAAACGTACTCATGGAAATCTTTTTTTATATATACAAAAAAAAAATTAATCAGGAAATGGTGAGCTTCACAACCCCCTCTTATTTATGATGATGGATCATTAGCTTCTGTCAAATATTTCCAGGCGCAATCCTCAGTCTTATTTGAAAAGGCACATTTTGCTGTTTTGGCAGTAAGTGAGCTCTGGTTTCCTCCCCTCTGTTTTTATTTAATGCTAAAGCATTTTAATTTAAACCCTTTCAAATGTGATCTCCCCCTGCTCTCTGCTTGGCACCTGTAGTCCAGAGTACTTGATATATGCCTCAGATGAATGAAGGCAGACTCGAAGTGTTTTTTCCTTACAGAAATAACTTCAGTACGCATAAAATGCTACATTTGAATGCATTGCAATTAAAAGGTTTGCATTAAGCACCAGAGGTTCATCTCTAGCAAATGTGGCAAGGAGAGGGTTTAAAACTACTTGATGTCTTATCACCGGAAACTGAGCCACAATCTCTCTGCAGGAAGATGAAACCTGAGAGTTCAGCATCTTAGCTCGTCTTGGCACCAGCAGCAATAGGAGCTAAGCTCTAAGATGATGAACAAGCAAGATGATTGCATAGGATCTCTCTCTGGGATCAGTGAGGGAAAAGTTTACTATATTAAGGACTTAAAGAAGATGGGATGACCACATTGTTTGCTGGTTTAAAATCAATTTGTTACTTTGCATTTAGTAACATTTATTTGTAACTATTTTAAGACTGTTTGCAGTGGAGCTTTGTAAGTCATTCATGTGGTGAAGAGCAAATTAATTTTTACTCTTAGAAGGTCCAGATCAGGGATTCTATTTGCAGTAGCAACACTAACATTTTTTTTTTTTTTAAGTTACAGGTAGATAGCATATACGATCTACCTGTAACTTAAAAAAAGTTACAGGTATATATAAGGGTCTGGTGACTTCTGTTTCAGTGTATCTGAAGAAGTGTGCATGCACACGAAAGCTCATACCAAGAACAAACTTAGTTGGTCTCTAAGGTGCTACTGGAAGGAATATTATTATTATTATTATTATTATTATTATTAACCAACTGTGACCGGTTAGCTCATTCTGATTCCAAGCAGAAAAGCATGAAACACAGAGGAAGTGGGTTCAGCTTAGGTAGTGCATCAGGGGCATCAGGCCCAGGGGTCAAATACAACTCTACAGGTGTCTCTACCTAACCCATGGGACTGTCTCCAGGCTGCGCCCCTCCTGGGTCTTGCTTTGCAACCCCAAGTGTTTTTGCCTGGTTGGATATGTGTCCTCAAACAATGTATCTTGCTCAAATGGATGGCTGATAGAAAGGTGTGTGTAAGTATGCAGAGAAACAAAGGTCTACTTACAAAGGTCAAATGTGATTTCAGGCACGGAGTCTTTCTCCATCTAACCTGGAGATGCCTTCGGAAATTGAACCTGTGACATCTTCTGCTTGAAAGGCAGATGTTTGATCACTGTGAGCTACTTTTGTTAGCCACCTGTGGAGGAAAACATTCTGAAAGCTGGGATTAAAATGTCTAAAACAGCATAAATATATCACACCTGCTCCATCTGTTTTTATTTACAAGGGGGTATCTCTGTTTCCTGGAACTTGTTTCTGCTCTCTTATTTTGTTTCCCTTGCTGCCTTTTAGAAAGATATTTTGGATCTGCTTTAATTATGAGCTAGAATTCATCATGTTTCAGTCACCTTCCATTAGTCTTCAGATAGGAACATGGCTACATCGGAACACAAAATCCTCTTCTATATTCTTTCTCTTATAACCACCAACCCGCCCGCCGCCCCCCCAAAAAAACCCTCCACTGTAAAAGCCCGTCTAATAATAAACACTGCTGAAATGTGCTTGAATTGAGGTTTTAATAAGTAGGGCTGTGCACATCCTCACAATTTGGGCCAACCTGGGGAATCACTCATTCCAGATCTGGCCCCAAACCTATTCGAGGAGTGGGGGCAATGTTTTATTAGAGTGTCTAAAACCCTAGTAAACATACAGTTGGGAAGAGCAGAGGATGAAGGGAGGGTATTGCTCTGCTTTGCAAAGCAGCACCCTGCAAGTCACTGGACTGACTCTTCTGCTCACCGGATGCTTACAGCTTTCCTGGCTAATGTCCCCCCCCCACACACACACACCCGCCAGTGCCATATCGCTCTGAGTGACCTGACACAGGGCAATCTGGGGATGTCTCAGCCTGTTATGGTTCAGGCTTTGGCCAAATCTAGTGCAGAGCCCTAACAATAAGTACTGGTACCAGAAATTAAATACACTGCTGAATATTTTTAAATTTTAATGAGATGACATTATTACGGTGAGCATTGAAAACACATCCTGGTTCAGGAGTCTATTCAGGATGGGCTCTTGCACAATAAGCAGCAAGTTAAGCTGTAAGCCAGGCAGAAAACAGCAGCCTCTGGCAAAATTAATGGGCAAGGGAGGAAGGCACCTGAATAGTGAGTATTGTGTGAAAATAGGTGATGAAGTTCTCAAACATCTCTGTTTTCACCTGTGAAATGTTGAAGGGGATGATATAATGCATAGTTATTGCTTTTTGCCTTCACAATGGGCTTAAACTGTTGTTTCTAACAAGTTTAACAACAACAAAAAGTATGAATACACATAAAGGAGTGCAGAATGTTGAATGAAGCAATTTCTGCCCTAAATACCATCTTCTCAATACCTCTCCAGATGATTTTCCCAGGATAGCTGGCAAAATGTTGATGATTTAAGGAAAATGATCATCCCTTGCCCACGTCTTGACACTGGTTCACGCATACCACTTGATTGTAAAAGAACACCATAAGGCAATAAAATCAAGGAAAAAATTGCAACCCCACTTTGAAACATACAAAAGTTAAAATACTAAAACAGATTAAAATTACCTCAACTTTCTAAGCATCTGGGTAGGCTTGCATAAACAAGAATGTTTTTTTAGCAGACGCCAAAAAGAGTACAGTGAAGGTCCCTGCTTGATCTCAATAGGCAGGGAATTCCAAAGTGTAGATGCTGAACTGCCTAGTTTGATGTCATCTGCAAACTTGATAAGCATCCCCTCAATTCCTTCATCCAAGTCGTTCATAAAGATGTTGAACAACAATAAGCCCGGGGCAGAACACTTTGGTACCCCACTTGCCACTTTTTTCCATGTGATAACTCCTTAATAACTCTGTGATTAAGCTGAGATGTGAATGTAGGGCAAACCCAACGTATTAGCCACCAGATTGCAGTATGCAGGATACAAGATTATGATCAAATGTAACTTTAATGATTTGAGATAACTAGAAACTGAAGTGAGACAAAAGAAGGATGATGCAAGGAACTCAGTGGCCAAAGTACAGCAATAGAATCCTTCAAAGGATGCCAGAGAGGGCAATTTAATTTGGAGCTCAATTGAAAAATTAGTGATGCATCTTCTGGGTTGCCTTTTTTACAACATGACAGAGACTAGAATAAGTGCTACATTTTAATGTAAATTACCAAGATTAGGCTGCTATCAAGCAGTAGTCCTTATTAGTTTAATCTCTTTGAGTCCTGTCACCTTCCATCTCAGAATTGATTTAAATAGGGAGAAAATTGCTAGGGCACAGTGGTGAAATTTGTCATTATTCATTAGCTGATGCCGCCTGAGCACCCCCCCCCTTTTAATAGCTAATGTTGATCAGCAACATTGCACCAAGAGTCAATAAATCACTACAAACTAAACTTAATTGCAACAAGAATTAAATTAGCAACTGGTGAAGGAAATTCACTAGTTTCTGTTACTGTGGTGATCTTGATAAATAAGGTGAGGAGGGGGCTGTGTAGCTCTTGCTCAACATGCAAAAGGTCCCAGGTCTGAACCTTGATGTTTCTAGGTAGGTCTGGGTCAGACAGACATCTCTGTAGAGCTGCCACCAATCAGTTTAGACCAGGGGTGGGGAAACTCTGGTCTGGGAGTCAAGTGTGTCCTCCAAGAATCTTCCCAAGGTTGCACCCTTCGCCAAGACCACACATGCCTTCCTAAGGCTCAACCCCTCGCCAGATGTGCTCTGAGGTGTCTCTAAGTATTCTTGCCTGGAAGGAATGTGTCTGAATTGTGATGATGTCTCTAGCTTGCCTAGGTGGGATATGAAGAGATAGGGAGTATGTGTGTGCTTAGAACCATCTGACTGCTATGTACATAAATTGAATGTATCCTACTATGAAAAGGTACAGTGTTACATTTGTTTCTCCATCCACTTTTTCCTCTGGCTCCCTCACCTTTTGCCTTTGATCCTGCATGCCACTCCTGGAAAATTCCCATGAAGGAATGCAACCCCCTTTCTGAAAAAGGTTCCCCATCACCAGTATAAATGATACTGAATTAGATGACCCTATGTTTTGACGATATAAGGCAACTTCCTGTGACCTGGAGAAAACAACATATGTGTGTCACATGTAATCAATATTATCAATGGTACTTTCAATTCATGCAGATGTTGAAGGCATTAGAACAAAAGGTGGCAATTTTTAGCACTAACAGAATAAGCACACATATGACCAGGCTGCTATTATTTTTCCAAATGAATCTGTGTACCCCCAGCTATATTCATGCACAAAACAAACAACTTGCATTTTGAATCAGCAGAGGACCAGCTACTGACTGGCAAATACATATAGCACATAGTAGACAGAGGAGAGCAGTTTGCAACATTCTTTGGGAGAAGCCTTGGCATGAGAATATGAATGATACAGGTGTGTCCTCATCTCACCTCTGAAATTTTGGAGGGTGTATTAATCTTTTGCACCAGCTGGAGCTTCTGGACCGGGCCCAAGGGTACTCCCACCTAAAGTGCATTCCAATAATCATAAAATGACAAACTATCTATTTGTGATTGCAAACCAATGCCGAAGGCTCAGAATTGAGTCCCTTTAAGCAGTAAACTAGTGCAGCAGTGGAGTATGAGCCCCCCCCAAAAAATGGCACTTGGGCCTTTTTACACGATAATGACACCAATTCAATCAACTAAGCTGGGATTTGAGCACCCACATGAATGAGACGTGCAACAGCAGTTTTATAGGAAGGCAATACAACCAGATTAGTGAGCAGGCGATAAAATGTTGTTGTCAATTTTAACATTACAAGGCCACACAACAACCTCATAGTGATGGACTTCATAAGAAAGGGATTTCAGAATTGGCAGTTAACACGAGAACAGAACTACATTCTATTATTTATTTATTTATTTATTTATTTATTTACCTCTTCTACCCTGTTTCCCCTTTTTTAATACGTAGTCATAAAGTAAGCCATGGCAGGGTTTTTTTACCTTTGTGAGAAGTAAGACGTACCCCAAAAGTAAGCCGTGGTGCCGCCACAGGGGGAGGCTGCACCGTACCATACTGACGTAATAAAAATAAGACATCCCCCTGAAAATAAGCCACCCTGTGTTTTTTTGAGGGAAAAAAATTATAAGACGGTGTCTTAAAAAGGGGGAAAGACGGTAAGAAAATTTATAAGCATAAACCAAATATTGTATTCTTTAATAGTGAAAACAAAATAAAATAAAAAAATTCCTTCCAGTAGCACCTTAGAGACCAACTAAGTTTGTTCTTGGTATGAGCTTTCATACCAAGAACAAGCTCATACCAAGAACAAACTTAGTTGGTCTCTAAGGTGCTACTGGAAGGAATTTTTTTATTTTATTTTGTTTTGACTATGACAGACCAACACGGCTATCTACCTTTATCTTTAATAGTGAGTACTTCCCAAAGATGGATATCAGAAAGCATCACTTTCCATTCTGCCACGTCTTAATTGCAGCCAGTGTTGTTTCCATTTTGCAGCAGTTCATCTTCTGCAACCCCCACCCCACCCCCCACACATTATGTGTCTCACTGTCAACTCTAACAAACTATCGCACCTCATTTATTTCAATGTAAAGGAAATGCAATGCAAATACTGTGGGGGGGGATTAATCATGCACCATTTACAGACTTAGAGCAACACTATGTTTCTTGGATTGATTTCTGTCCCAGACACAGGACAAGTAAGTGACCAGTTTCCTCTCCCATTTCTTTTTTTATCAAAATTGTCCAGCATCCTTATCCACACATTTTATCTTCCTTCAGCTATTTAGAAAGGACTACAATGCAAGAGATTTGAGGAGACTCTCTAGAACCACAGTTGTTTTTCTGATGCACTGCATTGCTTTGTTCTTGTTCTTGTTCTTGTTTTAATGTATTTTTATTAAAGATTTCTTGGTTTACAAAAGTATGTGCAATGTCTCTTTTTTCAAGTTACATTTTCTACAGATCAGTTTCATTTGTTGAGACATTAGTGTTACATTAGGAAGAAAAGGGGGGAAGAGGTGGAGGGGGGAAATGGTGAGTGGGGGTGAGGTAAGGTGGCAGTGTTTGTATTTTACAGAATGTGGGGGGGGGTCGTGTCAGTGTCGCTTGTGCAGGTTCTCTTTGCTATTCGCTTGTGTTTCTTTAGTGGTGAGAGAGGTTGGGGTTGGCCTAGGGTGTGGTTGTTTGTTTGTGATTGGCTGTGGTGAACTTGTGTTCATGTGTGAGTGGGGTGGGTGGATGTTTTGGATCAGGTTAGCCATATTTATTCATATGCTGTTGGTGGATTCTTGTCGTTGTCTTGTTGTGCTGTGTGTGTGATGAAGGGGAGCCATACCGGGGTGAAGGTGTCTTCTTTTGTTTGTCCCCGTGTCAGTTTCAGCTTTTTTCTAGTAAGGCTGTTTCCCATACTACTTGGTACCATTGGTCCCTGCTTACTCCTGACAGATCTCTCCAGTGTCTGGTTATGATGTTTCTGGTTGCTGAGAGCAGGTGGGTTATGAGTTCTTTGTGATGTGAGTAGGCATTATTGTCTTGGAAGATGTTTAGTAGGGCCAGTTCTGGGGTTATTTCTAATACTTGCTTAATTATTTTGCATATTTCTTTTATGGCTGTTGTCCAGAATAGTTGGATTTTGGGGCATTCCCACCACATGTGGAAGTATGTGCCTGTGGAGGTCTTTGTTGTTGTTTTAAAATACATTCTAACACATGTAAAACATTCTAAATTAAATCATGTATCCGTTTGCTGCTTTATGCTCCTTCAGGAGGAAGGACTGGATCTAAATTAAGTACAAAACCAAATGCACTACTGTTGGGCTTAGGATGACATGAGGAGCAGGTCACTAATAAGAACCAGTGATGAACCCCAAATGTCTATTTCAAGAGCAGAAGTTCCAGAGCTGAAACAAAATTTTCAGATGTGTTCTGAACTTGGTGAACCTTTATGGAATTTAGAGTTCAATTTGCATATGTTTCAGATTTCACTTGTTTACTTCAGTTCCTATGGGTTGTGGCGATCACACAGGATCCCCGGGCGTTTCACCGTCTATTGATCCCTGTGCCACCACGCTCTTTCTCCGCTGCCACAAACCAGGCTCTACCTGGTAAAAGACTGAGCCCAGTCAGGGTTAACTTGAAACATGAAACTTATGTTTATTTAGTGCAGTTTAACAAGTGTGGCATAGGGATCAATAGACGGTGAAACGTCCGGGGACCCTGTGTGATCGCCGGGGAAGGTAGAGTCAGAGGGACTATAAAAACCCACTCTGGGGAAGTTGTAAGGGTTGGTTGGCAGTTGGGGGTTGGTTGGCAGTTGGGAGTTCGTTGGTCGGTGTGGGTGTGAATGGGACAAGGTGTAGGCCGGTTGAGTTAGTGAAGTAGGATAAGAGGAGGCAGGAACAGTTAGGAACAAAGAAGACAGGCAAATAACTGTAATTAACTGTGAACGTTTATGAAACCACATGCTTGTTAAACTGCACTAAATAAACATAAGCTTCATGTTTCAAGTTAACCCTGACTGGACTCAGTCTTTTATCAGGTAGAGCCTGGTTGGTGGCAGCGGAGAAGAGCGTGGTGGCACAGGGATCAATAGACGGTGAAACGTCCGGGTACCCTGTGTGACAACACCACACAAACCTTAAATGGAGGCAATAAACAGTATGTTATAACTTTTGTAATCACAATGGGCTGTATTCAACCTACTCAGAATAGGCCCATTGAAATTAATGAACCATCTAGTCACATCAATTAACTTCAATGGGTCTACTCTGTGTAGGGCCAGCACTGATTACCACCCTATCCTCTCTTCTTCTCTGCCACCCGAACGTCTGAAATCACCAAATCTATTAGAATTCATGATTTGGAACGTTGCCAATTTAAAAAGAGAGGGAATATATTTAAAAATTAGCATTTGGCAAACCACTCCAAGTTAAAAGAATTAATTGCTTTAGCCATTTTTCGTTCTTCACAGTTCATTTCAGCTCTATAAAAATTTCAGTACTCTAGATCAATCTCCACACTAGAACAAAGGTTCACTCCAAAGTTCTTATCAAAAATACTAAATTAAAGATAGCAGATTAGGAAGAAACCTATGCCAAGCACATGGTAATGCCTACATGCATTATTATTATTTTTCTTGAGAAGATTGGTGGGGTATTTTTTTGTTCTTAATGCAAATTAATCCAAAGCTGATGTTAACTCAAATGAAGCATAGCAAGTTCCAACCCCTCTAACAGACAGCTCTATACTTACCGATATTTCACAGTGTGGACACGGTGAAGACTTCTAATTGGAAAATTATCCAATGTACTATGACTCAAATATTATATAATCAGATCCTTTGCAGCCAGGACTTGAAAAAAGCAGTGTTGTTGTTGTTGTTGTTGTTGTTGTTGTTGTTGTTGTTACTACTATGACTACTACTCAATGAGAAAACAGAGCAGGGCTTTCAGCATTGCTGCCCCTGATCTGTGGAACTGTGCCCCATTAAGTTATGACAGGCCCCACAAGCTGTACATTCCAGAAACAAATGAAGACATTTTCATTTCAACAAGCTTTTCCAACCAGATGGAAAGGTCTCTGTCTATTCTGAATTGTTTTTAAAGCACAATTTCCATTCCACTGCAGTGCCTCCTCTGCCAAAAAGTAACATTTTTCATTTTGTTTTCTGCTGTATGAAGCTTACGTAATTTATAAACTATGTAATTTACCTTGTCATTATTCTATTCCAACCAATTCATTGCAGTGCAAAGGAAATACAAATGGGGTGGTTGTGGTTGTATCATCTGCATACCATGAGCATCAAAACAGTGAATATTGATCTTGTTTGTGGGATTGATTTCTGTTCTGGACATGGGATGAATAAGCGAACACTTGTAACTTCCACTCCATTTTCTGTTTTCATTCCAATTCTCCAACATGGCTAGTTAACGCGTCAGGTAATTGGAAGGATTCATATCTTCTAGATGTTACATGTGTCAGTGCCTTCAAAATCTGGTTAACTGATTTGCAAATCTGCTATATTTATTAAATATAATCAGAATTCCTTTACCTCTTGAGTCTTCTTCTGCATGGGTGTGTTGGCAAACAACTCACTCCCTCTTAAAAGCTTCAGATATCCAACCACAAAGAGATTACCTACTGAAACAATTTGCTCGAAGGAATAATGGGCAACCTTATTGCGATGTGTGTGTGTTACTTTGGGCTCCTGAAGTATTCAATTATTTAATTAACGTAGTTACTGTGAGATGCTTACAGCACTCTCACCAAACAACACTATGCCTCGGCTGATAGTTTGGGCAATTACTGAAGAAGACAAATGAAATAATAAAACCAGCAGAACTTCACAATCTGGAAGACCAGAAGGCAAGTGGGGGGGATGTCCCTGAATTTATTGGGTTTGGTGAAGAAGAAGAAGAAGAAGAAGAAGAAGAAGAAGAAGAAGAAGAAGAAACTTTATTTCCAGTTGTGTACTCCTGGCTCCCTCCACACACACCATCCAAAGTTAGTACAGAGAATGTACCTATGAGAGACTCCATATATTAAAACACCAGGCGTGCAATAACTAAATTATAAAAGCAATAATAATAAATGTAGAAAAAGAGATCAATAAAATAAAAAGATGCATATCCACAGTCTCCCCAGGGCATCCTTAAGACACGTTTCAAAGATAGTACAACACAAAGAACAATATATACACAACCAATTTCTCTTCTGGAATGCAAAACACACGTGGGCTTAACAATATTTGCAACAGAGTTTCCCTGTGGAGCTTTTAAGATGTGTGCTGTGATTATGAGCTAAGAATGCTCAACAGAAATGCAACTAAATCTTAATAGGACTATTGATAGGATACTAAGCTGGCAGGAATCTGACTCTATGGCTTAGGTTTAAAGATATACTTCAAAGCCAGTGGAAATGAATAAGGAAGGAGAGAGGGAAAAAGATTGAAATATTGCACCTTATATAGGACATGCAGCAGCCATGGCAGCTGCTGAAGAGGGTTTTCACAGTGCCTCCCATAAAACTCTGTGTGTGTGTGTGGGTGTCCCTTCCTGAGTGAAAATAGGAGAGTTTTCAGTTTGGAGGATTCTGAAATCACATTTTAGAATGCAAGAGCCATTAAGGGCCAAGTAGCACATTATCAGAAATGCAGAGCTTGACATTGAATGCCATCTGAATCAAATTTCTCCCCTATCCCTACCAAAGTTTTCTTCTTCTTCTTCTTCTTCTTCTTCTTCTTCTTCTTCTTCTTCTTCTTCTTCTTCTTCTTCTTCCAAAATAAGCTTTTAAAAGGGGGAAGGGCAGGAGTTCTGAAGTCTAGTGCAAAATACCTGAGGTTTTGTCCCCCTGGACCACTCCCTTAGAATGTCCCTGGACTAAGGCATAATAAACATTGCTACTGGCCCAAAGGTGGGAGGATTGAAAAAAAATAGTCCTACAAAAGAACACTGGCAGAATAAGCTAGCAGAATATGTGGAATTAGCAATGTTGACTGTAAAGTTAAGGATTCAGAATGAATCTGACACAAGAGAGGGGTGGGAATACTTTGAGGAATAGTTAAAGAAATACAGTAACCAGATAAATTTCCAAGCAGGGCTAGACGTATGAGCAGCAGTTAAAAGGAACCAGAGGAGAGTTGGTAATTAAGGAAATGCAGCATAACAAGAATTGAACAAGAAGCCATGGAGGGGTGTGTGGAGAAGTTCAAGAATGTAGGATAATTGATAATAACTGCACTGTGGATGTATCAAATAAATAAATAAATAAGCTGGAAATTGAACCTGGGACTTTCTGCATGCAATACAGATGCTCTACCTAGTGTGCTATGGCCTGTACCTTTACGTCACAGTGAGGGGCCAGTTTATTTGGGAGTCACATCCATTAGCCAGGGTCACAATCTATATCTCTTTCCCCTGCAGTTTCTCTCCTCCCATCTGATTCTCTTCCTATTAAAAATGAAAAGGATTTCCTTTGCACTTAAAGGATGAAAGACTGCCCCAGTAAAACGCAAATTCTTCAAAGCTTTAAAGGGATTTTATGGCAAGGCATTACATTTTATAGTTTTCACAGTGAGGGTTTTTATCAGCTTTCATGCTAAATCTCTGTTCTGTCAGCAGCTAAATAGGTAGTACGATATGGCAATACTTTCTCTACCTCAAAATTAAGCATTCATCCTGAGAAGGGTAACTTGATGAATCCAGCTACTCTCTTTGGGGAAGGTTTGCAATTTGGCCACCACCACAATCTCACCCCAAGATTTTGGATTATCTCTGTGGTCAAGGATATGATAATGGGAGTAAAATGAAATGTAAACAAAGCGGCATACCAAAGAGAGCCCTGGACACAAACCCACATCCTTTTACATGCTCTGCAACACACTCTTTAAACTTGGTGGTCAATGATGTCACTAAGTATTGCCTGGAAGCAACTAGTTTCTTCAGTTTGGTTCAACAAACCTGTAAATATTTCTCTGTGTAGACTCAGTGTTGGCAAATTCTAACTATCTATGTATCAGACATGGGTATAAGCCATTGAGCAAAACAAGATGGGAGAGTCATATTTTGTGTTTGTGTGTGTGATGCTTTAATAGTGATCTTTGATAACCCATGCCTAAAAGGTTTACCTGGAAATACTTCCTGAATCAGAAGCACCAGCTTCTCCAGAAGATTGGGGAGGATATGATGTCATGTGGTGTCCTGACGTTGTGCATGCGATGATGCAAGGAGCCAGGGGGCAGAACTGAATATCCTCTGAAAATTGAGGGGGCCCAGTTCCCTCAAAGAACACGTTCAGGTGGCTGAAACAGCCTCAGCCCCTACGAGTTGGTGCCTATGTCCTGAATTGAAGCTAAGGCCCTTGCTGATGCAGTTTGTAAGTTCATGTTTGTAGTATCCCTTGCTACATTGCACAACATCCTTTTTGAACATACCCTTGTTGTTGTTGTTGTTCAGTTGTGTCCGACTCTTCATGACCCCATGGACCAGAGCATGCTAGGCACGCCTATCCTTCACTGCCTCTCGCAGTTTGGCCAAACTCATGATAGTAGCTTCGAGAACACTGTCCAACCATCTCATCCTCTTTCGTCCCCTTCTCCTTGTGCCCTCCATCTTTCCCAACATCAGGGTCTTTTCCAGGGAGTCTTCTCTTCTCATAAGGTGGCCAAAGTATTGGAGCCTCAGATTCAGGATCTGTCCTTCTAGTGAGCACTCAGGGCTGATTTCTTTAAGAATGGATAGGTTTGATCTTCTTGCAGTCCATGGGACTCTCAAGAGTCTCCTCCAGCACCATAATTCCAAAGCATCAATTCTTCGGCGATCAGCCTTCTTTATGGTCCAGCTCTCACTTCCGTACATTACTACTGGGAAAACCATAGCTTTAACTATATGGACCTTTGTCGGCAAGGTGATGTCTTTGCTTTTTAAGATGCTGTCTAGGTTTGTCATTGCTTTTCTCCTTACAAGCAAGCTATTAGGAAATAAGGAAGCGGATTTAAATCAGCTACAAGCCAACTGCAAGTGACCAAAAATTACCTTGTGGGCTGTAGAAGTGATGAGGGCTTTCAACAAGTTTTGATAGATGTTACTGAGATGGCAAAGTAGTAATGCAACCATACGTGGAGATGAAATAAGTTAGAAAAAGGAGAAAGAAATGGCAGCTTGAGTATGAGGCCCAAGAAGAGGCAAGACCCAAACCAGAAATTCCAAGCAGGTTTCTACTACACTGTCTTACATGGGGTCATACAATCTGTTGAAGAGAGATTCCAACAGCTACAACTATGTAAGTCTCTGTTTGGCTTCTTGTATGTTATACTGTATCAGCAAGAAGATCTACCAAAGATGTACTTAAGGCCTGCAAGAAAGACAAGTTGGCTTAGCAACCATATCAGTTGAACATGCACAAGCATCTGCGCTTGACCTGAATGCAGGGGTGACAATACTTGCAAAGTAAAATGAACACAAAGTGAGATTTTGATATGCCTGAAACTTTAAAGAGCCTTAATTTTTAACATCACAATTCACAAGATTATTCAAAATGATTTGTTTGCTAGAACATATTCTTTTGTATTTTTTATTATTTCATTTCTATACCGCTTTATAGTTTTAAGGGGGGGGGGGAATCTCAAAGCAGTTTACAACCTACATTAAAACACCAAATAAAACAATCCAGAATGAAAATATTACTGAAGAAAGCCAGGTATAAAGTATACATCCAAAGCAGCATAAATAGCAGGGAACTTAAATATTATCTTAAACATTTCAAAAGAAAACATTACTAAATGAAGTCAAATATGAAATGCACATTTAAAGCAGCATAATTAGCAAGAGAATATTGTTACATGCCAGGAGTCCAGGCTCTTACCCAGGGTTCGTGTTTCATCAACTACCACTTTTCTCTCTAGGTTACCTCATCACCACTGCAGTCCTAAAACAACTGCTTTCCTTTTGTCTTTGCTTACCATCCCAGAGCTCAGCGAGGGGCTCCCCATTTGCCAATAGGGCCAAGGGTCCAGAGTGCAAGTGGTTGCCCTGACTGATCCAAGCACCTTGTCCACCTCCTTGGCCCTTAGTACTTGAAACTCATCCAACAC
Source organism: Darevskia mixta (assembly GCA_034641385.1). Classification (NCBI taxonomy): domain Eukaryota; kingdom Metazoa; phylum Chordata; class Lepidosauria; order Squamata; family Lacertidae; genus Darevskia; species Darevskia mixta. The sequence goes on from JAWWNH010000061.1 coordinate 19,322,839, forward strand.
AACAGGACTAGACAGTGCTCTGGACATCGCTTGAAATTCATCTGTTACAACAACAGAGTCAAGATCCCAGTGGATGCAAGGATTCCCCCCCCCAAAAAAACAAATTGTTTTGCAAACAAGTAACAGAGAGCTACCATCACCATCTCATATTACTTATTCTAGCAATTTAAAATAGTTAATTTATTTAAATTTAGTGTTAATTTTTCCTAATAAACACATCTTTGTATGCAGTTCTGACTAATGTACCTATTTTTGCAAGCAATTTCCCCTTACACCATGCATTGTTTTATGTCATTTTTACTAATGTTTTCATTTCTGTGTACATTTCCCCATAATATATGCATTTTTGTAAAGACATTGCAAAATTCAGGGAAGTTCAAATTTCTAAACATACCAGTAGATGTGCTTTGGTTCTTCAGCCATAAAGTGTGAATTAAATAGACCTGTATTTCTCCTCCAGTCCTAAGAGGGTCTGGTTGTGTTTGTTCTCTACAAAAAGGAAATGAAACAATCTCTGTTTCCAAGTTGTTTCAGCAAATTCTTACAGTGGGTATCCATGCAGCACATCACATAAGAACACCTACTTCAATGTTCCCTGCTGCTGACTTAGAAAAGGTAGGTGAGGAGAAATTAAAACTTTGCCAAGTAGTGTGTATATATATATATATATATATATATATATATATATATATATATATATATATAGTCAGTTTGAGAAAAAGATCCACCCTCAGTAAGCTTTGCAGAAAAACTCAATTCATCACCCTCAGGAAGACAAAGAGCTGAGTCAACTTGGCTGCAATTCCAATAAAGGAGTTGATCGAATCATCAAAATTGTCAGCTTCCAATGTGCAATGGTAATGTAATAAAGTAGGGACTTCTACAGCACTGTTGTCGGCTTGGAAACCTCAGAGCTTTATGAAAAGATACAGAAGCTATTTATAGGGATTCCATGGTCTACAGATGGCACAGAGACACCTACAGGGATGAATTGTGGAAACTGTAGACATTATCCGTATCTTCCAACAGTCCTTGTGCTTGCTTCTCTTTCCTGCTTGATGGGAGAGGAGGTGCACCTTAGATCCTGATACTTCCTACATCAGGCAAGGCCATGACCTTAAAGAGACAGCAACCGTAATCCAGGTAGAGTGGGCATGAATTAAGTTAGGACAATTGACATTCAATGGATGGGGTCTTGAGTTCCATAAGTCCATTTTACATTGCAGTTGCATGGGTGCTTCTGCCTAGATTATGGAACAAAGCCCATGAAATCCAGGTGACACCTTCCATCACTGATTTCAGCTGACAGCATCCTCAGGCAGTTACCAAGTGCCCAGCACTGTTGATATCACTGCACTCCGTTTTCTCAGGCTCCGATGAACGATAGATGGACACTACTTCAATGTTCTACAGTGTCCTATAGCAATGCTTTGCTTCTCTGTTGCTTTGGTCCCAGGGCATGATCTGAAAGCACATGCTTCAGCCACATTGTTGAGGTTAAGCAGATCTTGGCCACAACAGTATCTGGATGGGTGACACAAGTCTTATAGCAGAAGAAACACAGGATATAGATGTAGAGAAACAAATGAGTTCACACAGTTACAAAGGCAGCCACCTGGTGCATCTCTAAGGGACGCTACACCACTGCTGTCATAATGTAAGAGAAGTTCCTTCACTGACACATAATGTCATTTTCATCCTCTGCTAGACTCTGTCTTCCTCTCATATCCAGTAAAAATGGCCTTCGCTGTGTTTGCACCCAGATTATGGAATATGCCTTATGAAGTGTGCCTGGCACTTCTTGTAACTGTTTTTGGAGACCTTTTATTATCATTATCACAGCAGGTTTTTACTTTATGAGGTAAACAGCTATTTTTTATGATTTTTTTTTTTTTTAAAAAACTGCTCTTTTGCAATTGTTTCCCTATGTTTTAATGCAACTGTAATTTGTAGACACTGTAAGATGCCCTGAACGGTGTAATTATTACACTACAGGGGTAGGATACAAATGTGCTGATAAATAATATAATGAAGTATCACTGGCTTTTCCCTGAAGGGGATTTAGTCATTGACTTTTGCGTATTTTTGTTTGTTTGTTTGTTTGTTGTTGTTTTCCTCCCCTTTAAAAAATTATGGATTGGCTGGCCGTTTCATTAGTTGGTGACCTCTTGACATTTTATAGTGAATAAATTGTATTTGTTTACTGGTGTTTTATTGCAAGGCACATTAAAGGAGCCTGCTCTTAAGGGTGGCATATAAGTAAATAAGCAAAAAATAAGTGGTGCAGCATTACATAGGAGAGAATGGTCAGATTCAGAGCAGTATTCAAGGAACCCTGTTAGACTGTGAGATATGGAACAGGGTATCTACTTTTCTTATTCTTATTGAAATTCTTTAGGTTTATTTAAACAATTCCACTTGAGCAGGGCTGGGGCACCTGCTGCTCCCTGTATGACATTGAACTGCATCTCCCATCATCCCTGATCATTGTCCACACTGGCTGGGGCTGATGAGAGTTGGAGCCCAATAACAACTGAAGGGCCACACGTTCCTTACCTCGGCTCTTGAGGAAGAATCCTGAAAATTGTTTCACATTACTGTCTCTGAAATTCTGGCTGGAATGTGGATAGCAGGCTGTAGGGCAAGTGGGGGAGGACCTTTGGCCCTAAAGATGTTGCTGAACCACAACTCCCATCAGCTCCAGCCAGCATGGCTAGTGGCGAAGGATGATAGGAGTTGCATTTCAGCAACAGCTGAAGAGCCAAAGATTTCCCACACATGCTGTAGGGGGAAATATATGATTTTGCCCTCTGACCATGCATCCAGAAATACATGAATTTTGCAAGTCCGTGCTTAATCGTGTGGGTTGGAAAAATGTACTGAATCCATGAAATATTTCATTATTATGTCATTGCCAGGATATATATTATATATCATATCCTGCTGGACTTTGCACTATAAGCACTGCCAAGAGAGTTTTAAAATTGTCTTGTGGGCTAGCTACGTATTATATATGAATGTGTGTAACAGAGCTCTGTTTTTGTGTTTTTTTTGCTTTAAATGAAGAGGCTTCAGCAGGAAGGGATGTAGGACGAAGGATAACAAGATAGAAGGGAGATGTTTAAGCTGCATCTTCCCTTTCCTCTGTAACTGTCAAAAGGATCAACCAGATTCTTGACATCTTAAGTGACCTTTGAAGCATAACAGTGTATCAATGCTACCTTGTCCTGCTTGCAATTCCTTGTTCTGTCCCCCCCCCCCACTGTACATTTGAAACAACCAAAGAAAGGCAGAAAAGACAAGAGTGTTACTGAGCTTAGGTGAGGGCAGGAAGCCATCTCGCCCAGAGGTGCCTTAAGTACCTCTGGGGGGAACTCATTGCAACACACATCTCCCGACTCTGGCCTCTTCAGGCATCCCACTATGGTGAAAACAAGTTCTGAGGTTCCCAAAAGTTCAGACTAGAACTCAGAGGGTTCACTGGAAAAGAACATAAGAAGCTGCCTTATATAGAGTTAGGTCATGGGTCTAGCAGGCTCAATATTATCAACACTGACTGCATTGGCTCTCTGAGCTCTACATGGAAGGATCTCTCCCAGTCACACCTGGAGATGCCAGTGATCGAAGCTGAGGCACCTGTGTGCAAAACAGATGCTTTCCTGACCCTTCCCATGAGCTTTCTCCATCATTGATTGATTAGAATTCCAGTGCCAGTATTATTATTTCCATATGGACCTCCTGACCACTGACCAGACCTTTCACAAATTGGCCTAAAGTTTGTGTGCTTCTCGTGTTCATGAACTTCCTCTTGCATTTCCTTTGTTTTGCTTTATCTCTTTAAAATATGACTCATTTTTATTTCTCTGAGTCATGAAGGCATTCTGAGTCATGAATTATCTGTTACAGCTTTATCTTTATAGTTGTGCTGAGAGGTAGCATCCAGCTGCCCAGCCCGTTCCCTGGTCTCAAAGAACATGTCATGTGCCAACAGCACCCAAAGGATGCTGCCATCATGGACTGGGTATGTTCCAGCTGCTCAGCCACAGTTCTGGGCCTCTGAGGATCCTGGAGGGTTCTGTTTCCTGGCATCTGCCATCAACCAGGATGGGTGAAGTAAGATCCAACTGCTAAGCCCTGCTCCCTTGCTTCAAAGTGTTCTGATGGGAGCTTCTGCCTATCCTGACACTAGGAGAACGAGGACCAAAATACTGCCCAAGCCATTGTCTTTTCACCTGAGTACACACCATTTATTTACAGCACATTTAAATCACATTACTTCCTCCCAAAGAATCCGGGGAATTGTATTTTATGAAGGGTGCTAGTTCTGTGTAGAGGGGGACTACAATTCCCAGGGATAAGCTAGGATTGGCAGGTGAGGCCGTGTTGGTGGTACAGCCATTGGGAGCTGCTCAATTGGCACTGGCCGATGACAGGGCCTTTTTAGTGGTTGTTTCGCAGTTGTGGAATGCCCCCCCCTAGTGAGATGCACTTGTCTCCATTTTTTTTTTAATGTTTAGGAGGAACTTGAAAACATTCCTGTTTAACCAGGCACTTGGTGGCTGAAGAATACTTTTCCTGGCAATCCCAAAATCACTGGATGAAAGAATGTTTTGGCTGTTTAAGGAGGCTTTTAATGCTTTTAACTCAAATTGCTTTTAGAATGCTTTAACTGTTTTAGGATGTTTTACTTTTTGTAAACAAGCAAGCAAGCATGCGAAAAATGCTATAAATTCATGATATTTATGCAGCCTTCATAGGGACACCATGCAACTTCGGTTCTCCTGCCAGATTTGAGTGTGGTTTCAATAATATTTTGTACCCCTTTCAAAGCCTCTCAGGGCTATAAAGTGAGATATGTGCATTCAAAATGAATGAATGAATGAATGAATGAATAAGTTATATTGTGCATAGTGGCAGCATACTGGCAGATTAACTATAGGAACACAGTGGCAGATCATTAGTTTCATGAATCAAAAATCCCAGGCAAAAGATTCAGGCTCTGATCTCATCCTCCTCCTCCTTCTTTTGGAAGCAACAGACAATTTTGCTGCCTTTTCTTTCCCCTGTAACTGTCACAAGGATCAACCAGATTCTTGACATCTTAAGTGACCTTTGAAGTACAACAGTGTACTTTGTCTCAATGCTGCCTTGTCCTGCTTGCAATTCCTTGTTCTGTTTTTCTTTTTCCCCCCACCGTACATTTGAAACACCTAAAGAAAGGAAAGGAAAAGGGGAGAGGGGAGAACACCATGCAAACACCTTTATGGCAGAAGTGAGATTTCTTTTGCTGTCCTTTGCCATACACATCAGGCTTAAAATGATGGATGGATTTGTCATTTAAAGTTAGTTAGAAGGATTACTCATGCACTGTCTCCTTTGATTAGCAGATATTATGATAACATTGCAAGCAGAACGGTGGGGCATTCCTGAAGGCTAAAGTGATTCTATTTGAGGGACTGGCACACTTTTCTGTTGTTGTTTTATCAAAAAGCTGATCGGCATCACAGAAGAAAATGCTATACTATAAGGAATGCATTGATGTTGGTGCATACTTTTCTTTGGCATCCCACTTTCCCTCCTGTTCTATTATTTCACCCCAGATTATTACTGATGTTCAGGAATTCTGTCAGGGGCTGCCTTTTTATATCCCGTTCTGCAAGCGGAACACAAACAACATGACAGCTTTCAGGGCTACTTGTCACAGTGCTCATACTTTGCTCCGGGCGATGCCATATACAGAATATTACATCTCACCTCCTATTTGCATCAACCAAACACTTTAACAATAATGCAAATCATATCAGGGGAGTGTTGATTTCACTCTCAGCACTGGAGAGAGCAGAATAAAATTATGTTCCCCTTTCGCCTACTCATCTGCACTTGGCTTCCTAGCACTGACGGCTACAGAGAATGGCTGCAGTCACACGGCTTTGCACCAGCTGAGAATCTGAACAAGTCACAATTTCTTTCTAAAAAGTACTGTGACATGATCTCCCCACCACCACTTGTGACTGCTCACATAGGCAGTTTGACAAGAGACTCTGTGTAGGAGGTAGGACTTCTAGCTCGGGCTGACTTCATCATTAGATAACTTGCCTTTTTGCCAGCTAGGGATTACTGAGGGGGCATAATCTTTGTGAATTCCGGTGTAACAAGGGATGGGAAATCTGTGGCCCTCTAGATGTTGTTGGACATCAGCTTGCATCAGCCCTAGCTAGCATGACCAGCGGTCAGGAATGCTGTGAGTTGTACACAATTTACATCTGGAGTCCCAAGGTGCCCCATCCCTGCTATAGAGACTTGCCTAATTCTCAGGTTCTGGATTCATGTGTGGAGCAGACCTTATTTATCCCCCGTGTTCTGCCTTTCTGATGCAATTTTCATCTATAAATAAATAAATGTATGGTATTTTGAGAGGAAATGTTTTTTTTTTTAAATTAACTCTTAGTGGGAGGTTTTTTGAATGTGTATATGTGGGTGTAATCTCTAAACCACTTTAGGAGTCCTTTTCAGCTTCAGACCAGATTGTGTGTGTGTGTGTGTGTGTGTGTGTGTGTGTGTGTGTTTAAACATATATAATGTATGTATGTAAACATGAATTTTCATCCAGGTACTGCAGTGACCTGACCTGACAGAAGGAAGATTGCTCCTTCCTTACTTGTTCACACTTTCTAAAAAATTCCTTTCACCTTTAAGAGTGAATTGTGCTCCCAATTTTAATCGGGGTGGGGGTGGGGGAGAACATGGTGTCACCTATATGAAGTTTGGAAAATGCTGAGTAAAGGTCACCAGGGGAATCAATGCTCCGGAGTTTGAAAAGATGGGCAGAAGCCCAGAAGGTGCTGCAGTAGGGTGCTGTTCATTAGCCCTCCTGCTCTCTCTCAGCACAGACGCAATTTGTTAAGTTAGATTCTGAATGAGTGAAGGTTTGTAAATAATGCATGCACAGCTTTGCCTGGGGCATGATAGCGAACAAGTGAACAACTAGGTAATTTCCCCTAGGCCAGCAGCTTCTTGTTGCAAGAATAATGTGCAATAGATAGATAAATAAATAAATAGGTCACCAGGCAGATGCTGGTGACCGATCACATCACTGCTTACACTTGGGCTGGGTATTGATTCTGGAGGATTTCCAGCCTGAATTAACTGAAAGTTCAATGGGATTTACTTCCAATAACAGTATGCTTAGGATCACAGTTGTCATTGCCAATTACTGTCCTGTTCTGGTCACAAGGAGCAGCTCATGGAGCAAGACAGTAGCTACCGCAGCACCAAGGACAGCTCCTATTGAATGATGTGTTCCAACTACATCTGCTTTGACATCCAGGACCCTCTCTTAGGTTTCTTCCACTCCTACAGAAGGAGATTGCCTTTAATGGGTACACCCCTGGCCAGGAGCCAAATACCCCTGGGTCACCTGCCTGAGGTGATGCATTGGCTCTGTGGAGTATAAGTCATTGGAGGAATGTCTAATCTCCTTGTGCAAAATCCTTGATGTCTTCTGTCTCTAATTCATGAGTCATTGGCATCTCGGTCCCAGGGGTCTGCAGCTCAATGGGGAGGTCTGGGGCCTCTTCTGTTGATGCCATTGACCCCTTAGTCTCTAAATATGTGTTTGGGACATTGCTGACCTCCAGGGTCATGACAGTAACGGAGTTCTGTTCCCACCCCAACACAATTTCAGATCACATTAATCAAGCACCAGTTACTTTATTTATGCACATTGTCTTGCCCTTTGTCCCCAAGGACCTCATGATAAATTCCCAAGCAACTCTAACACTCCATGGCACAGCTTGGAAAATGCTACATTATTGGGGCTTAGTGGTTGATTTTTGAACGCACAATGTCCCAGGCTCAATGCCTAGCATCTCTAGGTGGGGTTGGAGGAGATTGCTGCCTCCAACCCCAGAGAGCCACTGACAGTACAGGCAACACTAGGCAAACAAAAGGTCTGAATCAGGATAAGGCAGCTTCCAATGTTCCTATCTGAATCTGCTTCCAGTGTATGCAAGTTCTTGTAAACATAAAAGATAAAAGGGACTATCCAGTATCCTGTTCTTCCTCAGGGTACCAGGCCTTGTGCTGGTGCAACTTGTGATCTGAAGCTGATTCAGCTACTGGAAAAGTGATTTGAGGAAAGGTGGGATAATCTTATGCATCTGAAGGAGCCCCTGGGAAATCTCATCTCTCAGAACAACAAATTATAAGCATCCCTGTGGCTTCTTTAACTTCTGCCATAAGGAAATCTTCATTTTTTCCCTTCTGTCTCTGGAAACTGAGGAACTGTAATGATGGCTTCAAGCTACATTTGCCTCTTCTTTGCTGTTCTTACAGATTTCTTTTAAGAAATAAGAGCCCTGCTGGATCAGACTAAACACCTATCTTGGCTGCATTCACATGACACTTTATTAAATTTTGCTCACATTTCCTTGCTAATTCCCACATTGTATTTCAGCTTTCAGACAACATGAAATACACTTCTGGAAAACTAATGAAATGTAGGACATGTTTAGTGCTCAGTTCTATGCTATTTGATTCTCCCAAAAAATCTGTTTGCAGCCCCCTTAACCTAGAAAATCAGGGGAGTAAAAGTGGCCAAATTTGGAGTGGTTTACTGGCATAAGCTTCTTTCCTGATATTTTCCTGGGTGAATGATAGGAGAGCAGAAGTGCACATGTGGAAAAGGTAAAGGATTAACAAGGTTGCCTGATGACATTTGCTGTTGTGTCACACCATGTCCACTGGTGTGAATGACGTTTAGTACAACATGCTGCTATATCAGTAAAAAAGCCACCATTCCATAATGTAACAGGTACTGTAGTGTGAAAGGAATGTTAGAAAATAGGGCAGAAACGCTAGCATTATAACCAGAAAAATTAACACAATATTCCACACATCTGAATGCACAGTTAATCCATCATCTTGTTTCCCACAGTGGCCAATCAGATACCTCTAGAATGTTGCTCTTCCTGATAGTCAGGGGCATGCTGATTCTGAGAACAGAGGTCCTGAATGGATCCTGAATGTATGACATTCATTGCCATACCCTCCATGAAAGTGTTTCATCTAATCACTTTCAAAAGTAATTTAAACTGATGGCCGCCACATATTGTGATATCAGGTTCCATAGTCTAGCAATGCACTGAGAGAAGAATTATTGCCCTTTGTCTGTTCAAAATCTGCCACAATTCACTGGGTGACTCCAAGCTCTAGTATTCTGAGAGAGGAAGAAAAGCTTATCTTTATCTACTTTTTTCTTCCTATGCATTGTTTTATTGATAAACCTATCCTCCCCTGTTAGAGGCAATATACCTCTGAATACCACTTGCTTACGGGCTTTGCATGGACAGCTGGTCAGACACTGTAAGAATAGAAAGCAGCATCTGGATGATACCACATTGACTACCTCTGTCTTAGATCAATTTGCTAAATGGCCTTCTGTAATCATCCCTACAATCCATATTCCCCTTTTTTCCCTATAGTGAGTATTGCCATACTTCATAGTGGGTTGGCTGGGACCGAAGCTCTTTGAACTAAGAAACCACCCAAGAAAGCCATAAACTGAAATTCTGTAGTACGAATAATATATGTCTTTAAAATACGTTGTAAAATATTATCTGGCACTATATGATTTTCATAGTGATTTATATTGCCTCGTTCCTCCAATGGAAGTCCATCTTCTTGAAGAGTTGCTTCAAATCTTTTGTTCCTCCTAACCGCAAATATCAACCAAACCAACTGAGTCACCACCCATACAAAACTCTTCTCCAATCCCACAATTCATACAGAATATCCTTGGTTGTAAATCACCTGCCTTGTTCCCTTAGAAAATACATATATTCAAAGGAGGTTGCGTGTGCAGAATAGGGAAGAGGATTTCTTCATAATATCCCCAAACAACTTTATCCATTTGTGCTTACATTTAACAACCTATTTATCTACCATGGGAGTCTTGCCCAAGCAAGCCATTTCCAAATGTAGAATCCTGTTATTTTAATTGCATCCTTGCTGTACTTGTTACTTTTATCTCTCATTGATAGCAAAACTCTATTTACTCTTTAACCTCTTCTCAAAGGCCTCTAAGCATGCAGAATATATAATGTGATTTAAACAAAAAGTAATGTTGTATGATGGCAGAGGGATGTGTAGAAACAGTGGTGATGGTGTGTGTGGGGGGGGGGTGTCAGCCCAATACATTTTGCTGAAGTAAAGGTCAAGATCCAGTTCTTCCCTGCTCCACCAGGGTGCCAACTTGAATAAAATATTGGGGGGGGGGGAACTGGATAGCCCCACCCTGCATAATCAATCACATGACACAATGCATACACACCATTTGAATAGCAATGCCTATGAACTCTGCCCCCCTTGCCCCCTCAAATATTTTATTGGGGGCATGAAGGGACCTCTGCCCCTAGGAGTTGGCTCTGATGCCCTCCACATTCTATTTACAGAATCTGACCTGGCTGCTATTGAGTCTTGCATCAACACTGGCGATGGGACATCATTCTCCACTGTACCTAAGGCTAGCTTGGAGATGGAAAGCAGGTTAGCCAACACCTGCCTGCCGTATTACTTATAACCTGTCCAGAGGCTGGCACTGACAGATTGCTGCCTCCTCCTTGGCCTCAGTGCTGCCCTTGTAAAACTCAGCAGGGAGGAAGATGGGGCCAAACCTGGCTTTGCAATGCTGTGCACTACTGCCTAGCTGTTTCTTTCTCTCTTCTCCCGTGAACTCTAGTGGTTATATAAAGTGTGTTCTCCTTCATGGAGAGCACATGTTGCGGTGGGGGCTAACAATCACCCCTCTGTTGCTGGGCGGGATCGTATGGATGGCCACTTCGGTGATTGGGCTCTGGGTGTCGTTGGGGAGATTTACATGTTGCAATTTGTTGATGGACAGCCCAGAGCCTATATATTGTATTGCATATGGTTTAGGAGCCCTCTTGGCTGCGTGCATCGGATCTCCCTCCCTCCCTGTTTTTAGGCCTCTGCGTTGACCTTGCTATGCCTGTCATGGGGTCGTCTGCTTTTGGGGCAGGGGCCTGGTAGGAATTTTTTTCCATTTGGCTGATTGGCTGGTGCCATCTGGTTTTCACCTACTGCGTAGCAATTAGTCACAATTTGTAAGGTTGGCGGTTAGGCATTGGTTTTAAATTGGTTGCTGGAGGGGCAGTGTTGGCTGTGGTTGCCTCTCCAAGGCTAGAAGGGGCGGAGTTAGCTGTGGCTGCCCCTTCTATGCTGCTGCTGCATGGGGAATTCCGTTAAAGGAATCCAGGGGCTCGCCATGCTTGTCCGTATCCCCCGGTAGGGGGCCAGGGCCCACGCAAGAGCCCCTGGGAGCATTAGGGGAGAAGGGCGCACATTCTCTCCCCAAAGTGTTTCCCCCTTTACTGACTCCATAGGCGGATGGATGTCAGTTCTGTCTCCAGCGGGACAGATAGTCTTAACCAATGCCTAAGCAACCACTCACATATTTTGTATTTTAATAAAGTTGTGGCCAAAATCATGTCAAAAACCTTAAACTAAAATTCTTGTGTGAAGTATGTTTCACTTGAGCGGTGGTCTGGGGACCTCGACACGCAATGGGAAGCAATATTGCGTGGAAATCCGGGTGAATGACTGATTGGGTAGTAGTAGTAGTAGTAGGTGTGTGTGTGTGTGTGTGTGTGTGTGTGTGTGTGAGAGAGAGAGAGAGAGAGAGAGAGAGAGAGAGAGAGAGAGAGAGTCCTTCTCAAGTGAAGTCTCCAGCCCATTTAAGCCACCACTGTTTTTGTGTGTGAACATATCTAGATACCTAATGCTGTGGATAGATGTTTGTCATAATTTGGAAGGAAGGAGGGACAAAAGAGTGGGGTTTCAGCTGTGAGAGAAAAGGCTACATGAACTAATAAATAACCAGCAAAGTAAGACAGGAGTACACCTGGCAGTTTTCCATCCAAAGCCTCTACTGAAATGGACAAGGGGGTTTCTAGGGCCTCTATTCCAAGGGTAGTCCACAGGGGTTCCTGCCAGATGTGAGACTCAAGTTCCCATCAGCCCCAGCTAGCCTGGACACTGGTCAACTGAACAACATCTGAAGGACACACAGTGTATATTCTGGCTCTGTACATTAGTGTGGAGCCTCCTGAGATGATTAATGCTCTCATCAGTTTTTCAATTCCAATTGAAATTCCACTTCCTGCTTCCCAGAAGTTGCAGCAATCCACCTTAGCTGGCAACTATCTCATCTCTCATCCCCTTTCTGCCTTTCCAACAGCCTTCCCAGTTAACCATTTGTTTATTGAGAAAGTTTTCCATTTCTGGAAAAAGCTTTATCCTAATCTTTCCTGGGTATTTTACAAGGGCACTCCACTGCCCAGGCTACACTACCCAAGTTACTCACATTGTGTCCCTACGTATTAATCAAATATGCTAGTTTCTGGACTACTCTAGCAGACTGGCAGCAGCTGTGCTCCAACAGAATAGTGCCAAAGTTGCAGTGGGAATTGGTTCCCTTCTCATATTTGAGCTAAATTCCCTGTACTTGTTCATGTTGTAGAAGAGCTTGCCACCTGAACACAGAGCAATAGCTTGCAGACACGTATAGACACATATTCTGGGCAAGTAAAAGATGCATGAGAATATTTTTCATTCTATGAAATAATAGAATCAAGACACTTTTCTAAGTGTTTGGAGATGGGAAGGTAACCTGTCAAACCACAGCCTAGCATAAAAGTAGGACAATGTGATCCTCAGGTTTTTTTTTTGGGGGGGGGGGGTTTCTGTAGAAGTGGAAGCAAGTTAGAAAATTTTGATGTTTGTGATTTTCCTCCAGGTAAAAACAAAATAAACAAAATGCCTTTTAAATTCTACATTGCACTGCTCCTAGAAACAAAATACTTTATTTTGCAATAGGAATAACAGGTGGAAAGGAGCAGAGGCGTAGCGAGCCCAGGTGGTACCCGGGGGCGGAATTTTTTTTGTCACCCCCCACCATTTTAATTTTAAAAAAATTAATTTTTTTAAAAAAAGTGTCACCCCCCTCTGATGGTGCCACTTTGCGAGGTGTGGGGGTTTTGTGTATGTGTCTATTATCTCTTTTTTTCCCAATAAAGTTAAAATAAAAAAAATAAAATAATAATAATAATAATTAAAAAAAATTAAAAAGTGTCACCCCCCCTCTGATGAGGTGTGGGGGGTTGTGTGTGTATGTGTGTGTCTATTATCTCTTTTTTTCCAATAAAGTTAAAATAAAATAAAAATAATAAAAAATTAAAAAAATTAAAAAAATTAAAAAAATAAAAAATTTAAAAATTTAAAAAATTTAAATTTTTTTTAAAAAATTTAAAAAATTAAAAAGTGTCACCCCCCTCTGATGGTGCCACTTTGTGAGGTGTGGGGGGTTGTGTGTGTGTCTATTATCTATTTTTTTCAATGCAGTTAAAATTTAAAAAAAATTAAATTAAATTTTTTTTAAAAAAAAAGTGTCACCCCCCCTCTGGGGTGGAACCCGGGGCGGCCTGCCCCCCCACTCCCCCGTTGCTACGCCCCTGGAAAGGAGGACCTGTGTAGCAGGTCGAGCTGTCACTCAGAAAGAGGAGCTCAAGGCCAAATATTCTGCACTCTCTCTCTCTCTCTCTCTCTGTGTGTTGCATTAGAAAGAGAGGGAGGAAGACAGAGAGACAAAAGCACTGAGCAGCGCTTCATGCAAGGTTGCTGTCAGCTACGGTACGTCCCGTCGCTGACAGAGGCTGAGAACGGTGGCAAGCAGGGAGAAGAGATTAGTCTGGAATGCGGAAATGGACAAGAGGAGTCAGGCTGCAGTAGTAACCTGACCTCCGAGAAAAGAGAGCAGGGAAGGGGGAGTCCGAGGGGGAAAACACAGACTGTCAGTTTAAGCTCAGACTCAAAGTCGGGGAAACCGGAAATAGCCGATCCAAAAACTCGTAGGCTCGAGATAGTTTGCGAGAGGCGCGAAAGGGAAAGAAAGCGAAAGTGGGGGCTTTATGGTTGGAGGAGGAAGGGGCGGAGCTCAGTCTCAGCAACTGCAAATTCGGAGGAGGAGGATGGGTGACTGAGCTCCGTAATGATTTGTGTGTTTGAGTAATAAATCTGAGAAAATCACTGCCGGAGTTGTCTCGCGTCTGTGGGAGAGACCCAAGCCATTACAGTTGCTCTGGATCTCTTTTTGTTGTTTGTTTAGTCGTTTAGTCACGTCCGACTCTTTGTGACCCCATGGACCAGAGCACGTCAGGCACTCCTGTCTTCCACTGCCTCCCGCAGTTTGGTCAGACTCATGTTGGTAGCTTCGAGAACACTGTCCAACCATCTCTTCCTCTGTCGTCCCCTTCTCCTTGTGCGTGTGTTGCGTTAGAAAGAGAGGGAGGAAGACAGAGAGACGAAAGCACTGAGCAGCGCTTCATGCAAGGTTGCTGTCAGCTATGGTACGTCCCGTACTCTTTCTAACGCAACACACCTTTCCCAGCATCAGGGTCTTTTCCAGGGAGTCTTCTCTTCTCATGAGGTGCCCAAAGTCTTGGAGCCTCAGCTTCAGGATCTGACCTTCCAGTGAGCACTCAGGGCTGATTTCCTTCAGAATGGATAGGTTTGATCTTCTTGCAGTCCATGGGACTCTCAAGAGTCTCCTCCAGCACCAGAATTCAAAAGCATCAATTATTCGGTGAACAGCCTTCTTTATGATCCAGCTCTCACTTCCATATATCACTACTGGGAAAACCATAGCTTTAACTATATGGACCTTTGTCAGCAAGGTGATGTCTTTGCTTTTTAAGATGCTGTCTAAGTTTGTCATTGCTTTTCTCCCAAGAAGCAGGCGTTTTCTAATTTCGTGCTTGCGGTCACCATCTGCAGTGATCATGGAGCCCAAGAAAGTAAAATCTCTCACTGGCTCCATTTCTTCCCCTTCTATTTGCCAGGAGGTGATGGGACCAGTGGCCATGATCTTAGGTTTTTTGATGTTGAGCTTCAGACCATATTTTGCGCTCTCCTCTTTTATCCTCATTAAAAGGTTCTTTAATTCCTCCTCACTATCATGTAATGCACTAAAAGAAAATGTGTTAAAAATGATGTATAGATGGTACATTACACCGGTCAAACTGGTTGACAATAAGTGTTGGAAGTGCTAAGAGAAAGAAGGTACCTTTTATCATATGTGGTGGGAGTGTAAAAAGGTGAAAGGCTTCTGGGATACGATATACGGTAAAATTAAGAAAATGTTGAAATATAAATTTGTTAAAAAACCAGAAGCATTTTTACTGGGAATTACAGGTACAGACATCAAAAAGCAAGATTTTAAGCTTTTCCAATATGCAGTGACTGCGGCGAGAATGTTAATAGCACAAAAATGGAAACAAGAACAAACACCGACAAAGGAAGAATGGATAGTGAAACTAACAGAGTATGCAGAATTGGACAAGATGATGGGGAGAATCCGAGAACAGCGGGACCAGAAATTCATCAAAGACTGGACTAAATTTGCAGACTATCTAAAGGAAAATTGTATGCAATTGAATACGTTGGTAGGATTGCAAGAAGCTTTGTAGAGTAAGGAAGAAATATTGTTGTTAATATGAAGATATAGTGATTAATTTTTAGAAAGTAATAATATAAAACAATGATTGATTTAAGAAATATAGATATAAGGAATAGATATTAGAATATCATGAGGAAGGTTTGATGGAAGTCATGGCCATAAAAAGCCAAAACGGTATAAGATGTGAAGATAAATGTGTGAATTTTATTATTGTATTCTTCTAAAACTAATAAAAATGATTATATATATAAAAAAATTCCTCCTCACTTTCTGCCATCAAGGTTGTATCATCAGCATATCTGAGGTTGCTGATATTTCTTCCTGCAATCTTAATTCCGGTTTGGGATTCGTCCAGTCCAGCCTTTCACATGATGAATTCTGCATATAAGTTAAATAAGCAGGGAGACAATATACAGCCTTGTCGTACTCCTTTCCCAATTTTGAACCAATCAGGTATTCCGTATCCAGTTCTAACTGTAGCTTCTTGTCCCACATAGAGATTTCTCAGGAGACAGATGAGGTGATCAGGCACTCCCATTTCTTTAAGAACTTGCCATAGTTTGTTGTGGTCGACACAGTCAAATGCTTTTGCGTAGTTTTAATTAATCTTTTAGGATTCAGCTAATCTCTAAATTAATGTTGCTGTGATTAACAAAACAGAATATTTTTTTATTTCTGTGGCAAAAAGTTTCAGTTTCTGCCTTCTTCAATCCGCTGTGGTGAAATTTTACATAATTAATTATGTAAGTAATTACATTATCATTACATTATTCTACATGGTTCATTTCAGTGCAAAGGAAATGCAATGCAAATGGGAAAACAAAGTAATCTGTTGTGTGTCATTTGCAGATTGAAAATGACAGCAACAGTGAATTCCAGTTGTATTCACTGGATTGATTTCCATTCTGGGCATGGGATGAGTAAGTAAGTGACATTGGCTAATTCTACTCCCAGTTCCATTTCTGTTGAAATTATCTGACACCCCTACCTATCACAGGTATGCTACCTTGCAACTTTCTGTAGTTTATTTCCTCTCTGCAAAATGACCATGGTGCAATCAAAAGCTGACCTTAGATTGCCTCTATTACAAAAGGCTCTATAAGGAATCTCTAACCATATTAGTAGGCAGAGAAGAAAAATAAAAGAACTCATTCAAAATCCATTGCAGGAAATCCTGAGGCTAGAGTAGATAAGCAAACATGAGTTATTCAGTCTTGAGCCTCCTACTTAAAACCCAAAGACGTATTTCAAAGCATAGTATTTGACCTTTCAGAGTCAATATTTGACACCCCAAATCCATCATAAGATTTCAAATGAACGGTCACCTAGCAGCAGCCATACCACCAGGCTGAAGAGCATAAGGAAAGAAGTGAAACAAAGCATCCCACCATCTATGCTGAGAGTCTATTTCCATCTGGCTCTCCCTCAACAGTCACCAGGGGAAAGCTATTCTCCCTGAATGGTTGACCATTCTAAGAACTGTAAGTTTAAGAACAGGTGCCTGAGATTGATATTCTTCCTTCACTCAGACCAACCCATTTTCCTTTTGTACTGTGTATTTTAGATATACAAGCCTGAGAGCTGGGACTGTTTTACTAGGTTTGGAAACTGCTCAGGGTGACTTTTCAGTGAAACAGTGGGGTAAAAATGCTTTGCCTTTCAGTCTCCTCTGCTCCATGACTGGTCACAGGAAGGGCTGAAGTTGTTTTCTCCTTCTGCCATACCTTTCTTGTGCCTATAATCACCAAGGGGGATTTTCTCACCCCATCATCAGGCTTGGCCAACTATGCAATACTGCACAAAACAGCCTTCTCTGCTTTGCCCCCCTGGAAGTACAGATGGCCGAGTCTTTGAGATTCTGCCAACATGCAAAAGACAAACAAATCTTTTACTTCCAGGCACTTGGAGTAAATCAAGAAGATTTGAAAATTATTGTGTTGTTCTTATTGGTAGTTTAATTATCCAATTGTTTTATTCATTGTAGTGCACGGGTGTCAAACACAAGGCCCGCGGGCCAAATCCGGCTCGCCAGACCTCGTCATGTGGCCCGTGTAGCCAGGGCCGGAGCGTCCATTAAGTCTTAAGGCAACCGCCGCCGGCTCGTTTCCTGCTTCTCCTCGCCAACAAAACCCCAGGAAAAGTCTCCGTGGACAGCTCCGTGGATCGCTCGAGACTAGTTTCCTTCACCTCCACGGCTTCCCCTCGTTAATTCCTCTTGGTCGGTCAGTCTCTCTCTCTCACTTTTGCTTGCCACCCCCCCCCGCTCTTCCACTCACGCAGGCGCTTTCTCCGCTTCTCCCGCCGCTGCTCTTCTTAAGCAGCAACAGCCGCTTCCCTACGCGCGCCGATGCGCGGGGTCCAGCGCGGAGTTTGCAAAGTGCCGCCGCTCCCTGACTGGGCGTCGCGCGGCTTCGCGTACTCTGGGGAGGAGGAGCTGGTCCTCGCAGCGCCCCGCTGCCTACTGCTGACTAACTGATTGAGCCGCCACCGCCGCTGTTCGCTGCTGCTGCTGCCGCGGCGTCCTCCCCCGACCGCCGGGCAGGCAAGTCAGTCAGAGCGCTTCTCTCCCTCTCTCTTTCCCCTTCTCTCTCTCACACACAAACACATACACGCCCCAGAACAGCTGAGAAGCAGGCTCCAGAGGGGCAGGGAGGAGGAGGAGGAAGAGGGACGGCTGGCGATAGCTGCAGGAAGGGCTGCGACAGCGGGGGCCTGTGCGCCGGGCGGGGGTTGGAGATGTCCCCCGGGGAAGCGGCGCCCTCGAGGGGGAAGCGAGCGAGCCAGCGGCGGGTGGCCTCAGAGCTGCCCCTGTTTTGGTGGGAACGCGCGAGGAGCCCCGGTGAGCAGCGCCTTCACGGGCGGGCAGGTGGGCTGGAGAGAGGGCAGCGCCCCGCTCCTCCCCCACCTCGCGCCCCGCTCCGAACTGGGCGGCATCTCCGCGAAACTGACGGGCAGCCCAGCTAGGCAGGCAGACGCCCCTCAGGTAAGCGGGGTGGCGGGAGGTTATTGTGCGCGCCCGCGTGTGCAGAAAGCGAAGTGTGTTTGGGATACGAGGGGCGAGTTCTTTCCCTTCCTTAAAAAAATGTTTTAGCCCCCGTCTTGCTCGGAGCCCCCACCGAGCTGGCCCACGACAAATCCCAGCAGCAACGGGAGTTTGGTTTTTGTGCTCTCCCGCCCACCAGATCAACCACGTCTGCAGGCAGCTTGCCGACCACCATGCTCCTGTTTCTCTCTCAATTTCGCCTCCTCTTTGGTAGCGCTGAACTTGCCCTGCTGCTCCTGGATTTCATAAGAGAATATTGAATTTCTGAGGAGAGGGAGGGAGGGGTGCGATGGCATGAGGGAGAAGCCGATTGCTAATGCCTCAGCGGGCGCACGGGCGCGTGCTCTTCTCCCTCTCCGCCCGCCCCGCTCCCCTTCTTCCCCCTGGGAGGAGAGAGAGAGAGAAACCGGGATGTTATGGAGAGCGATGGGCTGACAGAAGGCTGCTGCTGCCAAGAGCCGAGGCTGTTTTGAAAACATCGCCACCCGGCGCTCCAGGCGGCTCTCTAGCCATATGCCTGGAGTGACGCTTCCTCTGGTTGGCAACTGCTGGCTAGCAAAGCTGCAACCTGCCTCGCCTCGGCCTGCTCCGAGTGGGAATACTCTCCACCACGCACAAGCACAAACACTCGCACCCTCGTTGTGGGAACGCTGCATCCTCAGTCGAGGCTGCATCAGGTTGGAGGGAGAGAGAGAGAGGCGCTCGTGGGGAATCTTTTGGCCCAGCGCACTGGCTGAAGAGGTTATCGAAAACAAGCTGGCTTGGGGAGTTGAAAAAAAAAGAGTGAGGAAGTATGTTAGCCAGAGGGAGCTGACAGGAAGTGCGACCCCTTGATTCTTTTCTTCGTTCCTTTCCTCTTCCTAATAACCTTCTCTCCCCCCCTTTCTCTTCTTCACAATCACTGGGGACTAGGGGACTAAGTTTCTTAATTTTCACTGATACTCAAATGCCGCAGTGGACACATAGTCCTACAGATACAACCGGCCCTTTGAGGGTGACCAAACTGCTGATGCGGCCCCCGATGAATTTGAGTTTGACACCCCTGTTGTAGTGTACTTAATGCATTCATTTTATTTTATGTAATGAAGAGTGGTCTGCAAATTCTATAAATTATTATATTAGTAATAATATCGGGATGTAACCAGTGCTACTTTTCTGGAGGGACGCAGGGGTACGCATACCCCTAAACATTTTGTGAATCTAAGTTTGGCCTCATTGAGGGGCAGTATTTCAATATGAGTAGGAAAATGAGAGTACCCCTAAACATTTTTTTAAGAAAAAAAGCACCGGATGTAACCAGTAATAAGTCTTACTTAAAAGAGAAGATCTGAGATTGGCCAATATCTTGATATGATGCCCCCTTGGAAGGTTTGCAACTCTTCCCTCTTTGAAAAGAGAGCAGAAAGCACAGGCCCTCCAAATGTCCCTATTTTCCAAGGAAACCCCTGATTTAGAGAAACCGTCCCAGTTTCTGATTTGATCCCGGAATGTCCCACTTTTCGTTAGGATGTCCCTATTTTCATTGCAGAAATGTTGGAGAGTATGGAGTTAACTGACCCCCCAAGCCGTCTGAAGACAATCCTGTATAAGAAAGCATTAAATGTTTAATGCTTTGTTATGCTTTTATATATGTTGGAAGCTGCCCAGAGTGGCTGGGGCAACCCAGTAAGATGTGTGGGGTATAAATAGTAGAATTAGCATTATGAAAAGGGACGTCTCTATTTTCATCGGAGAAATGTTGGAGGGTATGGAAGCACATTCAACATATAAATATGTACTCAACATGGGACCTGAGAGAAAACAATTATAGTTTGATTTTTCTTTATTATTCATTATTATGTATCCACCAAGATACATGACAACACTGCATGTCCACACAAAAAGAGAAGCTTTAATCTCCAGGGAGTTTACAGTGAACAGTGGGGTAGTGATTGTGGGGAAATTTAATGGCACAGCTGTCACTCAAAATCCACATCTTTCTAAATTTTGCACTGCAAATCTCCCACCCCATGTGCATATTAGGGGAATGAGCACTCACACTTTACGTTGTGGGTACCCTTTGCGGAATCGCACAAGGTGCTTCAGATCTCAGGGAACTTACAAGTTTGTGTGGGCCTGCCTCTCATTGTTATTCTTTGGGGGCTCACGCCCAGCCTCAGTAGTCCAGTTACACTGCTGGGAGGTGGGACCAGTCGCATAAATAGGGGGAGTAGACGGCAGCAGCCAGGCAGTCAGCTCAGGAGTGTCACCCATGTTTCTTGTTTACAGGTTAACCTTTTTCTCCCTGTTTAGCGGGCGCTGGTACGGTCTTTTGACTGGTTGCTGTTGAAGAGCTGGGAAGAAATTTTCCTGCATTGGCAGGTTTTGTCTTCCCCATAGCAATTCGCCACAACATTGGCAGTTATGGCCTTGGGCAGAATCCTTTAGTCTTTTAGAATAGAATAGAATAGAATATATTTATTGTCATTGTCCCCTTCGGGAACAACGAAATTACTTGGCTGCTCCATCCACCCAGATAGGGCACTCCACGCAAAGACAAAACAACTACAAAAACACTGATTAAAACCATACACACTGATTAAAACAATGATAAAACATAACAGGTAAGATTAGATTACTACAAAGTCCAGGCTTCCCATTCAAGGCCGCGATCGCTCTGGAAAAGAAGCTGTTTCTAAGACGGCTTGTTCTTGTTGTCATCGTCCTGTATCTCCGTCCCGATGGCAAAAGTTCAAAGAGACGGTGGCCAGGATGCGATGGATCTTTCACTATGTCCAGTGCCTTTCTGTGGCACCTCATGGCATAAATCTGCTCTAAGGTGGAGAGCGAGCAACCAACAATGCTCTCTGCTGCCTTAACAACTCTGCACAACCCCCACCCTGTCCTTGGTAGTACAGCTTCCGTACCACACACATATGCCCTTCCCTAAAATGGGGAGGGGGGAGGCTGAAGTGGTGACTCACCCCGCCTCCCCCGTGCTGGTAATTCCAGGGTCCCCTCTTTAAGGGGTTGTAATATGCGTGTCTCTGGCCAAACACTCAAAGGTTGTCAGTGAACTACCCTGTGTACCCTTGGCTTAGGCATTGGGCGTGTATCCCTCCCAGCCCCCCATCCAGGGGAACTGGGGCTCCTCGGGGTAAATGGGATATGGGCTGGGCTGCCTGTGTGCACATACGTCTTGCAGGGCACCCCCATATCCCATTTATTCCGAGGAGCCCCAGTTCCCCTGGATGGGGGGCTGGGAGGGATACACGCCCAATGCCTAAGCCAAGGTCTTCCTACATTTGAAAGTTTAATAAAGTTGTGGCCAAATTTTAATTCCATAACACGTTGTCATGAGTCATTATTCATTCTGGTGGTCCCTGGGGGCTGGGGCAGTCGCTGCCTAGTCACGCATATGGTGGAGAAAATAACATACAAAAATGCATTAAAATGTGGAAAATTTGTTTGCAAAAATTGTGTTGTAGGCAAGATTTCCCACAAAAATGTGTATATTTAGGAGAAGTCACAGAATCACAGAATTGAAGAGTTGTAAGGAACCATGAGAACCAAGTAGTTCAATCCCTTGCAATGCAGGAATCCTTTTGCCTAAACTGGGGCTTGAACCCACAACCCTGAGTCTCATGCTCTACCAGCTGATCCATCCTGTGCATTAGGATTAAAAAAAAAAGAAAATCAGAAATGGGGTGATCTGATACAGAAATGTGATGAACTGCAATTAAGATTGGAAAAAGGAGAAACTGAGATTGAGTGATTCACCCATTCCTAATGGTTAGGTAAAGGTAAAGGGACCCCTGACCATTAGGTCCAGTCGTGTCCGACTCTGGGGTTGCAGCGCTCATCTCGCTTTATTGGCCGAGAGCCGGCGTACAGCTTCCGGGTCATGTGGCCAGCATGACAAAGCCACTTCTGGCGAACCAGAGCAGTGCACGGAAACGCCGTTTACCTTCCTGCCATAGCGGTTCCTATTTATCTACTTGCACTTGATGTGCTTTCGAACTGCTAGGTGGGCAGGAGCTGGGACCGAGCAACGGGAGCTCACCCCGTCACAGGGATTCGAACCGCCGACCTTCTGATCAGCAAGCCCTAGGCTCTGTGGTTTAACCCACAGCGCCACCTGGGTCCCTTCCTAATGGTTACTAATGGCCAAACTGGATGACACAGGCATTATGCTATAGGTTGGTGAACAAGTGGAATGAACTCTATGGATTAGCTTTGGGTGCCCTGCTGGAGCTGAGCCTTGGCAGCTTCCTGACACTGCTGACCCCTGATGTAAAATGAAGCATGCCTCTTACTTAGCTAGAAGAGAGGTCCAAAAGCTGAGATTGGCCCTGTGGAATAAAATAGGGATACCTGCTGGTTTTTATTAAATAAAATCTCTATATAAAAGGTAAAGATAACGAGCAAGGTTGCAGGGCTGTTTGGAAAACTGCATCCTTTTGCTTAGAGAACAGTAATTGTGCTCCCCCTTTTTTTACTAGCATCATTAGTAATAGAAAATTCTTAGTATGTAGCCCAGCTGAACAGGAGTTATTTGAGCTACGGGTTTAGATCATTTAGGACCCCAGAATGAAACCTGCATATTAAGTATCCTGACAGCCTCCTGTCCCCTCTCTCCCCCTCTCCACAGCAGGCTGTAACCACTTATAGAAGAGTGGAGAAATCTCCCTAAACACATATTTGCATAATATATCCTAATAGCTTTGAAGGCCTGTTAGAAGCCATTGGGTTGCTAATGTTCACTTAAATATCCATTCCAGAAAATAAAACACAAGGGTGAGATAAAGGCTGAGATTATTGTGGTTATGACGTTTCATATTGTCATTCCGGTTATGTCATCGGGCTCAGACTGGTAGATTTTGCATAAATATTTGTGGAGCCCAGAGAACATAATCACACATTCAGCATGGAGCTATAGGCAGCCAGGATACTGATGAAGACATCTAGATATCTGTACCCTGTTTCCCCTTTTTTAATACGTAGTCATAAAGTAAGCCATGGCAGGGTTTTTTTATCTTTGTGAGAAGTAAGACGTACCCCCAAAGTAAGCCGTGGTGCCGCCACAGGAGAAGGCTGTACCGTACCATACTGATGTAATAAAAATAAGACATCCCCCCGAAAATAAGCCACCCTGTGTTTTTTTGAGGAAAAAAAAATTATAAGACGGTGTCTTAAAAAGGGGGAAAGACGGTAGGATTGGGAGCACTGTCTAATAAGTTTCTGCCTTTACCACTGCAAAAAGATAGGCCCTTCACATTGTAGGAATGAGTACAGTTAAGAGTTTTGACTTATACATTTATGAGCTTTCCTTTCCATTGGTTCAGTTATGAATGATTAAATGAAAAGCTGCATTGCCCACCCAAGAAAGCTCACAATATCACAAAAACACAGAAAGTACAAACAATCTCAAAACTGATACAGGTATCCAAATTATTAACCATTATTCAAAAAGAAGAGAATAAACCTTATTTTACAAAAAACTTGAAAAAATAGTTTTAAAACAGCAGCAACTGCAATGTAGAGGCCACGTGTACCTCTGATGGGAGGGAGTTGTATAAACTGGGGACCACCAGAGTGGAAGTCTTGTTTCTTAAGGCTGCCAAATGCATTGACTTCACAACTGGGCACACAAGTAGGGCTTTTGAGAATGAGATCAGTAGCTGGGCAGCTATGTATGGATGAAGTCCTACGGCACATAAGTGAGCACGATTCTACTCAGTCCTTTGCCAAACATTCTGATTTCCGATTTGGACAAAAGGGGGGGGGCCTTAAGAAATATATTATTTTCTTTTTTACTTGCTTTATTTTACTTGAAATATTTATATATGCTGTTTAGGAGATCATCATAAACCAGATGGCATGGGAAAATAAAACAATGCATATCAATTAAAGTTATACACTATAATAGTCATGGAGATCTGTAAGAGTTTGTGTGGCTGGGTGGGGCCTTACTGAAAGCAACATTTCTCCTCCCCTCTAGCTAAGATGGTTCTTGAGTAGCTCTGTGGTGGAAGTTGTTGTTGTTGTTCAGTTGTTCAGTCGTTCAGTCGTGTCCGACTCTTCGTGACCCCATGGACCAGAGCACGCCAGGCACGCCTATCCTTCACTGCCTCTCGCAGTTTGGCCAAACTCATGTTAGTAGCTTCGAGAACACTGTCCAACCATCTCGTCCTCTGTTGTCCCCTTCTCCTTGTGCCCTCAACCTTTCCCAACATCAGGGTCTTTTCTAGGGAGTCTTCTCTTCTCATGAGGTGGCCAAAGTACTGGAGCCTCAACTTCAGGATCTGTCCTTCTAGTGAGCACTAGAAGGACAGATCCTGAACTGGTGGAAGTTGAGGGAGGGCAAAGCCACATCAACCAAAACCCTGGGAATTAGATAATGGGCATCTCTCCCTGCTGTTTGGTTTTCTCTCTGCTCCCTTCAGAGCAAGATGGTCCTTGAGTTCCCTTCTTAATCACTTTTGCTGCCATAGAAGTCATTTTTCCCTAAGCTGTCACCAAATCTCTCCTGAGAACTGCTCCAAATGAACATGCATGGTTCTCCACTTCTCCCTTCATTGTTACTGCCTAGCCTGGCTTAATCTGACTGAGCCCTTTAAGGAGCTTATTTCCTTTCTTGAAGTGTTGGCAAAACTTGCAGGCATTTGCCAGTCTTGACTATAGAAGTGATGGAGCAGTCCATTCTTCTTTCTGGTAGTGCAGCAGTCCATTTGTAAGCTCTTCCCATTTCTTACCACATGAACATAAAATACCCTGCTGCATCCAGCTAAGGACCCATCTAGTCCTTCATTCTTTTGTCATAATGACCAATCAGGTGTTCATGGCAGGTCCATAAGCAGGGCTGCCCACCTTTGCATTTTAAAAAGTAAAAAATTACCATTGTTCCAAGATTTATTTTCAAATATAGTACAGAACACTGTTTAATTACAGGTTGCTGCACCTTTCAATTACTTGAGCTCTTTTGTATTTTTCTTTCTTCTGAATTACCAATGCGTACATCAGCAAGAGGCTTTAACAGAGGATTAAACAAATTCATGGAGGTGAAGG
The DNA here is from genome assembly GCA_034641385.1 of Darevskia mixta. NCBI lineage: Eukaryota > Metazoa > Chordata > Lepidosauria > Squamata > Lacertidae > Darevskia > Darevskia mixta. The sequence goes on from JAWWNH010000061.1 coordinate 19,348,461, forward strand.
CTATCATTGATGTTGATCTTCCTCCGTAGTCAGAGACAGTAATGCTGGAAACCACAGGAGAGCAGTGTGCTCTTGTTCTTGGGTCCTGCTTGTGGGTTTCCCACAAGCTTCTGGTTGAGCACTGTGAGAACAGGATGCTGGACAAGTTGAGCTAGCAGATTCTCCTTATGCTCTTTATAAAATACTGCAAATGCAATAGTGAAACACCAATTTTGACAACGATCAGATTGTGCAGAGCGCTACCAATGCACACATGCACGTCTATGTCTTGGATGGCATTCAACAAAGTTTTGCTCCGAATAGAGTGTAATTAATAGATTTAACTTAGGTATGTTCATTAATTTCAATGGGTCTACTTTGATTAAAACACATTTAAATGCCACCCATTCATAGACCAACCTCTCCAAAAGTGGAAGAAGAAGAAAGATAAATTTTATGTAATCTTGCATCAAGATTCTTTTAGCGATGTGTGAATGCATGCTCAACATGCTATCCTCTTGCCCAGCAAGGCACTCCACCATGTATAATCTGTCTCAGAGAAACACCAGCCCAGAATGAGCTTTAGTTGTAAGAGAAGAAAGGAATGAACAGTCTATAAAACACAGAGCTGGGGAAGGAGTTTTGTGAGACAGTAGGTGTCCACATGAAGGATAGGTTCAAACATACCTTTTATTTCCCACATCTGGTATTTATCCCAGATTCTTGCTTTGGGCTATATTTTTAGCCTAGCGTTAATAGGAGTTGCGAAAAGCTGTGTGCTTTGTGCTTAGAATACGCTACTAAATCTTATTTATGGCTTAACTCAACCACACACAAGCACTCCCTTAGAACTTCTTGGATTCTTCGTTTGCAAATGTAAGAGACGGCAGCCAATTTCTACAGGACTGAAGTGCAAATTACGACTGCCAGTGCCATCGCTAAATATTTATCGAAGCACTGGCGGTGCACTCGGATCTGCGCCTAACTTCAAAATGACACAGTTGCTGCCCACAGGGGCTTATAGCAGGCAAGCCAGAAGAGAGCAAAACAAAGGCAACGGGAAATGGGCAAGCACAAATGGTCCTTTACCAAGCAGTGACTGATGACAGTGAGTGCTTAGCCACTTGGGGACTCGGATTATCAACTTTGTCATCCTGACAACTGATGAGGAGTCTCTAGGAGGGGCATACACCACACCTGATGGATCTGATGCTTGTGGTGCTATTTCAGATGGCAGATAGGAAGCAGCCTTAAACTGAGCCGGCACATTAGCCCATCTTGCTCAATAATGTGCCAGAAGACCGAATGCATAGCATGCTCTTCCAACCAATCCCTTCCTTTCCATGCCCTAGCTTAGTTGTTCCTTCCTATAATACATAAGATTTTGTTATGATTTATCCCTACTTTGCACCTTTGAAACCTGATGCATTCACAGTCAAATCTGTGTAGCTACTTCCTGGACCTAAAATTCAATCTGAATTTCGAAATGGGTATTTTTCACCTTGCATGCTGCAACAGTCATATTTATGTGCACACAGGCGCGTGCGCTTACACACACACACACACACACACACACACACACACACACACGTTCTGTAAGAGGCAAAAGAAGAAGAAGTCCTGAGCATTGCTTGTTAAAGGAATCCCTTAAAATGAGGATACAGTGATGCCAAAGCAGAGGAAGATAAAATACTCTTGACTTATTTTGCTTCTGACAAGGTCAGAACTCTGACTTGCATGCAGCACTTTATTTCCCCATAGAATAAGACTGTTTTTTGACACTTGATTTGTCCCCTGGAGGTTGATCTAGCCAGATGGCTGGGAGGATGCTGCTAGGTTTGAAACAGTGACGACTAATTTAGGAGGATTCAGAAACCACAGAATGGGGTCATCTCACTATCCCAGAGATGTGTCTTTTCCCCACCCCCCACCAACACCGTTATACTGCTTCACTTTAAGCAGGAAACTCTGGTTCGTCTTTCAGATTACACTACAGACTGGATGAATTTATATTGGCATGCTTGCTTGTCAGATTTAATTATGGCAAAGTGAAAGGCATTATTAATACGATTCATATACCAATGCAAAGCGTTTGGAGCGGACAGAGGGAAATTAATATGTAAAAGAATCTAATTTGAGCGCAATTCCTCTGATGCCGAGAAAGGTGGGAGGGTTGCTAATTTCCAACTGCTGCTTGTGAGTAATGTTCATGATTATTTTGCTGAGGAAGGGGAAAAAAATGGAGAATAAGCAGAAATGGCAGTTCTGGAAATTGTGCCCTATAAATTATGCTGATAAAGAAGGAAAATATAGTGTTCCTTTTCCTCTTGGTATTCACAATGCTGGAATAAGAAACTGGGATGGATATAAATGAAAGCACTTAGTGCACGGAGGTGCAGCACTGCATTCATTTCAGGTGTCAATTTCCTTGCTTTCATTGTTTGTTTGTTCAAATATTTATAAGCTGCACTTTCATTAAAATAAATAACAAGGCAATGTTCAAAATACTTCTACAATAACATTAATAAAAGGATGTGCCACTATTTACTGTTTTATTGATGGTTTTTTTTTACTGATGTTTTAATTTATGGTGGGCTTTTTTTTACTGATTTTATTATAATCTTGCATGTTATATACTACCTTGCTACACTTTTATGAATGTGCGTGTCATATACACTACTGTGAGATAAATAAATATATATATAATTTCAATAAAGTCTGGTTGGTGAAATGGAAAGAGACAGAGACAGAGAGTCCAAAGGCATGTGAAACAGTGCAGTTTTCAAAAGACATCTTAAAGAAGGCAGGGATCGTTCCTGCTGGTCATCTACTTGAAGTAAGTTCCACAGGGCAGGGCCACCCCAGAGGCACAGGCAGCCACCAAAGATTGACACATCATAAGATTTCAGTTATCATCGTGGAACATAAGGAATCAGATGCTCCTTAAAGATTCTTTCAAGCCAAGTTGCTTATGGATTTGCTTTGTGAATCAGCATCAGAACCTTGAACCTGCCCAGCGGCAAACTGGCAACCACTGCAGCTCTCTCTGTAAAAAGGCACCATATCACCAGTAACCTTTTCCTGTAAACAGTCTGGAATCTGCAGTCTATGCTAGTTGCAGCCGCTGAATCAAATACAGTGAACGGTTGGGTTGCGAACGTGATCCATGCGGGAGGCACGTTCGCAAACTGCAGCGTTCGCAACTGCAGTGCTGCGTCTGTGCACTCGTGGGTCGCGATTCGGCGCTTCTGTGCATGTGCAAATTTAGCGCTTCTGCTCATGCGTGAGCGCCGAAACCTGGAAGTAACCCGTTCCGGAACTTCCGGGTTCGGCGTGGTGCGCAACCCGAAAACGCGCAACCTGAAGCATCTGTAACCTGAGGTATGACTGTACAAAGGCAGCCCCAAATGAAGTATGTTGTGGTAATCAAGTCTTAAGGATATCAGTGCATGGACCAGGATGCCACATATTATAAAGAAACAGTTGTTGGTTCTTCTCACAGAAGTGTTAGGTTTTATGCAGGAAGTATTGCATTAGGGGGCAATTGGTACTGAGTAGGGACAACGACTTGTCCCCCACATGGGGGGGGGATCATGTGATGCGTCCTGCCCAGCGTGCAAGCACTCATGCACCGTGCTGGGCTATGTGGGTGTCCCACCCTCACCACCACAATGCAGGTGCTCGCAGGGTCGTCTTACCCATAGGCGTTAGGGGTGTGGGGCACCCAGCCGCTGGGGTCTCAGGGGCTCTAGGTCAAGAGTCCGGGTAAGAGCCCGCCCATCGGTCGGAGCGCTGCGGTGGGCTCTTCTGCTGCAGGCGGCTCTGCAAGTTTGGGGGCGACTGAGCCAACAAAATGCTGAGGCAGCTGGCCAGCTCCACCATCTTGCGCGCCTGGGACTGGGCAACTGGGGGGGGGCATCGGATGGATCTTAGCACCCTGGCACCGCATATGCTTAAGACAGCCCTGGATGCTCATATGCTGGTTGGGGAATGGGGAGTATGAAGCTGGGCTCCATGCTCTGCCTCCTCCTCCCCATGCAGCATCAGGCAGGGAGGAGGAAAAGCGTGGAGGGCAATTTTTGACATCGCTTGTCCCAGCTCCCTCCCAGCTCCTGGTTGGGGGCTGGGGCGCACGGAGGGTGCCTGATGGTGGTGCAGGATGTCAGCTCCCTCAATATTGGGGCAGCTGGTCCCCCTGATTAAAAAAGCTGCAATGTGAAGTCCACAGGTGATATGATTTGTAGAATGAAAGGAAAGGACACTCACAATCATCCCTTAAAAGTAATGCAGTAGAAAAACTCTTGAGATAATCTAAGAAGTGGACATGGGCTTTAAAAACAAAACAAAAAACAAACGTGTAGCTTTCCATCATTTTAAATTTGCCAAATACCTAAGTACCTGTTTTACCTAATTACTCCAACTACCCATGATTCCAAATCCAAATTATCAGGTTGTTACTATCATCATGTTTCTCTCTAGATGTTGTTGGCATACCCAGCATGGTGATTATTTTTCAACAGCTTTTCATTTCATATTAAGGGCAAACACTCCTCTTTGATGGAACTCAGCATTGGAAACTTGTTAGACATTTGTGAATAGCCTTCATGAGAGAGGAACTGATGTGTGCATTTTAAAAAAAAACTCACATTATTTCTTCCTTTGTGTCTTCCTTTGATTTTTTATTATGCTTTATATTTGTTGGAAGCTGCGCAGAGTGGTTGGGGCAAGACAGTCAGGTGTGTGGAGTATAAAATAATGATGATGATCATGAATACTTCCTGTATGGCAAATCAGAACTGAATAGACAGACACAGCAGGGTTCTGAAATCCAGATTTAACATTGAGTTCATACTGACATTATGCATTAACAGTGCTTTCCAGACAATTGTAGGTTGCTTCTGAATTTTGGATTTCAAACTGAAATCTGGATTTCATCTGGATTTCTCCAAGGATTTTGCAGTCCTGAAATTAGCTGATCCGGTTTACCTGTGCATCAAAAACTTCTCACTGTTCCATTGTTTATTTCTAAATTTGGCACAGGGCACTGTATAGGTTGCTGCAGCTTTCAATTACATCCAGACTTTTCTCCCTCTAAATTGCCAATACACACATCAATAAAATACTGCATAAAAACAATATTGACATGATCAAACACGCAATCATGCAGAGTGCTACCAATGCATACATGCACTTGCATACATTCATGGAAACCACCCTCCTACACACACACTAAAGCATTAGCTGGTGAAATAACTAAGTGGTCTTTGAACTCCTTGATGGGTTGATAATTAACTACTGTTGTTTTCTGCTCGCTAACGTGTGTGTGTTTAACCTTAGACCAGGTAAGAAAGGTATTTGGTTGCAAATCTCCATTTTGAAAGTAATTTGCCTTTAGTCTTTGTTTCCAGGCTCTGTGGAAATAAGGATGTGTACGTGACCCTCTCTAGTGAGGGAAAAACAGCTCCAGGCAGATTGATGTCTGTAAGGAGATACAGACCTCTGATTTTATATCTGTTTGGAGTATTTTATAAGAAGTTGAGCCTGAGCACATGAATATTTTGGATAACTCATTTACTGTTCTTTGTTCTGTTTTGAATAAAGTTCTGCAAGTAAAGCTTTCATTAGACTTATGGGCTTTGACAATGTTTTCATTCCAAAAGGAGTCAGTTTTTATGCATCCAGTCGCTTCAAGCTGCAGAATATTAATATCTGCAATATAATCTGTGTGATTTATTCCTGACAACTGCTCCTGACATGTATGCAGGACTTATCAGTAAACCCCCTCACTAAAAGAATTTCAACGTACTCACACAAAGAGAACAATAAGACTCTCTATTTTTGCTGCAGCGTTTTATCAGCGCTCATGTGCCCTTTGATAAAATAAAGAGGAGAAAGAATTAAATGAACTGAAAGACATGGAAACTGCAGCAACCTGTACATTCCCCAGTTCCAAAATTAATTTTATGATTTCCCCTGAGTCTTTTTGCAAGAATTCAGCCTGGAAACATGAGCGAAATAATGTTAAGGGGGCTTGGAGTGGAGTGGGGTACGCATGTCCAGTATGTCAAAGTGTGCTTTAGTTAAACTGGAATCAAAGGCAGACCTTGGTAATATGGCACCTTGAGCAAGGCCAAAATTTGATGCCTTCACCCAGCCCCAGGCTGCCTTCTCAAAGCTGGGTAAGGGAGGTGCTGGGCTTTGGGAATGAGGCACAAGGCTCTAGCAGGGTCCTCCTGCCTCTTTCCCAAAGCTGGCAAGTATTAGCTATGCTTTGGGATGGAGGTGGGAAGGTATCCCCTTGGCCCCAATAGGTTCATGGAGAACCTTCTCCTGGCCACATGTCAATGGTAGCTGAGGTCAGAGACATAAGTGAGTGGAGCAACAGCTGTCACTCTTGTCTTTCCACATTCCAACCATCCAGAAGTCAGGGTTTCTTACAGACACCCCTCTCCATCCAGGCAAGCAAGAGGCATTATCACTGTTTCATACCTTAAGAGGGTACAGAGTACAGCCAGTGAGGGGGGTGGGCCCACCTAGGGAGGGAGTATTGCATGGGGAGAATTCCAAAAGACGGATACAGAGACTTGAAGAGCTATACTTGGCCCCCCTCGGCATTCAGGTTTCTCATTGCTAAATTTAGGAGTGGATCATGAGACACCCTCTAATCCTTTGACACACCCACATGCACATATCGATGTTTTCATCCACTTAATATTTAAAAGCATGCAGAAAGAGAATGCCTTTAATAGTAAAGGGCCATGACCATTACAAAGAGTTAAAATATAATGCGAGAATAACAGTTTGCTACATAAAATTACCAGATGCAGAATTTCCATGAAGTAGTCAGTGGGGTTTAACAGATGTAAATGAGAAAAGAATCTCACTGATTTCTTATCTTTCTTTTTTCTCTCCCCACCCCCTTAAAAAAGAGAGAGTGTAAAATTGTATTTGCTGGAACTGTCTCATGAGACAGACGTCTCATTTGCATTAGGGTTTATCTGTCACTATTAAATTAATTTAAAACTCAGCTTGATTAATTCAATTCCATTTCTAATTCTGAAACTTTACTTAAAAAAAAAAAACCCTTTAACTTCGTCAAGTTAAATATAAAAAAAATGAGCAAGGGGGAAAGAAGTGTTTTGAATTGGCCCTCCTTCTACACTTGTCAATTAAATGGAAATTCACTAATTTCCCAGTCATTTTAAATTAAAGTGTAATTATTGCACAGATGACAAAGAAATGCCACAGATAATTCTCTTGGAAATGCAAGCATCGCGAGCACAGAGGCTTGCAGCCAAATGGACAATGTGTCATTGCAAGTCTGGGCCTCATTCTCTGCAGGGAAAGGATGCTAAACTTAGCTTGATATAGCCTTGGGTACAACTGCCTGCCATGCTTGCTTAGGAAGAAATATCTATGGGATGGGATTTGTCCCAAGGACTGTGTGCAACAGAGTCCATACAGGAAGCTCCTAGCAAGGAGAAGAAAAAGAGAGGTGACTAAAGTATGGTCTGGTCCCATTGTTTCTCATCTTGCCTCATTTCATCTCCAGGCATTCAGTGTCCACTATGATTAGAGATGCTGAGGAAATGCCTGTAAATTACAGGTCAAGACAATATTCATATAACTGTTTCTTGCAGAAAACAGATATTGTTTCTCTTCCTTAGGGAGAGCAGCTCTTTGCGGTTGCAGAAGGACTCCTCACAGACTCCCCTTTCCTTATTAATGTCAAGTGATAGTTCTGCTGCATTAAAAGGTAAAGGTAAAGGGACCCCTGACCATTAGGTCCAGTCGTGACCGACTCTGGGGTTGCAGCGCTCATCTCGCATTATTGGCTGAGAGCCGGCGTACAGCTTCCGGGTCATGTGGCCAGCATGACAAAGCCACTTCTGGTGAACCAGAGCAGCGCACGGAAACGCCGTTTACCTTCCTGCCGGAGCAGTACCTATTTATCTACTTGCACTATGATGTGCTTTTGAACTGCTAGGTTGGCAGGAGCAGGGACCAAGCAATGGGAGCTCACCCCGTCGTGGGGATTCGAACCACTGACCTTCTGATCAGCAAGCCCTAGGCTCTGTGGTTTAACCCACAGCACCACCCGCGTCCCCTTCTGCTGCATTAGGTCAAAACAAAATAGGAAGCTGGTTTACACTGAGTCAGGTCATTAGTCAGGGCCGGACCAAGACATTTTGGCACCTGAGGCTGACCTCAAAATGGCTCCCCCCCTCGCCACTAGGGAAGGAGTAGTGAGGGAATATCTATATCAGGAACATGGAGGGAAGAAAGATTGACATCGGGATCTGCTGCCCGAGTGGATCCTGCCACCTGAGGCAGCCACCTCACCTCAGGGCAGGATGGTGCCTGCTTTGAATAAATATCTATATTGGGATCTGGATGTCAACAGTTGAGCAGGTCGTGCACAGTAATGTACAGGCAGATCCTGCTGCCTGAGAAGGTCATCTCATCTTGCCTGATGGGTGGGCCGGCTCTGTCATTGATCCATCTAGTTCAGTATTTTCCACACTGATGGGCTGCGACTCTCCAGGGAACATTCCCAGACCTACCTGGAGATGCTGGGATTAAACCTCACTCAAAAAATTTACTGCCTTTTGATAATTTTTCAATGCAATTTATTTTCTCATTAATTGACACAGAATAGTCAGGAGGATGGGAATGGGATAAATTCTTGACACGGTGCTTAGAAATTATGGAAGGGGTGTTTGATATGCTTGTGTGCTCCATCTATGAAGCCCCTTCCAACTCTTTGGTTCTATTATGCCGTCCTTACTTTGGAGGTCTAGAATCATGCATTAACCTTAGCTGATGAGTGATCCCATGATCTACAGAGCTCATTGGGTCTCCAGTTATAAAGATGGTCCAGTTAGCACCCCTACACTCTAGGGAAAGTATAACCCCACCTGAGATGGATGTTCTTCACACTTAAGCTATGAAATTCTCTCCCACAAGAAATAGAAATAGGCACCAGCTTTCAACGGCTTTAAAAGAGGATCATTAGACAAATTAATGCATGATAATTTTATTAATGGCTGCTGGCCACAAAGCTATGTTCTGCCTCTGCTGTTGGAGATGGTATGACTCTGGATAACAGTTGCTAAGAATCAGATGGGGGCAGTACACTCTTGCACTCAAGTCCTGCTTACATGCTCTCGATGCGGCATCTGGTTGGCTACTGTGAGAACAGGACGTTGGGCTAGAAGGGCTATTAGCCTGATCCTGCAGGCTCCTCTTATGTTCTTATGAGGTTCCTCAGCTGTCAGCATGACTGAATCACCACCTTCCAAATTTAAGGCCAGGAGAGATGATAAGATATGAGGTGTCATTTTTAATGTTTGAAAAGGATGTGTTTACTATCTTCTAATATAATGGCTTAAAGGCTTTGATTCTTTTCTGATCAAAGAGAAGAGCTTAATGCCATTTGATGAAGCATGAATTCATAGATATAATCAGCAATGTTCTTCCTTTTCTTTATTCTTTTTTTAGTGTGCTCTCACAATAAGCGTAAGTTTCATTTGTGCTGCCGAGGGCTTTGGTACGTCATGCTAAATTTTCTGCGTGCTAAAGCAAGACTATTCCCCACAGAGTAGAAGAAGCAAAATAGGGAAGCAAAAGAGAAAATGTTCATGCCAGAACTAAACAAGAATCAGGTTGTAAGCAATATTTGCAGGGTGGTGAGGGGAAAAGGTGCATTATTAACAAGGAACAGTGATAGAGGCACCTTGAACAAATGGCAGAAGAAATTAGCTTTTCAACTCAGGTAGCGATGCAATGGCAAATACCAAGGGAACTACCAGTCTCTGCTGAAGTGTGTTTGAAAAACTGAAATAACAGAAAGAAGGAAACACAGTCGACTGGCATTTGGAAATAATTGAACACATTATGAGGGTCATATCCTCAGCAGGTGTAAAAGAGAGTAGATCTGGTGTGTTAAACAAGTTTATCTTGACATCAGTGTTTTATTTCCTTTAAACAGGGCATGTAGAATGTCATCATCACCCCGGATGTAGCCAAGTACAGTGGTTCCTTTGGTTAAGTACTTAATTTGTTCCGGAGGTCCATTCTTAACCTGAAAACATTCTTAACCTGAAGCACCACTTTAGCTAATGGGGCCTCCCTCTGCCGCTGCGCTGCCGCTGTCCGATTTCTGTTCTCATCCTGAAGCAAAGTTCTTAACCCGAGGTAATATTTCTGGGTTAGCGGAAATAACCCGAGGTACCACTGTAGTAAAATGCTTGACAATTTTCTATTTTTAAAAAGTGGGGTGTCTTTCAGCAGGACTAGCTCTACCATTGGATAGAGTGAGATAACTACCTTGTTTGGCAGATACTGAAGTATGAGAAGTGGTGGTGAGATAGAGCTGCCTTTATCATGTGACCTGCCTTGCAGTCCCTAAGATCACCTGCTGCTTCCAGGTACTACAGAAGATGATGCAATATAGCCAGTGTTGAAATGAGAATCAACTGCCATCACAGCTAGCTTTTGTAAATCAAATTGATGAGGGGTGCTGTTTTGTCTTTTGCTTCAGGTAGCAAATGTCTTGGACTGTGCCGTGTGCTTCTCTAATGAGGAATATCTATTGTGAAAAAAATGGTGATCTAGGTATGTTTCTAACTATACAGCCTCGTAATTTTGACCTACCGGTAGGTACCACAAAGTCAAGGGAAGAGGGTGGCGCGGTGGGTTAAACCACAGAGCCTAGGGCTTGCTGATCAGAAGGTACCGCTCTAGCGGGAAGGTAAATGCCGTTTCCATGCACTGCTCTGGTTCGTCAGAAGCGGCTTAGTCATGCTGGCCACATGACCTGGAAGCTGTACGCCGGCTCCCTCGGCCAATAAAGCGAGATGAGCGCCGCAACCCCAGAGTCGTCTGTGACTAGACCTAATGGTCAGGGGTCCCTTTACCTTTACCTTTACCACAAAATCATAGAATTGTGGAATCGTAGAGTTGGAAGGAACCCCAAGGGTCTTCTTGTCCAACCCCCTTCAATGCAGGAATCTCAGCTCAAGCATCCGTGATAGAAGCTTAAAAAGCACCCAACCTCTGTTTAAAAACCTCCAAGGAAGGAGAGTCCACAACCTGTTCCATTGTCGAATAGCTCTTACTGTCAGAAAGTTTTTTCCATACGTTTAGTGATAATCTCCTATCTTTTAACATAGAACCCAGATGTAAGCTCCTCCATTAGGATTTCTTTCTGTATTGACACCCCAGCTTGACTCACACAAATTCAAGAGGCCTCACTATTGACCCACTTAAACCTGTGTAAGGCACCAGCTGGCTCATGCCAGGGAACTTGCACCATACTCTTTGCATCACTGAGAGTTTTCATGGGGCATAGGATTGGCTGGCCTGTTGCTCCACAGAGCCCTACTGACAGTGGCTGGAAAGAAATGTTCAGCGAGTCAGCCAGGAAGAATCGGGTGAACTGGGTTGCTGGTAGAAACCCTGCTGTTCTTATGTAAGCCATGCCCTACCAATGTAACATGAATTTGGAATCAAAATATATTTTGGCTAAAAAAAGTCCTGCACAAAAACCATTGGCTTATTTGAACAACACCTTTGCCCTGAAACCTGCCAAGTTCTACATGTGATCCACCCAAGCTCATTTTTAAAAAGGTAAATAGCAAAAGAAAACAGAAAGAAGAATAGTGCTCTGCTGAAATCACTCTCCACTCCACCCCACATTTCTCAATTTCTACCTCATTTTCAAGGAACTTCAGATTTATTGATTTATTTTATAATTTTTCTGAGTGTAGGGTTTTGGAATCAATGTATCATTGAGGGGTGGCCAAGGTTAGTGTGTGTTTTTCTTTCAAATAAACATAATTCCAACACTATGGAAGCCCTTTGGCTACCTACTCTTTCTGATCTGCATTGGCGGCATCAGCTCATGATGTTTTTCCCGAGCTTTAATTGAATCCAACCACCCAGGAGGGCAGCGGAGTGCAAATCAATGGCGAGAAGATGTGCTGAAGAAGAGAAAGGACACCCCTTGACCAGTGCCTCACCTTTGAAAATTTCAAAAATTGATCGCCTTTTGATAAATTTTCAATGCAATTTATTTTCACATTAATTGATGCAGAATAGTCAGAAGAGTGGGAATGGGAGAAATTCTTGACACAGTGCTTTAAAAAATTATGGAAAGGGATGTTTGGTATGCTTGTGTGCTCCATCTATCAATGGTGTGCCTGCTGAGATTTAGCTGCGAGCTGAACCAGATTATAAAACTTTAATAATTGTCTGCCATTCCCTCAAAGCACTGAAGAGGCCACGTTGTTCTCCAGTTTATATTTGATGTTCGATGCTGCTGAAGTTATTCCATTTTCAATCCAACTGGGAAGTCAGTGAGAGGAGAGAAAGTTAGCGAGGCTTTTCCCTTCTACCACGGCAATTAATGTCAGCTGGAATGATTACAGTTTGGAGTGCACTCTGGATTCTGCTTCATCTAACTAACAGATCTACACATGCTCACTGCTAAAATAATAACTTCTCCTGCAGCTTGCTTTCCCAGAAGAGCCTTCCTTCAGCACACTCAGTAAACTAATAACCCAGTGTGCAGAATTATGGGGCCTTTTGTTGTACGGTTGTCTCCTTGTTTATTTTGCATGCAATTTACATGGTTTAACATGTATACCTAGTGATCAGGAAGATTCAGAGGGAAGCCATTGTCAGAGGGAAGTAAAGATTGTGGCCCCTTCTCTTCAAGGATGGAGAACAAATGAAAGAAGGAACGAGTAAATAAATGCAAGCAAACAACCACCAACCAACTTTGGTTGCTGTAAAGTTTAGGAATTCAATCATTGCATATTCTAATGTGTAGTGACCTGATCCACACCTCATTGACTAATAGGCTTATCAGAACCAGCTTTCACACTCCCTGAATATTCCAATGCAGTGCTTATCTCTTTTTTTAAAAATGTAATGCATATTTTGAGAGAAAATATTTTTAGAAATCTGTATATATTTATTATTTCTATGCTGTCAATACAGAGAACTTGAGTTGTGGGTTGGTATGTAACACAAATATTTTGATGGGTAATACATTTTTTAAATATGTATCTAAATGTAATTTTTTGCTTTTTAAAAACAAAATGAAATTATAGGTTAATAAAGAAAGAGAACAGATGAAACTTCTGGGTGAACAGATGTGAATGTGACATGGGTTGCATGACTTACTTATGAGTAGACAGGGTTAGGATTGCACTGACGGTCTATGAGAAATGAACTGATTTTCCCATTCCTAAAACCCATGTGTTTACACTCTGTCTCAGCAATGTCTACACCGGCTTGGTCATGTCCACAGAATGGAAGATGGCAGGATCCCCAAGGACATGCTCTAGAGAGAGCTGGCTTCCAGGAACGAGGCCCATTGACAGACCAATTCTGTATTACTAAGATGTCTGCAAATATGACATGAAGGCTGACAACATTAACCCCAGCATGTGAGAATCCCTTGAGGGTGGTGGCGGAGGAAGGGAGTAGGGGTGCGGTTCGCCCTGGGTGCCATCTCTGAGGGGGGTGTCAAAAAGGTACCCTGTGGGGGACTTGCCCTGTCACCCCGGGCGTGGCAGCGTGAGCTGCCGCCATTGCACTGCCACAGCCACGTGTGGAGGATCCTTCTGCTGCTGCTGCAGCCACAAGCAGGGTATTCTGCTGCCGCCACGAGCGGAGGATCCCTCCGCCATCCATACAGCGCACGTGCAGCAACACCATACGTAGTGACGAATGTGCACGCGCCGTATGTAGCAGCGCTGTGCATGCACCGCTGGGTGGTTTGATCCACCCCTGTGGGTGGTTTGCCCCGCCCCTCCACTCCCGCTTTGGGTGCCAGAGAGCCTTCCTTCGCCCCTGCTTGAGGGTGATCGTAGCACCTGGAAACAGACAATCAGGTTGTGCATCCATAGCAGTAACCAGAGGGTGAATGAGTTCTGGGAGGAGCACAGAGAGAAGAAACACTGTGGTGCATCTTCAGCAGCACATCTGAGCACCTTCATCTGTCCCAGCTGCAACAACACATGTCTCTCCTGTATCAGTGTCTACAGCCACGACAGGCACTGTAACACTCCGGTCTGAGTTCACCTCAAATGCACACTCCTCCATTGTCTCCCTAGACAGATGGATGCCTATCTATCACCAGATACAAACTGGGATAAAAATTTTCACTTAAAAGGCTTTCTGGGAAAGGAAGGGCATCCTGCATACACAGAGCTCATATGGTTAGAGCATGGGGCTGATAATGCCAAGATCATGGGATTGATCCCCGTATGGGTGCATATTCCTGCATTGCAGGGAGTTGGACTAGATGATCCATAGGGTCCCTTCCAACTCTATAACTCTATAATTCTATTTATCATTCTATCAAAAAGATAATGGGAATGGTACCTGTTTAATATGTGGTGGGAGTTACAAAGAGTAAATGCGGGCATGCTAAAGACCCAGCTATATCATACATAAGGGACCTATTGAATAGATTATATCTGCAGGAGGCTATCTTCTGTAGAGCTTTCACAAACTGCAGTTCTCAATATTCTTTGGGAGAAAGGCATGCATTCCAAATCTGTGTTGGATGTACTTTAACAATATGGCGTTCACCTGCAGTTTGTCAGGATCCAGTCCATTCCTTTTGTTGTGTTGATTTCTCCCCCCCCCCTTAATTTTGAAGTACTCTTATAATATCGTATTTTTACGCTTACATTTTAGCAGCAGCTGTGGGCGCAGACATCCTGCAGTAACACACCTTATAAACAGTGAAATAAATACTCAAAGAAGGATGTCAGGGGAAAGGGCTCCAGCCTTACTGGCAGAGATTTCTAGGCAGCAAACACTGAAGGGAAGGGAAGAAAAGAAAAAGTCTGATTCCCTCCCTCCCCCCCCCCCAAAAAAGGCAACGCGCAATCAAACCTCATTTCCTTTCAGAACTTTGAGAGGCTGCTTTAAAAGCAGGTATTTAAAAACCCTTTCGTAGTTAAGCTTCCTTGATGGGGTCCCGTTTTAAGCAGACAAATGGCTTTAGAAAGGTTTGAGGAGAAATGTAAATAGCTAATCTTGCCGATCACACAAGAATGGCAGCAGGCAAAACAATGAACTACACTGCAGGGCCTTCAAACCTGAGGAGAAACCCAGACGAGGGGAAAGCTTTGTGGACTGAATTAATGAGCAAACACAAGCTTGTTTATGAACAGCTCAGGCTCCTGAAGAACACTCAGCAAGTCAATAACCAGCAAGTGGGGATACTTGAATAGCAAAGGGTTGAATAGCCACGGAAAGACAAAAAAAGTGCCTAAGACTTCTCAAGAACAGCAATGAGGTGCTAAACCTGCTTGACCTGAATTGCTTCAGTTTGCAAGGAAGGGGTTAACAAATGGCTTGCTCCCCCATGGAAGGGTGGCAGTGGTGGAATTGTGCACACAGAACATTCCAGTCAGTATGAACAATACTGAGCTAGAAGGGAGCAGTGATGTTTCTCAGTATAAACTATTCCTTGTGCTCTTAAGCATCCCACAGTGCTCCTGATACACCATAGCCCCATGCCATTGTGGGAAATTAGAATAGGAACTGCTATAGGCTATAGCCAATGTTATATTACTTAGAGTAGACCCATTGAAATTTATGGACATGAATAACAGGTCCATTAATTTCAATGAATCCACTCTGGGTAGAACTTAGCTGAATGCAACCCCTTATATTAAAATTAGTTGAAATAATTCACTAATTATTTCAGAATAGGATGGGTCCAATTATTCACCGGGTGTCAAAGGCCAGGGTATTGAAGTGTGTTCAGCATATGACAAAAGCCATGCAGAGAAAGTGCCAAGCACACCTCTGTAAAAAGGGAATTCCACAGTTTAGGAATTAGGGTCAACACACACATGGGTGGTACCACTATAATGGGTGAGATAGTACTGAATCAAAATCTGAGTCTTGGTTCTAATGTATTCTAAAATTCAGGCAATTGGTTAATTAAACTGAAAGAACAACTCAGATCCGCTTAAAAATCTGATTTGTTGTTTGTTTTTCAATTTCAGTTTGGGGCTTGCTCTCACTAAGATAATCACCGTTTGCCACTCATTTCTTCACTTAATACGTACAGTCTGTGAAAGGAAAGCTTCTATGATGAGATGCTAGAAATTCTGGAAACACACACACACACTCAGCCACAAATGCTCACACACAAACAGTAAGTTTTACATAGATTGGCAAAAACTACCAGTAGCAAGCCCTGCCTGCACTGTAGGAGGGAAGTTCAGGAGCTTATTGTAAGAATCACAGTGAGCCATTTGGCTCAGCAGGTAGCCAAAGGTTGTGCTTTCCATAATCTCTTCAAACCGACCTAGCTCTGTGGCCATTGAAGTCAATAGCAAATCTTGAAGAGAATCACTACAAACTTTGGACCTTTTCAAATGTTCCCTCCCATATAGAAATAGGCAATAACTTTTGTACTCAATGTGAAAAGCATTCCAAAATAGATTTGGAAATGAATGGCTGCCTGCTTTGATTTATGGCTCAAGGCCACTGCTTCTCCAGAACATACTGATGTGCTTAATGTTAAACATTAAGCATTGGAATCGGTGGTGATCAGTGATTGGCACATTTCCCTCAGCTCAGTTTGAAGTTGGGCTTGACAAAATGAAGAGTTTTGCAAAACCGAAATTGTCACAACTCCAAATTCAGAACTCCTGTTGATCTTATCAGAATGGTGAAGGAGTCCATACCCTCCAACATTTCTCCAATGAAAATAGGGACGTCCCATTCCACAATGATAATTTTACTATTTATACCCCACACATCTTACTGGGTTGCCCCAGCCACTCTGGGGAGATTCCAACATATATAAAAACATGATTAAACATTAAACATTTAAAAACTTCCTTATACAGGATTGCGTAGGGTATGGAGTTATACAGGTCAGAAAACTCTATGCTGTCCAACGAAAATAGGGAAATCCTAAGGAAAAGTGGGACATTCTGGGATCAAATCAGAAACTGGGACGGTTTCTCTAAATCAGGGACACTTGGAGGATCTGGGAGTCTGAACGCTTCCACTCTGTACACCCAAACATCCCAGGCGACTAGAAACACATAAACCCCTCTTGCCTCCCTTCTCATCTGCCAAACTATGCCAGCAACAGTTGTGACTGGCCAATAAGTGCAGTGAGGCTGCAATGTGATTTCTCTGGAAGTTTCTGTTTTGTGCCTCTTAATTTCCTCTTTCTGGCACCTAGAATACTGCAGTGGCAAGACCCCAGATGCCAGAAGTCTTAGAAAATTAGTTTGAGGGACTGTGGTACCTAGAGAACTACTTCTTCCAGACTTCCCAGTGCCTGGGATGCTGCCATTGCAGCATTCTAAGGGAGGGAAAGGAGGAGACCTTTCAGAAGGACCTCCACTCAACTGGGGCTGTATTCAATTTTATACGACCTTTTACAAGATGTAAAAACCCCATTTAGAGAAATATTTAGATGCCTATTTAGAGAAATTTAGATGCCTATTTAGAGAAATGAAGCTTAGACCTCGAAACAAAACCTACTTAGTCAGGGGTGTGTCCCAGTTGCACCTACTTAGTCAGGGGTGTGTCCCAGTTGCAAGAAGGACTGCCTTCTGAGGATGATCCCATTAAAGCACTGTCTGAATGCAACCTACATCCATTCTTAAACTAGATAGCTCTCTGAAGAAAGGACTCCTACAGAGGACTTTCGCTCTGTAAAGTGCAGCCCATGGCCACTCTGTAATTGTATTTAGAGCAAGACTTTTTAACAGGCCTTCCTGTAACATAAGATCACACAGCAGCAGTATTCAGAGAAAACTATATCTCTCATATCCACATTATTTTAATTATTGTTTTCATTCTTATTGCCAGATCGTTTGTTCATTCATTCATTCATTCATTCTTGAGCTTGCATGAAAGGGCTTGCATGAAAACAATAAAATTTTGGTGTGTGGAAAGCCAATGAAACAGAAAAGAAGACAAGGTAGTCACAATAAAAGCAGCAATACACCCAACACCTACCTCCCCCAGCATGAACATTAAAAAGCCTGCAAAGATATAAGTATGCCAGGCATATGTGTGCTACAGTGATTACTCAAAAGTATGGAGTTAGGCTGATGAATGTTGACAATGACCAACGGATGGTCCTTCATCTCCATTGACCTATTTCTGGGTGATTTTTCACCTGATGTATGCCTTGCCAGAATGTCAACCTTCCATTGAAACTGCTAATATTTTTGGATGCTCACTGCAATCCATAATGGCGTAGGGTCTGAAGCACCACCCAACTGCATTTAAAACTGAAGTGGCCAAAGAGTAGAAGCATATGGCCTCATTTATTCAGAAGATGTGGCACTCTTTTTTTAAAAAATGGCCTGTGCTACCAGGGTTTCCATAAGGCAACATCTCCCGAGCGTCATATTTTACAGTGCTCTGGTGTTCCTTGCTTTTCCTGATGATTTAGTACAGCTGCAACGAGGCAAACAAAGACATCTATTTTGTTGTTATGAATTGATCACCCAGTGGATTTTGATAAATCATTCCTTTCTTCTTATATCATAGAATTACTGGATGCTGAATATGCTCATGCCACCGAATAATGCCTTGTAATATATCTCTTGTGTTAATGCTAATGCAGACTAAAGAATAATTATTTGCTATTTCTATAAAGCAAAAAAAGCAAAAAGCAAGCTGTCTGTATATAATGCTTTATTGTCATGGCAAACCATTTAGGTTTCAGATTATGGCAACATGCTGAGCTTCTTTTCTCCAAATTACTGAAAATACCTTAAGAATTTAAGCTATTAATTTAACAGAGCTAATAATTCACAGTTAATCAAGTTCATGGTAAGAAATTAACTGCCATTTTTAAATAAAAAGGCTCGGTTGAATATGCATGTCTATCTACATGGGTGATTCCTATTAAGTGCAAGGGGGGGGCAACACCATGGAATTATTAGTTAATGAGTTAGTATTTCCAGATGCCTTTCCAAATGGGTGAAAGAAAGAAGAAAAAGCCCTAAATTTCCACTGAGCATAATTACCAAAAAAAGTGCTGTGGCAGAACAATCATCTTTGAAAAAAAAAAAGACTTGAAAATAGGTCAATGCAATTCAAAAACCCATTACAATGAAGCACAGATTTAATATTTCAACTGTAACTCGCAAGAGATTTGTTCAGAATTATGGGGTGGTAAAAGACAAGCTCTGGAGTGAGACCAAATAGCTAAGGATTCCACTAGTGATGTCAAAATGATGGAATAATATGTTATAGGTGCATCATGTATAGGGAACTAATTTGGTTCAGTTTGCATTTTAATGTGAATATTTCACAACAATATGTGAACCGAAAGACAGCTTTTCTTTGAAATCTCCATTTCTCCAAATGTTGTGATGCAGTCTTCCAAACAAATAACATGTATAAATAAGTGTATGTTAAATTTTGTTATAAAATGCTTCTGTTGGTGAAAATAACAAAGAGACATGCATTATATTAGGTTGCTTGTGTAACACAAAGGGGAAGTATCCTCCAGCTCAGAAAAACACCAAGATTTGCAAAAGTACCAAAAAAGGGGAAGGAAAAATAGCAGCGGCAGACTTTGGTCTCAACGGTGCCCTGTGCGGCACTAAAATTTGAGGGGAGGGGGCGCCTCTCATGCCCCGTTCTCTACAGCATTGCTGTGGCACCCCCTGCAGCACAGCACCCATTGTGAGCACAGCAGTCATACTACCCTAAAACCTCCTCTGAAAATAGGCAGCTGGAGTGAGGACCCCAAAGTGGCCTAATCCAGGATTGTCACGAGGCACTAAAAATTCTTTTATGCAGACTTTTCTCTGACTTCATGCAAATCCAAGATTGTGATACAGCATGGCAAATCCTCTAGTCGGGGCTGTGTGATGACAGCCATGTGTGTGTGTGTGTGTATACACAGTTACAAAGAGAGAGCCAGTGTGGTGTAGTGGTTAAGAGCGGTAGACTCGTAATCTGGTGAACTGGGTTCGCATCTCCGCTCCTCCCCATGCAGCTGCTGGGTGACCTTGGGCTAGTCCCACTTCTCTGAAGTCTCTCAGCCCCACTCACCTCACAGAGTGTTTGTTGTGGGTGAGGAAGGGAAAGGAGAATGTTAGCCGCTTTGAGACTCTTTCGGGTAGTGATAAAGCGGGATATCAAATCCAAACTCTTCTTCTTCTTCTACAAAGGTTCTCTGTCACTCCACAATCTCTGCTGAGCTGCAGCAAGATTCCAGGGGGGGTTCCGCGAGCTCACCCAGAACGTTTGTTCCTCCGTTCATCAAGATGCAGCAAAGACTGGAGTAGTTTGAAGAAATGTGATTTATTCACATATTTCTGCCTGAATTTAGATGGAGGGAGCCCAGATCTTACAGCATGGTCTTCTCAAGAGGGGTTTGTTCCCTCCCAGCAATGCAGCACTGGAGTCCAAGACATCTCTCCTAGCTTCATGAATTTATGTGTTTGCTCAAATTCTAGCTCTTTGTTGAATCTAGAGAGTCTGCCCCCTCCCCCAAACTCTCTCTCTCTCTCTCTCTCTCTCTCTCTCTCTCTCTCTCTCTCTCTCACAGACACATCCAAGTAGCCTTTTTAACTACCCAGCTTAAATATTATGGCTCAAGTGGTAATATTCTTACAGCAGTACCAGTGATCTAGAAACTAATTCCTTCCTGTGACAGTGATACATCACCTTTCTGTTCCATGCTACCACAGGACTGAAGCTATTAATTTTTCAGGGTACAATGATATTGAATCATAGCAAGACTTTTGTATGGAATTCTCAAACATCTTAATTATTTGCCAGGTTTCTGTGAGTGAGTCACTGCTTTTCCACAAGGATTGACAATCCCCCCCTTTTTTTTTGCAGGATGAGGATGGGGATTTGCATATGCATTTGGAATATCTAAGCAACTTCGCATGCCCACTCTGGAGATATACTCAAGAAGCTCTGGAGAAACCAGACTTTCAATAACCTATGGAGTTATTTATTTGTTTATTTTTTGCAGCGCTGGCAATGAGACCGTATCATCCACCATACCTGAGGACAGCAGGCTGTCTTAGAGCAGAGGTAGGGAAGTTTACTTCTGGGAATGAGCTATCAAGGACCACATGCCAACAGTGGGTAGGGCCAGAGGCAAAAATGTGTAGAGCTAGAGAGACAAATTAAAGGTAAAGGGACCCCTGACCATTAGGTCCAGTCACAGACGACTCTGGGGTTGTGCGTTCATCTCGCTCTATAGGGTGAGGGAGCCGGCGCTTGTCCGCAGACAGCTTCCGGCTAATTTCTACACACACTTTCACATCCTTTACTATCGTCTGTCCTTGCAACAAAAAGGCATCATCAGAGTTGAACAAAGCACAGTTTGGTTCTCCATCTCTCTAGTTCTGAATCTGTTTGTGATCTCCACCTCCTCCTTCCCATGAAAATTCATCAGCATGTTCGTGCAAATTTCTCCTAATATGCACAATTTTTTTGTATGCACTTTTCTCTAATGTACAGATTTCTTTTGCAAAACATTTTCCCCTAACATAATGGGTTTTCTGTCTGTTCATTAATATAGTGTGCATTTCTATGCACACTGTATACTTGGTGTTTGGTTTTTTTGGGGGGACACATTACTTGGTTGGAGAACTACACAGCCACATTCTGCAAAGTGTGAATTCTGAAGTGTTTCCATATTGTTTCAGAAAGTGTGAATTAGGTAGGCTCATCTTTAAATACTAACTGAATTGCATTTCCCATGTATCTATCCTTTCCCCACTGGGGATTACCAGCAACTGGCATTCAGAGGCATAAAAAGAATGAGTATCACTTCTGACCACGGTGGCTCCCACTTCTTATGGTCCTTTAAACTGGACTTGGACTAGACATGGGGTACCTCGAATAGAGGGCAGCTGTCTATAAAGTAGGACACAAAGCACACTATTTCTGTGGCATGTACTCCATAAAACCAAGAACAGCCCTCTTTCCATTTGCAGGCACAATGAAAAACTTCAGGGAAATTCTTTACAAAGATGTCTCTCATACACACTCACACAACCCCACCCCACACTTTTAGACAGCATCACTAAAGAATAAGGCATTTTGTTTTGCATTAACTCTTATTATTGCTACTTTTCTGCTAATCTCAAGCAATTTATTTTCTTCACAAGTAACTCTCTGCCTTTTAATAGTCTAAATCCAGCACTCGGGAAAACCAACAGTTAAGTACTGTGGCGCAGCCTGTGAAATTCGGCAATATATTCAGCATTAAGACTCTTCCTCTACCACTTGTGCAGATTATCAGCTTTTTAAAAATATGTTGTCATGGTAGTTGCTGAATGCAGAAAGGAGTGAACGAAAGGTTCTGTAGTGCTGCAGTCCTATATTCCGCTATCTGGGACCTGGAGTAAGTCCCATTGAACTCAATGGCACTTAAATATATAGAGAGTACTAATAAAATATTGAAAACTGTTTACAAAATCAATAATGGAACAGCCTCCTCTCCCTCCCCCCCCCAACACCCCTACCTTAATTTTATGTGGTTTCTTTTACTTTTGCAAATTCACTGAATACATTAGGAGATGAAGAGTGGGATTGTCTTTAAATTATTAAGGGTGGTCACATTTAAAGGGTAACTGATTGATTGTGGTTTCTGTGGACTAGGAACCCACTTTATCATTTATATTCGGTGTGCATACTCCATGTGGGACATAATGTTCTTAGAGTGATTTAAAACAAAGGCAGGCAAACTAAGAAACATGATGCAAAAATGGAAAAGAGATGAAGAATGAAGGTTTTGCTAGTTGCCTTTTGTGGGGGATCTATGGGAATTTTGGAGGAGCCCCTTCTTGACTTTTGGGCCCTATCTTTTTTGCCTACTCCACACAGTGGGTCCTCCACCTTGATTTACTTCCTAATGTGTTAATTATTTAACCATCTTAGTGTCACAAAAGTAGTTCAGAAACAACATAGTGATATGAGGTTTTGTGGGGGCCCTGATCTGACTGGGGGTTATTGAGCTCATACTTCAACTGAGGATGGGGAAAAGACCCATGAATGACATCGATTCACTAATTATTCACCACCTTCAATCCATTGCTAATTAAGGAATTTCAGAAATAGACTGGAAAGAGAAGTTGCTGAATTGCAACTCATTACCAAGCTTAAAACCATGGAGATACCTGGTCTGAACAAAGACATTGGATTGTTATCTCATTATACATGACAAAGCTATTTTTAACCTTCTCACCACTTGCTTTTTCCTGTAAGACTAATTGCAGTCGTTAACAGTCATCAACAGGTTTACCACAGCTATCAGCCTATCACCCATTCCCACCACCTTTCTGAGTATACACCCTCCCACCATCTCACTATATATAAGGGTCTGGTGACTTCTGTTTCAGTGTATCTGAAGAAGTGTGCATGCACATGAAAGCTCATACCAAGAACAAACATAGTTGGTCTCTAAGGTGCTACTGGAAGGATTTTATTTTATTTTATTTTACTATGACAGACCAACACGGCTACCTACCTGTAATCAGAATAGAAAAATGAAATAGAACCATTCTTCCCAACTGGGTAGATTTTCATCGGCAGGGAACTTTTAACATGGGGCGCATTGGCAACATAGCAAGATGTCCATTGTCACTTTTTAAAATGTATTAATTTTCAATAACATATTCTTCCACCACCCACTCGATGGAACAGAAAAAGAAGTCTGCCATTTGCAGCTGAAGAGGTAAATTACCAGAAAGGTGTGTTAATGCCATTATTCCCAATGTGTTGCAGATGAGTACCTACCATTAATCTAAAAGACTTAATGTTGTTATTGTTGTTGTTGTTTAACTTTCTCTTCTTGGGTGGTCAAGAAAGCGGTCCTCACCAGAGTAAAACCTAAATAGTTGGCATCTGTGAATTGATTTTCTTTCATTCCCCTGCTGCAGCATAACTGTTAATGAAGTTGCTGGGTCTGTTGAGATTCTGGAGATTTATTTGTTATACAGAACTTAATGTCAAGATGAAGTGTTATTGGTAGCTTTACTTTGATGGTTTTATTCATGGAGCAGAATCCTGGAACGCATGGCAGTGGAGCTCAGCTCCATATATCACTCCTGAAACATAGTTAAGCACCTAATTTTAACTTCACTTAAAAGGAAACAATTGCATTTAACATGCAAATATTTTGTAATAAAAATGGTTTTAAAGATAATTTACAAGAATTATTCAGCCATATAATCGCAAAGTGAAAATTAAAGGACTGTTTTCCAAACCCAAATAATTGGATCTAGCAGAAGTTGATGCAGTGAATTAGCTTTTTGCGTTACCACTCTCTCCACAACGCGCACATAACCAGTTGTGAATATACTTGTAAATACTGTGTTTTGATTTGAATACCCAAATCAAATCATATGTGCATGCTCTCTCTCTCTCTCTCTTTCATTCAACAGTTTTACAACAAGCAGAAATCAATAGGGAAACAATTCCCTGCTGGTTTAGAAATGCAGTGACAGGAGAAACTTCCCTTCTTGATTTCTGCCATCCCTGTTAAAGGAACAGATCTTCAATATACAAACAATGGCAACCTGAAATCAAATAAGACATATGTAAACTACAGTGGTACCTCGGTTTAAGAACAGCCTTGTTTACGAACTCTGCAAAACCGGAAGTAGTGTCCTGGTTTGCTAACTTTACCTCGGTCTAAGAATGGAATCTGAATGGTGGAAGGGCACCGGAGACGGGAGGCCTCATTAGGGAAAGCACGCCTCGGTTTAAGAACAGTTTCGGTTTAAGAACGGACTTCAGGAATGGATTAAGTTCGTAAACAGAGGTACCACTGTACTTCATATTCTTTCAATAGCCTAAGACTCAGCTATACATCTGCAAATAAAACATTTTAAAAGTTGCTGTAAAGTGCAATACACAAATATTACACTAGATGACGAAACTGAGCTATGCAAAATTCAATGTATTTTTAAAATCTTAAAAAAAAAACAAAAAACACTTCCCTCCCACTAATCTGTCCTCCTCCATCAACTTTATTGTAATAAACTTTCTGAATTTTGCATGCTTGGTCATGAAATTTTAGATGCTGCCATTGCAACCACCAAGTTCCTTCCCATTTTTAACACACTGCACAACTATTTAGTAGCAGTCTATTCAACAATCTTCTGAGAACCCACCAATCAAAGCCAAAAGCCACTTACAAAGGAAGAATGAAATGGAAACTCGCCCATGCCCAGACCTTATGTATGCTAGATTTTTTTTTTTTTTACATTACAGAACATGGGCGTACCCGGGGGGGCAGAGGGGGCAGCTGCCCCCCTAGAAGGCAGCTGCCCCCCCAGAAGCAAAAATGATTAGCGTCCATTCAAAGCAAACCTGAACGACCATGGCTTGCCCCCCCCCCTAGTTTTGATCCTGGGTATGCCCCTGTTACAGAAACAGTTAAGCCTTCAGTGGTAGGCAGACTAGAGAACTATTGACAGCTGATAGGGAAATTACTTTTGCACAAGCTCTGTAGAGTTCTCACACCTATTAGGCCTTGGTGGGAAAAGGAGATAACTTTACTTTAAACTCATTCTAGGCTTTGTGCCAGAGTTTGGCAGAGTTTACTGGAGAAAATGAGTCGTGGCTTTGCAGTTATTCAAATTTGGATTTGGTGTTTGACAATGTCCTGCTGTATGTGAGTGAGGATGGAAGGCAGGAGGAGGGAACAAGAGGAATGATTGACTTTGATTACACAAATCTTCAAAGGGTGGTACCTCACAAAGAAGCAACTTAACAAGACAAAATATGGACATTTCTGGATACGTATTTCACTGGAAAGGAGCAGTGAAGGTCAATTGGGGTTGGAATCCTACACAAAGTCATCAGAATCTATTAGGGGTCAGTTCAGGTAAACAGCCCCATGATCATTCTCACATTCTAACCCAGACTTCACCAACCTGATAGCAACCAGGTTTTCTGGACTACAACTCCCAGCCAAAACACCTGGAGTACATGAGGTTGTCAAAGGTTGTTTTAACTCAGCCCTTCATTCTAACCCAAGAACTAGCATGGTGAAAAAGACAAAAGAATTATCTTAATGAATAAATTAGCCTAGACTGCATGCTTAAAGGGTGCATATGCATATATGCATACCTGCTACCTCTCAGACTCAGTTTTAAGACTCTTATAAGATGCAGATATGGATGGCTTGAACAAGAGTCTTTTCTCTCTCTTCACCCACCTTGCATTTTTTAAAAGAAAAACAAACATATAACCTCACGAAGAGCTTTGTAAAACTCAAAAGCTTGCACACTATTTTCCCACTGTGGGTTGCATCCAACTAAGTTTTACTCAGAGTAGACCCACTGAAGTCAATGGACCAAAGATATTCATGTTCACTAGTTTCAAGGGATCTTCTCTTAGTAGGTCTTGCATTGGAAGCAACCTTTACTGTCTGACCTTATGAAGGTATTGCCCTAATGTGTTCCGGATTTTTTCTAATGGGACCAAACCATTTGCCACTCACCTTTCATATGTATTTGTTGAAATAATTGCAAGGCTCCAGCAATTGCAGGAAGAGGGAACCATGTCTATCTGTGTCTAGGGATTCTAGATTTCAGCCACTAGTAGATTTCATATCATATCATAAGTTAAAATAAAGTACCATGCCTCTTTCTTCATATCAGCAGGGCCACCTTCTAGGAAATCAGATGTAATTTGTTTCTCTGTTGACAGAGGAAACAAAAACATATTGGGAAGCTTGTCATCAATAATGTACTGGATTCCCCTAGTGGTGCTGTTTCTTGTCCTGCCATGCAGAATGTTTACAGAGCTGTATACATGTACGGCAGCACCCGCAGTGGAAGTTGGTTGCTGTGTGTTGCTTGCACGGGAGACAGATTTCCGTAGCTAGTACCTTTATATGCTATGCTTCATTATTTCATACCAGCATAGGGAGAGAGAGGAAAAAGGAATAACTCTCTTGGGAAATTACTCTCCTTCGAAACAACATAAGTAGCACTCACTGCACTGCCAACACATTTATAAGCAGACACGGCCAAATTCTTGACATGCGGGCATTCCATTCAGGTCGGCATGTGGTGATTTAAAATGGTCTCCATATTTCACCAGCCTCTAACAATGGAAACTGAATTCACAGTGCATCCTCTGGGCATCAAACAGGTCAGCAGAACAAGGAGGTACAGCCAGATGCGTAGTAGCTTGGTCTTTTCTCATAAATCAAAGGGACTCAGGCCAGTCTGAGGCTGTTTTATTGGGACAGACAAAACGCCATTGGCCTCTTGTGTCATCTGATGAGCACATGACAGTAGATGGTGGCAGTTCCTGCAACTAGAACACCGGCCTGCGGCCTAGTTCAGCCTTCCCTGACCCGGCAGCTTTCAGATGTTGAAAGACTACAGCTCCCATCATTCCTCACCATTGGCCTTGCTGGGTGGGGCTGTGAGCATTGCAGCCCAGAAGCATCCAGAGGGCATGAAGTTGATGGAGGATGCCCTATGTAGTGCTTCATTGTAGAACAAGAACAGCCAAACCAGTGCTCTCAAGATGTTGTTGGACTATCGTTCCCATCTGCCCCGGCCACCATGGCCAATGGTCAAGTATAATGGGAGGTATTGTCCAGCAGTGCCTCGAGGACACCATGTTAGCTACTCCTTGTATAGTGGATAGCAGAAGCACCTTCCTCTTCTGATGAGCTACCTCAGTACAAAGAGAGAAGGGAGAGCACCAGTAAATGAGGGAGAGGACCTCTCCAAGGTACAGTGAATAATATGTATTAACCTCATGGTGTATGGATTTTCTTTTTTCTTTTTTCTTTTTTTTGTTTTTTGAGAAAGTATTGGAGACTGTATGATTTATCCTTTGTGGTAGTACTGGAGCAGAGTGGTAGAGCACTTTTCATACAGAAGGTCCCAGCATCTCCAGGCAGGACTGGGAACGGACCTTTCCTGAAACCTACAAAGCTAAACCAGTCAGAGTAGATAGTACTTAGCAAGAAGAACCATTTTATAGGGCAGCTTCCTATGTTCCATTGAATGGATTAAACCAGTTGTTGGAATGCATTGGGCTAATTGATTATTTACAGTGTCACCCAAATATATCAAAGCTGCCTTGTTCTGAATGAGGCCATTTGCTATCTAGTTCAATATTGCCTACTCTGACAGGCAACAACTCTCCTGGGTTTATTTCCTCCATATTAGCTCCATATTACCATTTTATCAGTCTAAAAATGGTCCGGCGCAAACAAAAAGTTACCACTTTGGAGAGAATTAAATTTCTGGCCCTGTTTTCATCGGTTACATGATGGCAGGTCTGACAAACACAACAATGCTATCCATAGACAAAACACATTTAAGACGAAACACACACACACACGGTCTGCCCTGTGACTGTTTTCCAAAACATTGTCTTATAGAATGATATGAACTGTAAACCTGAAATCTAAAACCTGTCAGAAAGATGAGTTGTTCCCGCTGGGGAAAATGTTGCCACTGGAGATTTCATTTTAACAGGGTCCAGCACCTTGATTTGCCCTGTAGCAAAACAATAAAGCTGTTTGAGCAATGACTCGTCATGTCATTACCGTGGGCCTTCTGAGCCACCTGCAATACTGTCTCATAGAACTCCACATCAAGAAAGTATGCCTTATTCTTTCAAAGTTAAAAGTTAATGCCATTTGAAGCTGTTTATCTGTTTAAGCTGCAGTGACATGAAACATTTTTTTCAATATAAGAAGATTTAGACACCTATTTGTGACCACTGTCAAGGAAAATTCCTGCATTGTCAGTCTGAGACTTCGTGAGAAAGGCAAGGCCCCAGTGAGAATTTCCTGCCACTAATAAAGCAGTATATTTCCATCGGTTGTCACTGTGTGTCAGCCTTTGAAATATTTCCCAACAAACCCTTGCTATCAAGTCAACATAGCACAGGTAAGATTTGTGCCACTGTGAGCAGCCGTCTTAGAGATGGATTTTATTATTATTATTATTATTATTATGTTCCTCTCCACCCCCACCCCCTAAATACTGCAGCTGGCTTCTACAGAGAAAAGAAAACCGACTCTTCTCACTGCCAACAAAAGCGTCTCGGGAGATAGCTTGTATTCACCAGTCCCAGAGCTTGAATCCCTTTCAAGGAGAAAGAGAGAAACTCTAAGATTTAAAATTAATTATGTAAGAGAAATTGACAGTGTTTAAAGTAGGACCGGCCTGCATAATTGGGGAAGGGGGATTCATTCCGGCTAATTTACACTTCTTGAAACAATAAATGGACTGAAACCGAGTTATCCTTTGAAATTTACACTTCTCCAATTTCATAATATGGTTTTACAACAAGAACAAAAGCCATGCAAAATGCAAATATTAAAAGAAAGTGTGCACAAGAATGTTTATATCAGGACAAGGGAAGCTAATGTTGTGCCCTCCAGTTGTGTTTGGATAACCCCACTATGCTTGGCTAACATCTGGAGGGCACCAGGCTGTCTACCCTTGATATTAGGGGGAATCATCTCTAAAAAATTCATTGAGTGACCAGGCGGCAACCACCCCAGCCCCCAGGGACCACCAGAAAGTAATAATGACTCATGACAACGTGTTACAGAATTAAAATTTGGCCACAACTTTATTAAACTTTCAAATGTAGGAAGACCTTGGCTTAGGCATTGGGCGTGATCCCTCCCAGCCCCCCAGCCGGGAGAACTGGGGCTCCTTGGGGTAAATGGGATATGGGGGTGCACATACTGATGAAGATATGTTGAACTCATCTACATGCAAGGGTACTCTGAGTGGGCCAGAGTCCTTTCTCAAATGTGGTGGCTCTAGGTGTGCACATTGATATGCTTGCAGAGTCTAAACATGTGAAGACAGTGGAGCAGGGGATGTGACTAACATTTAAATCCTCACAACCCAGGAGTGACCTGAGGTGTTTCAGCACCTGAGGTGAAATGCCCCAGTGCTGTCCTTGCAATGGGGGCACAGCCTTTGTAAAGTGTGTTCCTCACTGGGCTGAGGGGTGTAGATCCTTTTTGAATTACCCCCTCCCACCCATCAGTGGGACTCTGCATAAGCTCCTCCCTTCTAGAGAAGCTGGTGAAAAGCCACACAACTGGACAGGGGGAGATCTCCCCCCATGCTGGGTGGCAAAGTTCATTGACTTGGCAGGAGGGGAGTTGTTCCATCACCCAGCTTTGCCACCAGTCCCTCTCCACCCTAGAGGCTGTGGAGACTGGTGGCAGAGGTGGGCAGTGGAACAAGCGTGCTGCCTGTTGGGGAGGTGCCACCTGAGGCAGCTACCTCTGCCACAACCCCACTCTTGCATAGTTTCAGTGAATAGGGGTGGGTGTGTTCCAAGCTTCTGTAGGTGTAGTACAGTGTGCTCTTGAGATGAGTGTGTCCATTGAGAGACAGAAAATTGGGTTTGTGTGTTGAGTGCATTTTGTGTGCTTTATATCAGAAGCACAGTTTCCATCAGCAATTGCCACACAATAGATAATTATTTTGGCCTTCATGGTTTTTTGTTGTTTTTTTGCTTGTGGGTTAAGCTGAGCTTTTCAAAGATGTTCTTCTCAATTCTAGTCTTGTCTCTTTCTGTCCCTTAATGATGGTTCAGCAAGCATCTTTAGAAAACAGGGGGCATGGCAAGGAGAGAGAACCCACAAAGACTATAGCAACTATCTGTGATGAGATGTTTTTAACATTTCCTAAACAATGTACATGGATAAGGCAGAAATAAAGCACCCCTCCTTTTAAGGTGAAACACAGTTGCCCACACATATCTTGCTTGCTATCAATTCTTGAAACTGGTAGGGCATAAAAGGTACTTCCCTTGCTAGGCTGAGCAATATGCAACCTATCTATAATGAACCCCCCCCAAAACAACAACAACAACAACAACAACAACATGTGAAACATTGCTGGATTATTGGAAGTTACTTGGGTGCATTGTTGTTGTTGTTGTTTTGTTTTAAAGTAACTTTCTAATGTTTATTGGCTTCCCTATAGTTATTCTACTACACAGTAACAGTTTTTTTTGGGGGGGGGGTGTTGATAGTATGTGTTTCTCCAGTCTTTAAAGGACAAGGAATCCTTCTGAAGTATTAAGATGAAAGAAGCTCTATTTAAAAGAAATTAAAATATTGAGAAGTTGTTTTTAGAAACACACCGGAATGAAACACAATTCTGTGAAGCAACGAAACTCTTTGTTGTGCCCCCTGAAATGCCACTGATGTATAGCTGAAAAAATAAGTGGTGATTGAAGCATGAACTGTTGCTCCAGGAGCAGTGAGACACTTCCCTGTCCTTTATCCGGCTGTCTTGCATGATGCGCCTGCACCTGAACATCTTGACAGTTGCAGAGATGTGTGTTGTCTCTCTAGCCCTTCCAGGGTTCTTTCCCCCTACACACAGCTGCAAAATCTGAATTGAGAAATGGAAGATTGGAACTAGCCTGTCCATCTTTATTTCCTGTCTTGTAACCTGAGATCTGGCCCTGAAAATTATTCCCAGCTCAACTCACATTGGTGGCTTCCTAAGAGTGTCATTCCTAAATTGTGAGCCCTGCTTAAACTATCATGTTTAAGGAAGGAACATTAGTTATTCACACTGTTTCCTGCATTTCATTGTAACATCCATGTGATACAAGTTGCTGCCTTATAGCAGCTTAAGACTATTTGCCCATTTGGCCTAATATTGTCCACTTCAACTCACAACAGCTATCCTGGGTCTCAAGCAGAGTGGGGACTTTCCCATAACTTGTTTCCCAGGCCACTTTTAGCTAGAGTTGCTGAGATGTTACATTTGATCATTCTTTATGCAAAACATGTCTTTACTGACCTGTGTGAGGTCAGTAAAGCTGAGAGACAGTGACTTGCCTAAGGTCACCCAGTGAGCTTCATGGCAGGAATGCTGACACAAAGGATCGTCCTGTGATACTAACTTGCAGTACTGAAAGGGAATGCTACTCACCACTCCCAAATTAACTGTACCACTTGGCATAATTGCTTGGCCCAACAAGCAACAATGGATACTTCCACATGAAAAAGCAGCTATAACGTTGTGTTAAATATTGCTCAGCTTACTCTCTTTTTTCTTTTTGTAATCTAGATAGATACTCGGATGGCAACCATAATGAATAATCCAAGTCATGTTCATTTAAAACCAAAGATGAGTCTAGCTGTCCAGAGAATTGGAAACGATGGACTGATCCCAAAAGCCTTGAAATAAGTTAATTAGCAGGACAAATGCCACCTGGCAATGCTGTCTGGATGCACTTGTTATGATACCCAGCCTTGTATTTCAGCTTCTTAATAATTAGTGATTGGTAGTTAGCCAGAAGCAGGTCAGGAAAATAGTGGCACACCACAAAATGATTCTGTCCAGCTGGGAGAAAATCCTGAGCAGTTACTACATAAACATTTGTGCACAGAATATTGATTAAGGGAGTGATCCTATGGCAAAATCTACCAGGATGGAAAGCTGAGGATGCGGTGGATCTCTGGCTCAGCTGGGTGATTCCAGGCTTAGCTAAGTCTCCAGCCCCAGCTCAGCTGAAAGTAACACCAACTGAGCCAAAACTGGCTGAGCAAAGGCTGGTGCAAGCCCCTGAAAGGGAGCATGGTGTGAGTGGGGCCAGATAGGAGGGATTTAGTCTGGATCCTAAGCAGCAGGTGTCTGTAACACTTCGGGTTACAGACTCTGCTAACCCTGAAGTAGTACCTCGGGTTAAGAACTTTACATCAGGATGAGAACAGAAATCACACACAGCTAAAGTGGCACCTTAGGTTAAGAACGGTTTCAGGTTAAGAACGGACCTCCGGAACGAAGTAAATCCATAACCAGAGGTACCACTGTACTGCCACTAAGAACAGCCCCAGAGGGAGAAAGCCAAGTGAAGAGGCAGCCAGTCTAGGCCACACACTCGAACAAGCATCACACATGTGCACATGTTGTTGTGTTTACAGGATAGGTGCTACCGCTCAGTGCAGCATTTGTTTGAGTGGCTAGCAAGCAAGTAGGCTCGTGAGGAAGTGTGGTGAGCTATTCAGCAGTAGCTGATTGGGTTGGAGGGCAGGGAGCCCAAACAGTTGATGGGGCCAGAGCCAATAAGAGGCAGAGCCAACTAATTCTAGTTTTGTTCCAACCTCTTTGCTGCTGTGTTCTACAATGGCAACACTGAGGCCAAGGAGGAGGAAACTGATGGCTATGCTCTGCCTCTATAATCCGAGGCAGTGTTCTTGTGTTTGTGCTTTCTGGTTTCCCACAGGCATCTGGTGTTGGGTTAGATGATGGGTTAGATCCTGCAGGCTCATCTTCTTCTTCTTTTTCTGTTCTGATGTACCTGTGTTCTGAATGTTTAAAAGAAATAAAAGTTGGGAAAGCCAACAATATCATGTCAGATACCTTCACATTTGGAAGAGCAACCCATATGTAAATTTCTCTATGGTTCAGGATGCTGAAGTGATTTCAGGAATAAGAAAATAGATTAAATGTTCCCTTTCCTTCCTTCAACAATCTTGAGAGAGAGGGAGAGCTGTGAACCAGAAAACTAAGTAAGGTACTGTTGGGTTGAAGACACCACAGAAGACTTTCTTCCATTTCAGTTACTCATGAGTGGTTACTTAAGGATTCATAAGATTGCTAAAATGGGACTCTTGACGGAATAAAGACCAGTAGGAGGAAAAAATGAGGCTTTACACTATCAAACCTGTAGAGAAATAGACACCATTTATTGTGTCTCATAACACTTACTGTAAGAATGTAACATAGGAAGGCTATTGCAGATGATTATCTGTTCTAGTAAATGAAAAGTTTATTTTAGGGAGCTGAACCCTCTTCAACTGCAACATAAAAACCACATCTGTATGCTACAGATAGGACTTTTCGGGAAAAACCCTTTTCAATCAGCTTCTCCTTTGCATTTCTTTATATTTTTTGTGCAAGTAAATTAGATAATCAGGAAGTGCTCATTTACTCAGAGATTGCCTTGTGCGTCTTATTTGTACTGCTTTCTTGATATTGCTAATGAGTCTAAGCAACACCTTGAGGCAAACCCCGATTAGCCTGTTAATTAAGAGGCTCCTAGCAGGCCTCTTTAGGTGATGGCTTTACTCCCATGCACCAAAGATCTCTTCTACTGCTATTTGAATGAAGATATCAGGTTGAACTCCCTTCCCTCAATGTTCACTTCCTCTCCTAGAACACTGAAAAGTAGCTGATGCTCGCTTCGCACCATCACTCACTTCTTAAAGCATTTTAACCGGAGCTGAGCCAAAACTTCGGCTCAGCATTATTAACCCATGTGTGCCCTACATCAAAATATGTATTTGGGTTTTTTTTTGGGGGGGGGGGGCTTAAGCATATGCGGTGCTGGGGTGCAAAGATCTGCCCGGTGCTCCCCAGGTTGCCCAGTTCCAGGCGCGCAGGAGGGTGGAGCTGGCCAGCCGCCTCAGCATCTTGCTGGCTCAGTCGCCCCCGACAGCCGGGCTCTTTCCCGGACTCAACTCTCAGGCCCCGGACTCTCGGCCTGGTGCCAATGAGAGCCCGGTGCCTGGGTGCCCCACACCCCTAGCGCCTATGGGTAAGATGGCCCTTATCTTGAAAAATAAAATATGACGTGCCAAGGACTTACTGTTGCTTGCTTGCAAAAATGTAGATACATGTAGATTGATGAATCTGTCCATTTTGGTTTTCTTCTTTGCTCATTTTCCCAATCTTAAATTCAGTTCCCCACATTTCTACCATAATTTGTGATTTATTTTTTTATTTATAAAAAACCCCTAATGAACATTTTTCAGTGTTTTAATGAGAATTTCTCCTAATATGTGTGTGTGTGTGTGTGTGTGTGTGTGTATAGAGAGAGAGAGAGTAAACAGCTTTGACATATACAAACTTTTTGCAAGCAATTTTCCCCAATACAATGCATTTTATGCTATTTTCACTAATATATGCACACTTTATACTTGTATATTCTATTATAGTTACCTTGTATTATACTTACGTTTTTTACTGTTTGTGTTTGTTCTGTTTTATTTTGTTTTATTTTTATTTTCTTTCTTTCTTTTTCTTTGTGTGTTCAGTAGAAATGTCTGTATTCTTTGTTTCGTTTGTATTTGCATAATAATTCATTTTTTAAAAAAGGTATATACTAGTATATTCATTTTCGTACTCATTGTTTGTTTGGGAAACTGCATTACAAGATTCATAGAACTACAAATTTTGAAGGATGGCTGTATTCCAGTTCCCATCTTGTTTCAGAAAGGACAAATTGGGTAGGTTTTCCTTTAAATGCAAACTGAGTCACATTTCTCCTTCACCTCCAGCCACTGCCACTGCAGCTCAACACCACAAAGATGAATGACAGTATCTGTACCTCCCTGAGTTCCACAGAAGAAGGAGGGGGAATGTAATGTGATAAATAAAACAGAGTGGGGTTGTTAAAATACTATTAGCCTCCCTAGGAATGGACAAGGCTAAATCTACATCTCTTTAAAGACCACCAAAAAAGGCAGTCAAATTTCTTCCCTGCCTTGTATTCTGAGGAATCAGCAGTGGTTTCCAAACAAGCTGAATTAAGCTTTTGGTTGCACTCCTGAGCAATTTATATTCTTCACGGTACCCCTGTTTCTTAGAGAAGAGGCAATTTTATCATTGTCTCCCAGAATCTTCATGAAACACCCTTCAAAAAAAAAAAGTTTGATTAAGTTTGATTTGCAGGAGAAGAAAGGGATTAAGAACAGATATTCCCCCACTTTCCTTAGTCTCAGATGTTGAAGCTACAGAGCTAATGGTGGAGATGATGATTTTGTTTTCATCACATTATTTCAAAAACTCCTCAAGATGACTTAAAGCAGGAAGTAAAAAGCAAAGAGCAACTAACAAATAAAATAAAATTTCTAAGAACAGTAAAAATGACCAGGTACCAAAATACCATCATTCCACTAGCCTACAACTTCAGAATGGTCACTATTATAATAGCAAAGCTGACAACTAGCACTTAAAAGAGAATTAATTATCAAATGCCTGAGAGCTAAGGAAAGGCTTGATCTGGTGCCAACAATGCAGTGAAGCTAGTGCCAGGTGGGATTCCCTGGGGAGAGCATTACAAAATAGGGAACCACAGGTGAAAGGACCCTCTCCCATGTTTCCACCTCCATACTTTTGTCATTAGGAGTAGCCACCTCCGAAGAATACCATAATCAATGGTCCTGAAAGCCATCGGGAGATCTTGGAGACAGTTTCAAACTTCTCAAGTCGCTTACCCGACAAAGTTAATCACACGGAGCAACCAAGGTAGTTTCAGTGCAGAATGAATTGCTGGTGGAAATGGATCCAGAAAATCAGTCTCATCCCAAGAGGGTCAGAATCTGGCTGGCAACCATCTGCTCCCAAACTTTGCCCAGAAGGGGAACAATTTTGACAGGTCAAAAGTTATTCAGAACTTCTGTGCCCAAGGATGGTTGTCTTTAGGTGTGGTCTCACTGGTGACTCTTTCAAGTTCCCAGGGATCCCTGCCAGTCACATAAGGAGGTACTGATTACCCACTTGACCCAACCAGAGGTTCCCTCCCTGCTAGCAGAGGAAATATACTTTCAGTGATAACACCCTGACTATGGACTGCCCTTCCCAGGGAAAGCCACTTGGCACCTCTTCACCACTATCCATGTTGTGGCAAGCAAAATCTGTCATGCTTACGAAAGCCTTTGGTGGTTAGTTTTAATTGAATTTAATGACAGAGCTGTCAATGTTTGTTTTGCTCTTTTGTTTGTTTCTTTCTAATCAAGATTCTGGTTTTGTTGCAGTGGTTGTTTTATTTAGGAAATTAATGAACCCTTCAGCAGCAGTTCCCTGGGTATAGTTAAAAGAATAAAATGATGCAATTAAAAATAATAAAAGAGAGAGAAAACGTTATTTCTTATTTATTTAGCTTCAACCCACCTTCCCAAAAATAGTCAAGGCTGCTTAACTAATGCAAAATTGGATAAAACATCTTATGTAAAACAGCAGTGAAAAGAGAACCAACAGCATCCATTTGATAAGCCAGATTGAACCATAACACTGTAATTAAAACAAAGTATTGTACCTGAACAAAGGAATACAGGAGGATGCCAGACACCAAGTCAGACAATCGGTTAGTCTAGATGTAGAGGTTTGAACCTAGGATGTTCGGAATGCAAAGCAGATGCTCTACTGTTGTCCTTTCCCCCAAGTAGTAGTAATTGTGATGAATTAATCACTTTTTTTGTTCGGGGATGGTCAAATGAAAGACAACTGGTCAAAACAATTCCCATTTATTTTACAAAAGGTAAGGATGAGTTGCTGTTTCCTTAACACCAATGTGGTAGAGATCACAGCACTGGGAGCTGGGCAATCTCTATCTGTGTTCTGCAGCTGTCAAAGGGGCACAAGTTGAGGCAGTAGGAGCAAGATGTGAAATGAACAGTGATCCATCTAGCTGGACAGAGGAAGCAGAAAGAGTCACACAGTTCAGGCTGATTTATACATTCTAAGTCTTGGTATGTTGAGCGGGGTGCGTGTGGGAGATTGAAGGGAGAGATAACAGGGAACCAGAAAAATAATGGAGGTGGAAGACAGAAAAGAAATAAGGTTAAAGGAAAATGTGGGCAGCAGTGCAAGAAGGACAGACAGAAAGAAGAAGGGAAGAATATTATTTTGAGCAGGAATCCATATTATTTTAGGCAAAATAAAAATGGCAAATTTAATTAATTATGTGATATCCAAGTAAGTGCTGCTTCTAGTACTAGGATTTCTGCTTGTGCAATTACGGTAACTTCTCCCTCTTCTCCTTCAATGTGCCCTCCCCAAATCTGCACTGAAGGTTTGGGGTGCTCTATGGGGCCTCTTAATATGATGATTTTGGGGAGACTAAAAACAGGAAATGTATTTTGGGCTTAAAGCCTGCTTCCTCTAATTGCATTTCTAAAGGTGTCTAAGCAAATAGCCAACACAGCACAATATTCTTCATGAAGAAATATTTTCTCTCAAGCTACTGCTGCCCTTCTATTTCACTGTGGATCCTGAGTTCTGGAGAGAGAAACAACCCCATGAGTACCATGCAAACATCTGCACACAGTAGCACTTGCAAAAATACCTAAAATACAACTTGTGATCTCTTATGCACTCAGATCTGTACCATGCAATCCTTTGAATATTTATTCAGAATGAAGTCCCATTCTGTGAGTGTGTGTAGTTGCTCCATAATAAGTGTTTATTGAATTTGGATAGCCTGAAGGATGTAAACACTGTCAACAGAAATACAGCACAATCAGTGGAGCAATACGAAGTTTCAGTTGGGTCTACATTTTAGTTAATGATCTAGACCAGCAAGGGGCAGTACCAGGAGAGGGGGGCACTGTTATTTGGTTGTCCAAGGTCCCCCCCAAAAACTAGAGATGGCCTGTCCCTCACTCAGCTTTTAATAGATCAGCTCCCCCAACACCTAAGATAAATGAAATCTGCATTAAACAGATTCTGAAATTACAAGATGCAAAAGAGTCTGGGGGAAATTGCAGTGTAAACAGTTTTTGAGATTTATCACAAAGTGAAGCAGCTACATTTGTTTTTGACAAAGATGGTACAATCAGAGGGAGGAGGGGAAGGAGAGATGGTGGTGTCTTGCCAGCATTAAATTCCATGCTGCTGTTGCAAGCACATCCAGCGAAATTTATTTAATGCATTAAATTCAGGTTAGAGAGGAAAAGACTAGGGAGTTAGTGTACTTAACTTTAAGAAATATGAACAGTGGTTAGAATATGCAATAACGTTACCTTCCCAAATGACAATGTGAAATAGCATAGTGACTGGGGGTAGGGGAAGAGAGAAGATTATATCAAAAAAATTCATTCTTGCTATTAAAATCTTATTTGAACACTTCAATAAGAATCAAAATGACTCCTCTGTTTCCTTTCCAGACGACTGGTAGAGTGGAAAAGAAGTCTAGCAAGTTAATGGGGCATGGAGAGATTGGTAGATAAGTGGGAACGAGAATCATCCAGAAGGATATTAAGGACAGATCTTTGTCAAATATAGTCCTGCTTTGATTTTTTGGGTCTGAAATCAGAAGTCACACAAAGACACACGTGGCATGTCCCATTGCTTCTACTTGCTAACTGCTACTGGTGTTTTACCACAATTTCTCCCCCTCTTATTCATTATATATATATTTATTTATAAAGTATTTATGTGGCTGTGGCTGTGTGTGTGTGTGTGTGTGTGTGTAGTTTACAGCAATAAAAACATGAAATCATACAAAAAATACCCCATAAAAAACAGACACCAATTAACCATTGTGGAAGAATGCATTCTTAATTGCCTGCATAGGCCTGGCAGAATACAAAGGTTTTCAGCAGATGTTTACAAGTTGGCACAGTATATATATTGGAACAGTATTTCACAGGATTGGGCCAGTTACACCAAAGGCTCAATTCCTTGTTGTCAGATGAGCCTCACCAAGTCAGGTAATGCCCCAAACAATGCTACTACCGGTGATCTTGATCAAGCTGGGATATGCAAATTCAGGCAATCACTAAGGTACACTAAGCCTACTGCAAATGAATAGTGGAACCTTGAACCTGGCTCTGTAGTAAGTAGGCAGCCAGTACACCTGTTTAAACAATGGTGTCACATGTTCTTGACCAGAAACTCCCATCAGCACTCTGATGGTTGCATTCTGTACCAGCTGGAGCTTCAACCCAATTCAGGCAATGTAATCAAATCAAATATGCCTGGGCAGGCATGTTGTAAGGGTTTTGATTGCCTCCTTCACACTGGTAATTTCTGAAAGACTTGTTATTTCTGAAAGACAATAACCAGATCAAATATTATTAGAGTCACATGTAGTTTATCCCACAGATTTTAAAGAAAGGGGGCACTTTCTACTACAGAATGCAATAAGGAATGTTGTCAGGGTAGAATCCATACCCATTTCTTCAAGACATCATTAGCTCCCTTTCATGGAACTTGAATGCCATCTGGAAGTGAATTGATGGAAGAGAAATACACCTGCATCTGTTCTGGTATTCATGTGGAGCAGCTAACAGAATGATTGTTGGCGCGCTTGACATCTCCCCAATGTTTGTTTGTCGTATTTGTCAAGGATTTGTCACAGTTAAGCAGTGGTAGGAATAGCAGTGCTCTGTCAAAGCATGGCTTGGTCATTGTGGTGCAGTAAAAGTTTCCATAGCCATGCCAGAGAAAGCAAATAAGTAGTGAAGGCTTGTTTGCTGAGAACCAGCTGGTAGAGCTTGTCCTAGGAAATAGCACATAGAACATTTCAGCACTTCAATTTGAGGCTTAAAGAAGTCAAATACATAGTTCTTCTGAGTTTCTAGGAAGTAGCACTATGCAAAAGCACTGTCCTATGGCCAAGAAACCCATCAGAGAAGACCTCCAAAAGAGCATACCACCTCTAACTTATGAACAGGCTTCCTCCACAGAGCCAAGGCTTCAGGCACACCTTTCTGTGCATAACTACTTAAACCCGCAGTTGGCTTCATATTAGTGTTCCTTGCTACTCAATGAACATAATAGCTCATTTTTGTTTTGCATCCTGCTCCATAGGGAACTATCCATGGTCCTTGCCAGTTGCTGCCAACTATTACTGTTCTCATATTTAGCTAGAATGCACCTATAGGCCTCAATTTGGAATGAGAGATATCCAAACCACAGCAAATATTTTTGATTTCATTAACTTAAATGGAAAAGGAAACAATAAAGTAAGAGCAGTGTTGGTTTCTGTAATAAGCACCACCCAAACTGAATGCTTCACCACTTCACTCATTCAGTGGACAATTACATTACAGGCCAGTTCTAACACAACACATTGTGCTTACAGTTTTGTACTGATCATGGTCAGCATCCATCCTACAACTAAACAAGAGTTCAAACATGGACAGCTACTGCCAGCAACCAAGAGGAAGTGCATATTGCTGAAGATGACATGTTTTGTTCAGATAAAAAGTGGGGAGATGACAGTGGCCCCAAAGTGAGCCAGAGACATGGGCTAGCCATAATAGCATCAGCCATGATGCTTCATGGCACACATCCTGATGTGGAAAAATAACCAAAAGCTGTGTGTAGAATGTATTTAGATAGCCATATCATATTGCAAGAAAAACACCTTAAGGTAGGATTTCCCTGTATGAGTACAAGCACTATTACCATGAGGACTTAACTTTGTATAATGTGTTCAAATGTTTTACAGGCGTCAGCAGCCTTTTGGGGATCATGGACACATTTGTGGACCTGAGAAATAGTTGTGGGCACCACACACAAATTGCAAGTGCACACCCCTTAATCACATGCAGCTGAAACCCGTACACTCATTTTAAAAAGACTTGTAGACAATAAATCGAGGTATTTCTGGTGAGGGAGGGTAACAGCCTGGAGGGAACTTTACCCTCCACAATCTCCCCAAGTGCTTTAGAAGCTGCTTCTCTTAGTTAATTTCCATTGGAGTGGGAGGATGGATTAAAGGGGGCCCACAGGAGCCCTTGGAGCTCAATAGGACTCCCTCCTGAATAGTCACGCACAGACTGAGTTCAATGGGACTTACGCCCAGGTAAGTGGGTATAGGCTTGTATCTGCGGTGAGTTCATTACAGAGGCAACTTATTGATTCACAGCTCACCTGCTATTTCTTGCTAGTCAGGTTCTACACTAGGCAAATCAAAGCTATCTTGCCTTGCTCTATCTTCTGTACATTGCAGAGGTTGCCAAGAAGATGATTTTCCCCTTCTTTACTAACACCATTTATAATTTTTCACAAATACTTAGCAAGTGTCCTACTAGCTCATTACCATCCAATCTGTTATGCCTCCAAGTACCTGTTGGCCTAGGAATTGGCACATTGAGACTATTAGAGTCAATTCATTTCTTTTCATGATGTGCTTCAAGGACGCTTGTGTGCTCTCAACACTCACATGCTGTCCTTACAGCAGGGATGTTTGAAATGCA
Source organism: Darevskia mixta (assembly GCA_034641385.1). Classification (NCBI taxonomy): domain Eukaryota; kingdom Metazoa; phylum Chordata; class Lepidosauria; order Squamata; family Lacertidae; genus Darevskia; species Darevskia mixta. The sequence continues at coordinate 19,390,402 of JAWWNH010000061.1, forward strand.
GCATTCAGTCCCAACAAAGCAAAAAAGGGGGGACAGAGGCTCAGTCGACATTAATCAGCTCTGCTCCTTCAAAGTTAACAGACGCTAGGCCCTTTGGTGCTGAGAAAGAAACTGACATGAAGCTTCTAAAGAGTCATCATACTGTAAACAACTTTTGGGTTGATCTTTAAAAATATTCAATAAAACATTAATGAAAGGTGTATTTTTAGCTATCGGGAACAGGATAAGTGAACTGATTTTAAATCCCCAAACATACGAAAGGAGCCCTGCTGGCCCATCATCTGGCTGTGGTTGCTGGTCAGATTGCTCTAGGACAGTGATGGCTAACCTTGACACCCCAGATGTTTTGGAACTACAACTCCCATCATCCCTAGCTAACAGGATCAGTGGTCAGGGATGATGGGAGTTGTAGTCCCAAAACATCTGGAGTGTCAAGGTTAGCCATCACTGCTCTAGGAAGTCAACAATTAGGATATGGTGATAATAGTCATCTTCCCACTGTCATGCCTCGAGAATGTGTTCTCCATATTCTTCCCTTTTAATTTGTTGGAAATGGAGGGGAGCACTCAGAATTAAAGCAGGGAGAAGAATCTATGTCAGAAACCTATTATTATTATTATTATTATTATTATTATTATTATTTTTAAAAAAACCAAATTAATTATTATTACCATTGCCTAGTAAACAACAGTTTTGAGATGATTTACATGTAAATTATTAAAAACAGCTAAAAGAACATTCAGCTTCATTGGATGTCCATGAGCCACTTCCTCCAAGTTACACATAACTTTATAAACTTCTGTTGCATCACATCTTACCACATCTTACCTTTTCTCTAAACAAAAAATCCCAAACACTGTAGACTTTCTTTATAGTTGCTTGATCCCCTTGATCATTTTGGCTGCCCTTTCCTGAACCTCTTCGAATTCCAAAATATCCTTTATGAGATAGTGCAACAAGAACTGTACACAGTATTCCAAGTGTGGTCACACCATAGATTTATATAATGGCATTATGATATCGGTAGTTTTATGGAAGGGATTACTCCTGTTTCACAGATGAGAACACTGAGACTGAGAGATAAATGATTTGGTTAGATGGTTGTAGAATTTGAGAGTTAACAAAAAAAAAAAACACTTTGCAAATCAAGAAGCGATTACTAGTAAGCTTTGATAGTTAATAATATAAACTACAACATCTAGATTCCACAGTGCATAATTGCGCAATGAGACAGAATATGTATGTAATATTGTTCTGTATGTACCGGTAATGAACAGATTTCCTCCCTGAACAGTTTTACTGGGTGACAACTGGCAACATGCTGATGAATGTGCAGGAACCATGTTTCCAGATGTCTCTCCCACAGGTTGTGTCACAATATATTTACTAAGGCTTCTTCTTTATTACAGAAAGAAACATTCTTCCCAAGCAGGGAATGTCCTTGACAAGCACTGAAGAACAGCCTTGTCTTCATAACAAATGACACGCTGAGACGGCTTTCACAAGAAACAAATTGATTTTTGTTTGTCACAACAATGTGCATTTGGCATGTTCAAAATGTGATCTTTTAATGCTTTTGGAACATTATGCCTCCATTAGCTAGTGTAATAGAAGGCAGACAGGAACAGGAAAGCCCAGAAGCTCTGTTTGGCAGTGGCAAAAAAATGGCAACCAGCAATGCTCCAGCATGATAGGCCCTACCTCTGGCAGCATTTGGGGCCACAAGATCTTTTGGATCTCCCTCTCTGCAATTAGAGGAGGATGTCTGCTGTCATAAGTCTCCTCCTAGCCACTGTTGTTTTGACACTGGAGAGGGAAAGGAAGTGGGGAGAATTCCAGGAACATGTCAGGGCAGATCAAGGGAGGCTCCTGACCCACCCACCCACAATGGGGAAAGACCTAGCATCTTATTTCCTCTCTCATTGAATATATAATATCACCAAATTGTGGAGGGAGATGAGTAAAACCACTTTCTTTCTTACTCCCTTCTGCATAATGCCAGAAAATCTGGGGTTTCATAGTTCATCTACCATGGCAGCTCCTCCCCAGACCCCATAGGGTTGCTCTGACAGTCTTAACAATATTTTCCACACCCACCCTTATTAATTTAGACCATCTGTTTCTAAGATAGCTTCCTGTCATTGGGACTGGTAGAGCAGAAGACAGGAAGCCCAATGGTAGACAGAGGCGGTGTCAATGACAGACAGAGCCAACTCGTTTTAATTTTGCTTCCATCTTCTTCCCTGTTGAGTTCTACAAGGGCAAGACTAAGGAGTTGGAAGATGACAGTACCACTCCCTGGACTGGTAGTAAGTAAGAAAGCAGGGAGGTTGGGCTGGCTATGAGGAGGCTTGAAGTACTTTATTACTTTATTTATTCCATTTATATCCCACTGGGGAGATAAAGGGTTAATAGGTAGACCAATAGAAAAGCCCAGAGGCAGAGCCTACCTGTTTTTAAAAGGCTTAGCCAGTTGGGGAAAAAGCAGTTGGAAGACAGTTGGAAACAGAGAGAGTTGGTTTGGTTGGTTTCTTGTTGGTAGGAGGCATAGGAGTCAGAGTGAGTTAGAGACAGAGGGGAGACAGAGAGAGTGAATCGGATTACAGTGTTTCAAAGTATTTAAAACTGTTTGCGTTCACAATAAACTGGAATCTTTGTTAATACATTACAACCTGACTGAGTCTGAATATATTACCGGGGAAACCTGGTTGGTGGAAGTGGAAGAGATAAGCCGTGGTGGTGCAGGGTCAATTGTCCGTGGAATGACCGGGGGCTCTGTGCAAACGCCACACCCACCTTTCTTGCAAGGAGGTCAAGGTCGCATCCATGCCCCCACAATTTTATTCTCATAACAATCCAGCATGTGAGGTTTGTTAGGCTGAGAGACAGTGGCTGGCCCATGATCACCCAGTGAGCCTAATGGCTGAATTTGAATCCTGGTCTCCCAGGTCCTAATCCAGCACTGTAACCACTGCACCACTAATTGGTGGGACAGTGCCCTTTCATCTTAATGGATCACCATGGGCCTATGGTGACTTTTCACATGCTCCCATGCATTTCTGTTCAGTGTGTGTTTGGAAAGGCAGGTATCTTGTGAAAGATGCTGCCAATCATTTATACAATTTTAACTATCCTTAGGCTGCCTTTAAGGGCAAATGCCTTGCCAAGGCATCGGACAAGTTAAGAATATAATTCTACCACACACCTGGAGCTCCACAGAACAACCAAAGACTAATGAGAACAGGTGGGATTTATGACACTACACCCAAATGCCTATATGTATAAGGCCTAGGAAAACCCCACCAGCAATGCATTCTGGGGATGTACAGCCACCACTGAAAAGGCTGTCTCCCTCATGTCCACCAGTCCAGCTACTCTCATAAATGAGTCCACGCAGAGGGCCTGCACTCAGTGTGCAGATAGGTTGGTATTTTAACATTTATTTTCTTGCATTTGTTACCTGCCTTTCTTCCACCATGGAACCCAGGGCAGCATGCATGCAGACTGCCCCAGGTCATAACTCATCTGGTCACTGACCAGACCAGACCCAGTGAGGTGGTAGCCTGAAGGAAATCCTTCATATATTGTAGGACCAAGTCATATCAGACAATACAATTGACCAATTACCAGATTTATTATTCCATTTTAATCATGTAGTATGCTCTTGTAATAAGCACATTTTGGAAGGAAACCTGTCTCCTTTGCATACCACTTTTATTAAAGCAATGCATTGATGCTCACATGGTGCTCTGTTTCAAGTCTTCCTGCATACAATGCTACTTTTCTAGAAAAAGAGGTTCTGGAACTCACCATGAAGTCCTCCCTTGTTCTCTGATAATGGCAATGGCGCCTGCCCGAGAGGCGCAGGAACTGAGTTCCAGTGAATTCTGGCTGAAAATAAGCTCTGACTGCATATATTTAATTTTGCTTCTATACAATTAGGCAGCTTCTCCCCGCCCTGCTCCCATTCACCATGTTCACTCTACGGTGAATTGCAGATGGGTTAAATTGTGGTCAATTACAATTATGTACTTGTGTCCCCCCAGATCAAGATAACTCACATGAATCCTTTCAACCCGTTTATTACTTAATTTGGGTGTCAACGTGTCGTGTCAGAGATGTAATTCATTCATGCAGCTTTGTGGGTTACTGGCAAATAGCTCTGCCTTTTCCCCATTAACTTGCAGAATTAAAAACCCTGATTTATTTACTGCAAATATTTGGTTTTATTCCTCCTCACCCTTATCAGCCAATATTTATTTTTCTTCCACTTGCACCACTAACCTGAATGTACAATCAGATGTACTGCAGCTGGACTTAACATCCATTCATGCAATAAGAGGTATAATAATATGCAATCATTATGCACCATGCAATCTATTTGATGTCTTTTAACAGATCTCATGAGGGAGACCAAAGACAAATAAAAAGAAATTTGCTTCCTGGCACCAGAGTAGTCTTTTGAGATGTATTAAACCTTGCATGTTGCCATAAGAATTAACTTTGCATGAAATCTTGCATTCCAAGTCTAAATCAAGGCACCCCCTCCTACCAGCCTTGTCAAAATTAGCGGACCAGTAGGGGAATATAAACAAGGGAGGGGAGAGACATCACATGGTATTTAATATTAAAGTCTATTTAACATCTTTAACAAGTCTCTTTCTCTTACCAAAAGGAGCATGATAATTATATTGAAAAACCCTCTTTGAAAAATGCACAACCAAGAAGAGAATAATCAACTGAGCACAACAGAGTTTTCTAAAAATTGTTGGCTTCACCCCTTAAGGGCCCTACAATGGTTTATGATCCTTCCATTTTATTCTGGTTGCAACATTTGCTCAGAGATGTCTCTCAAGACATACCCACGACACCATCACATTTCCTTCATTTAAATCCTTCCTCAATATCCACATTTTCTGCAAAGCCTATGGCATAACCTTCTAGATGCCTTTTTCTACTTTAACTTAGCCTATAGTGTACACAGAGAAGAGTGCTGTTTCCCTGCATTTAGTTGGGGACAAATTTACTCTAAGGGGAGTGGCATCCACAGAGCTGAGTCCATTACACTAAAAACATGACTCCTTGTTGACGTGAGTTTTGTATCTGATCCATAAGTGACCATTAACAATGCTTCCCCAGATGAATTCAATGATTGACTTGCAACATAGTGGGTAAGGTCATCCTTAAGGTATCCCATGCTTTAGTTGTTCAGGGCTCTAGTACAACAACCTTGGACCTGGCACAGCAGGAGATGGTGGGGCAGAAAGCCTGTGCAAGATTTTTAGAACTGTTGTTGTTTGTTTAGCCTAGCTAAAAAAAATGTATTCGGCGCCACTTGGGAACAGGAAGGAAGGGACCCCATCACAACTTGCTAGGAAGAGCATCCCAAAATTTTAGCCCCTCCACAAAAAAAGTTACACAAGGTGCCCCTAATGACCACCAATATGTTTAACCTGTACAGTGTGGTCCAAAATATGGTCCAAGAGAGCATTGTTGGCTGCTCGCTCTCCACCTTAGAGCAGATTTATGCCACGAGGTGCCATAGAAAGGCACTAGACATAGTAAAAGATCCATCACATCCTGGTCACCGTCTCTTCGAACTCTTGCCGTCGGGACGGAGATACAGGATGATGAGGACAAGAACAAGCTGTCTTAGGAACAGCTTCTTCTCCAGAGCGATCTCAGCCTTGAATGGGAAGCCTGGACTTTGAAAGTCATCTAATCTTACCTGTTATGCTGTATCATACTGTATGGTTTTAATCAGTGTTTTTGTAGTCGTTTTGTTTTTGCGTGGAGTGCCCTATCTGGGTGGATGGAGCAGCCGAGTAATTTCGTTGTCCCCGAAGTGGACAATGACAATAAAATATATTCTATCCTATTCTATTCTATTCAAAATATGGCTAATCGGGGTCTTGCAGGTATACAAAAGTTCTGACCTTTTCCTGAATTCTTAATTCCTCTTTGATTTTCATCATGGGCCTTGTCCCATGGACAGTCTGTTATGCATTCAAAGAGCATCACAATGATGGCTGTTAACAGTTTCCTAAACCACATGTCTATAAAGCATTCAGCTGGAAAATAGCAGGTGACGATACAAAGGAAAGAGACAAGGTGTTCCTAATCCTCAAAGTCAACCTTTAAAAACCAAGGGAGATCAGGTATATAAAAATGTCCATTAAAAGAAAGCAGAAATTTTGCAGCCATAAAACCTCTACACTGGGGCACTTAAATGCTGTTACTTTTTTTACAACTCAAGAAAAAGTGACTCTCATGTAGAATACCACACGGCTATAATTTCCTTTCTTCGTTTTAGAAGGAGAGCTATTAATGCCTTAGAGATGATCGAAGTACTTGGTTCAATTATGCATTTTGAAACAACTTCTTTCTGATGGGCTTCCCCCTCCCCCTTCAGTCTGATCACTAAGATGCTGCAAAAGCCTTGATGTTTATCTTAAAGACCTACTTGGAGAAAAATAGGTGAATCTAGGGATTTTTTTCCCCCTCCTTCAAAAAGAAAGTAAAAATTTGGAACTGTCATTCAGGCTTCCATCTCCTCTGCTTACAAGACTGAAAAAAGAGTGCAGTTGTTGAGCATTTGCTTTTTAAAAAACAATGACGAGGAGCCATTGAGAGCAAATAACTATATTTGTTACCATATTTTGAATAATTCAAGGACTTTTTTAGGTTGCATAGACACTTGACATGATCATTTTGAAAGAGCTAAATTAACTACTGTGTAAACTCTCTGCAGGGAGACAATGCGAGAGATGGAATCTTTATTAGCTTCCTTGTGTCCTTTCAGAGCATTTCCCTTCTGACAGTTTGGATCCTTCTATCAATGCCTTAGCTGATATCTAGTCCAGAGATCAGTTAATATTTCGGTTTCAATTTCTCTTAGTTTCTCAATTCTTCAGTACTAAATTAAGTTCTTCCACATCAGTTTGCATTTTTTTAAAAACAAAAGAGTTGTTGTTACAAAAAATCATTGGCATTTTGTACAAATTTTTCCTACTAGAGACATTTTATAACCAACTTTGCACATTTTCCCATAATAAAATATGTGTTTGTATGTTATTTTCACTAATATATGCATCAGCATTCACACTTTAAATGCATAGTATATTACATGGCTAGAGAACTGTTTGCAAAATGTGGGAAACTGTGAATTAAAAATGTGAATTCAGTAAGTCTGTCCTTAAATGTGAAGTGAATCAAATTCCTCCTCCATCCCTATGCTCTCTTCATATGTGCTTCCCAGAAACTAGCAATCAGATGCTTTTCTTCCCCATTCTTATTTTAGACAGGATGATGCTGACAATTGATGAAATGGATACAAGGCACCTTGGTCCACCATTTAAATGTTGGCTCATCAGTTGGCAAATGGTGATGCTGATGTGTGTAGGTAAGATACAGCTGTTTTGACCTGAGGTCCACATTCCCCTTTGACTAATCCACTGGAGACTATATGCCAATGGCAGACATAGCTGAATGTCCCACTTATATTATGTGTGTGCGTTTTACTGGTGGAGTTACTTTTAACTTCTCTTTACTGTGAAATTGCTTTGAGAGAAAATAATGATGCTACATGGGGCTGGAGGAAGCATGACTGTCAACAAACACATCCTAGTTGTCCCAAAAGTCATGCTTTGGATATTTTGGTGCCACTTCTTGAGCCTCATAGTCCAATTGCCATTTCTTTCTCTCTCCTTTTTGTAACGTTTTGTAACGTTGGTAGTATTTCTAGCCCCTTTGCAATCTCAGTAGTATCTTTCACAATTTGCTGAAAACCCTCTTCACATATGTAGCCCACAAGGTAATTCTTGGTCACTTGCAATTGGTTCATAGCTGAATTTAGATCAGCTCCCTTATTTTGTAGTAGTTTGTTTGCAAGATTGATTTCAAAAAGGATATTGTACCATGTGCCATAAACTTGATTTTACAAATTGCACCAGCAAGGGCCTTAGCTTCAATTAGATAAGCATTTTCAGATAAATCTTATAGGCTTGTGTAATCAAATATCTCTATTAAAGCATCATAGTAAAGGTAAAGGGACCCCTGACCATTAGGTCCAGTCATGGATGACTCTGGGGTTGCGGCGCTCATCTCGCTTTACTGGTCAAGGGAGCTGGCGTTTGTCCGCAGATAGCTTCCAGGTTATGTGGCCAGCATGACTAAGCCGCTTCTGGCGAACCAGAGCAGTGCACGGAAACGCCGTTTACCTTCCCGCCGGAGCGGTACCTATTTATCTAATTGCACTTTTGGCGTGCTTTCGAACTGCTAGGTTGGCAGGAGTAGGGACCAAGCAACGGGAGCTCACCCCATTGCGGGGATTCGAACTGCCAACCTTCTGATCGGCAAGCCCTAGGCGCTGTGGTTTAGACCACAGTGCCACCCGCATCCCTTAAAGCATCATATATACTACCAATAGGATATCTCAGTGGTTTCAAAGTATCAATCCAACTCTCCCACCTTGTTTTGCTCAATGGCTTAACAGTTATGCCTATGTCTGATGCATGGCTAGTTAGAATTTGCCAATGCTGAGTCAATGCACAGAAATAATTATAGATATTTTGAAAAAAAAAACTAATGAAACATGTTGTTTCCAGAAAACACTTAGCAGCAGCATTGACTACCAACTTTAAAGAGTGCATTACAGAGCACAAAAAGTGTGTAGGTTTATGTCCAGGACTCTCTTTTGTATCCCATTTTCTTTACTTTTCATGTCACTCCCATTAACATAACATTGACCATGCAGATTCTCAACTGATAATGCCATTTGCTCAAACTGCCCAAGAAGAGTTTCTGTCATAAAGCAACTTTAATCTCTTTTATGTGTGGGTGCATTTAGATACTAGGAGAGGATATATTGTTTAGATTTTATCCTTCCTTGCTTACATTTGCGAGATCAGCAGAGTACCATTCTTTGCAGCTTAAACTTGGAAGATAAGGTTTATTTAACCTTCTACAATAATAATCCAGGATGCTTTAAGGCAGATTTTTAGCTGAACAACAGATAGCAGCAGCAGCGACAACAACAACTTTTCGATGTTGAATATATCAGCCATTGATGACACAATTCTTCAGCATTTGCTAGTTTCCTCTCATAGTGTATAGGAAAACAAATATTCTGTTCTTTCAGTCTTTGGGGAAATCATGTGATACAACCTGCTGTGGTCCATGTTGTATTATAAACTGTCACAAATTATCACAGCAATAGTTAGTCTATTTAGCAGGGTCCCTGTAATTCAAGTCAGGCACAATACCATCTTCTTTTTAGACTTTAGGCAGTTCTCTCATTTTTCTTGACATCCTCTTTTTCCTCTCTGTGTTTTCCAGAAATGTCTCTAATTTGTGAAACTTCTGCCTTATAGTATGCCTTATGTAATATTTCATGAAGAACCCTACTTGCTTCGCTCCTTTGCCTTTTCTGCCTTTCATTTGTGGTAGTGAGTTCAAGATGGTCATTATCACCTGCAGCTTACTCGAAAAATGAATATATTTTCTAAATAAGAATAATATATGACTGAAAGATTTAAAATTAAGCACATTTTCACTTTTTGTGCATATAGATATAGATATTACATAACCTCCATTCAACTCTATGGAATATGTATTTCATATATGCATGAGAACAATTTTGATGTTTGAATTACATCAGAAATGATAAAAAGGTATAAAATAAAAGTAAATTATTATCATAAATTTATAAGATTTATAATAAAAACCTGTCTGCATAAAACTGTGCCCCTCAAAGGTTAGTATTGCACCCCTCTGAGGTCGGGAGTCTAGGCAGCTGTCCAGTTTGTCTAATGATAGCACTGGCCCTGTGAGTACCTCTTTAACCAAGTACCAACTTTCTTTGTAAAGAAACCTGGGAGTCAATCAGCAACATGATGTGAGATGAGCTCAGAACTTTACCAGTTCTTGCTTTTCAAGAGGCAGACTGAAGAAAAATGAACCCACAATGTGCTACATAAAGGCTCCCAATGCAGCAGGAAAGGTGAAACAGCTGCATGCACTGTGAGGGTAACCCTACGGCTAACAGATTGAGGTTGAATCCTGACAAGACAAGTACTGTTTTTGGGGGACAGGGGGCAAGTGGGTGTGGGGGACTCCCTGGTCCTGAATGGGATAACTGTGTCCCTGAAGGACCTGGTGCACAGCCTGGGAGTCATTTTGGACTCACAGCTGTCCATGGAGGCACAGGTTAATTCTGTGTCCAGGGCGGCTGTCTACCAGCTCCATCTGGTATGCAGGCTGAGACCCTACCCACCCACAGACTGTCTCGCCAGAGTGGTGCATGCTCTAGTTATCTCCCACTTGGACTACTGCATTGCACTCTACGTGGGGCTACCTTTGAAGGTGACCCGGAAACTGCAATTAATCCAGAATGCGGCAGCTAGACTGGTGACTGGGAGTGCCCGCCGGGACCACATAACACTTGTCCTGAGAGAGCTACATTGGCTCCCAGTACGTTTCTGAGCACAATTCAAGTGTTGGTGCTGACTTTTAAAGCCCTAAATTGCCTCGGCCCAGTATACCTGAAGGAGCGTCTCCACCCCCATCGTTCAGCCCGGACACTGAGACCCAGCGCCAAGGGCCTTCTGGCGGTTCCCTCACTGCGAGAAGCAAAGCTACCAGGAACCAGGCAGAGGGACTTCTTGGTAGTGGCACCCGCCCTGTGGAACGCCCTCCCAGCAGAGGTCAAAGAGATAAACAACTATCTGACATTCAGAAAATACCTGAAGGCAGCCCTGTTTAGGGAAGTTTTTAACCTGTGATATTTTAATGTACTTTAATATCTGCTGGAGGCCGCCCAGAGTGGTGGTGGGGGGGACCCAGCCAGATGGGCGGGGTACAAATAATAAATTATTATTATTATTATTATTATTATTATTATTATTATTATTATTATTATCATTATTATTATCATTATTATTATTATTATTGAGATACTTTTAGCTTGAGATGCAAAGCTTATGTAGCAACTGAGTGAAATAGAAGCTCAGCTTGAAGGAAAGAGAGAGGTGAGTTGGAAACTCTGGATGAATTTCCTGCATTGGCTCTGTATGCAGGGCAAATAATTGACTCAGTCAGGTGGACCAGGGACCAGGACATCAAGACGTGACGCTAATAAACCCTCCCCAAGTCAAATTATTGTTTTGTTTTTAAATAAGAACTGTGCATTTGTAATTTGAATTCCTTCCAAAACAAAACTTGACACTTATAAAGTCATTACAGAGAATATTTATGTTCACAATTTTATCAGCAACACCATCTTCTTTTCTTCCATCTATTTATATTCATGCTTTCTGCTTTGGAATATAACAAAAGTGAAAACAAAAGCATTGTTACTTTCATTCTTTTTTTAAAACTTTTGTCACGCATTTACACATTTTTTTATTCACTTACCAAAAAAAGGCATCATTCAGCTTAGTTGTGGTTCAGGATAAGCATTCTAAAATTACATGTGGGTATTGAAATTCAGAAACATTTCCTCACCTTCATATTAAATCTAGATGCTGAAACATCTCAATATATTTGCATTTAGATTTTGCACTTTATACTATGATTAATATAATCCTATTGATCCTTTAGCTGGTTGAATTATTCTCCATTTTCTGCCTGCAGTTTCACATAACATTCATCGCATTTCATTAATGGTCACAGTCGAATTCACAGGCTTGCATGTTGGTCAAATACACTCTGAGCACAGTTGCTTGAGATATCCAAAGCCATTCCCAAGGGGTTCCCTTACACTGACCTTTGCCGGTTTCCCCTTCCCCCCGAACCCTGTGCCATGGCTCCCATTGCTTGAGGCAGTACTCAGGCTCTCAGCTCAGTTTGTGTAAAAGGCTGCAATGCACTGGTCACTATTGTACATAATGCAGGCTACAAGCCACAGGCTACAGCAGGTGCAACAGAGGTCAAGATACAGTACATGGCTAAGTGCAAGCTAACACTTTACAGGCCTCCTAAGCTCTTCTTTTGAACAGTGGGTTGGGCACAGTGGATATCTCAAGTCATGGGAGCAGGCAAGCCAACAGACACTCCTTCATGTAAACTTGATTTTAAGATAAGATAATATTTATTGTCATTGTCCCCTTGCGGGAACAAAAAAAATATTTGGTTGCTCTATCCACTCAGATAAGGCACTCCACATAAATTTAAAATAACTACAAAACACTAATTAAAACAGTACAATACAATACAATATAACAAGTAAAATAAAATGACTTCAAAGTCCAGACTTATTTGTCCTTCTTTCTTTTCTTTTTTTTAAAAAATAGCTATAAAATAGAGTGCTAGTTTCCACATAAGCTTTTCCATATAAGCTTTTAAACTAGAGTTTCTCAGCTCATTCATTACAGCCAATGAGAGGAAATTGCTGCAGATGTGAAGAGGTTAATGAGCATGAGTGACACAAAACAGCTCCAACAATGTCAAAAGAGGACACCTAACTCTGTCTCCTAAGCAACTGAAACACACAGAGAGTGTGAAAAATCATTAACTTTATAATAAGCCAAGGTGAAGAAAACCCCTAATTATTACATTGAACATGATGCTATTAGGCAACACATTTATTCCATCATTTAATTGTTGCAAAATCTTCCCTGCTGCTGTTTTTTTTTTAAAAAAAATCATGCTTAATAACCAGTCTCTTTTCATATAGGTCCAGCTGAGAACTCTTTCCATACGCTCCTCAAGATCCGCTCAGAATTTAAATTCCTATAGGCTACTTCCTTTTGGAAACAGGATGTTATAGAATGTGCAAAATGCATGATTTCTAACAATTATCAGTCCTTAGCCCAGAGCAGGCATGAGATGAGCAACTTCTTCTCTCGCTAGGGATGAAATTGTCAATCTTGTTTCTCCCAAATTCTCATTTTTCCAATCTTAAACTTAGTTTCCCACATCAGTGTGATTTTTTTTAAAGCATTTAAAAAAAAAAAAAGTCATCATGAAATATTGTCAGCATTTCAGTGCACATTACTCCTAATATTTTCATTCCCTCTCTTTGAAGGCAGCATGTTTATCCTCACCTCCTCTTTTGCAAAGAGGATTCCAGACTTCTATTTTCCAACCTGGATTCTCTGCTGCTGCTGCTGCTCCTCCTCCTCCACCACCACCTCTTGTATCTCAGACTAGCAAATCCTGTTTGGTCATGCCGGAGCCAAGGGTCCCATAACAACCTACTGTTTTGGGTTTGAGCTGTTCCTTTGGGTTGGCTATGCTGATTATCACATACAGATTGAGGCCCAGTCACACTCTTTTGCTACTTGCCTGTTTGTGGCAGTGAACATTGGAGAAGTACCGGTATTCCATTTGTATCCCTTGGAATCATTGCCATACTCTGTGTGGGATAATTCAGAACTATCAGAGCACAATTCAATTTCCATTGACTCCAACAAAACACTTGATATAGTCACTCTTCTCCAAATCATCTTATAACTCAGACTGACCTCTGAGGTGCATCATAATAAGGGGTGTTTCTTTCCTGGTTGTAATGTAATTCCAAGTGACTTACTCCAGCCACCCATTGCAATATAACTAATCTCCTTCTCGTGTCACAGTAATTACCAGTGACGTCCCCTGCATATCTTAATATCATTTCTGTGCCATGCTGACATTAGGCTCATTATCTTCTGGCAGATTATAAGATGAGGAATCCTGCTTCCAACTGTCCCTGACAAGAACTTGTTTTTAAATCCATATGTCAAAGTCTAGAGATGAGACAAGGGGTCCTTCCGACCTCCTGAGATAGAAATACAGCAGACCTCCTTATCAGTGCTTCGTATAATGCACAGATGTTCAACCATTTAAGCAGGCTCCTGGTTTCTGAAGTGAAGGCACATGAGTTTGCAACATTGATTAAGCTAAGCAGGTCCAGGTCTGGTGAAAGCTTGGATATGTGACCATCTGAGAGTCAAATGCATGTTGCTTTGGGCTCTATGACAGAAGACAGTCAGGGCATGAAATAATTGAAGTAATAATGATAGAAATATAGCTAATTGTACAATGGTACAACATTGGTGTTGTCAACAGCTCTTACATTTTAAAAATGGAACTCAGATCAAATATTACGGTTCCAGTACCTGTTCTGAAAATGCTGGCAACCAGGCTAAAACCTACCAAGGTGAACCTAGTGTATGTTATCCATTTGCCATGAAGATTCTACTGTTGTCATACAAAATAGCATGGTGTTATGCATGTCCATGATAAGCTCATTCTAACCACTCCCATCAATTTCCATGATAGCTCATGTCCTAGACTATGGGGATGGTGTGGTGTGCTTTTTGCTAGCATCATTCTATGCTAGTCCAGTAAGATCACTGAACAGTGTGATCAGAGTTTGAGCACTGGCCAATACTCACAGTGATTCTATCTACCTGACAGGGACTGGCAGGAAGTCAAGGAGACAGGGGATGTGTGGACAGAGGAATGGGAGAGTGAGGAGGAGGATATTGGGCGAGGGGCCAATGACTCCCTGCCTCCAGTGAGGAGAAACCTTCAATTCCTTCTCCAACACTGGCAATATCTACAAGACAGTTACCAGCAGAGGCAGAAGAAATTGAGTGGGAGCCAGATACTGGTCAGCAAGAGCAAGGATGAATGGGAAGGTTCAAGAGATGAGAGATGAGGCTCCAGGGATCCCTGAACTCTTAGAGCAGGGGTGGCCAACTCCCAAGAGACTGTGATCTACTTACAGTTAAAAATTGGCAGAGATCTACCCCCCTTTTGGTGGGTTCAGGTCAAAGTTGTTGAGCTTTTTTGGGGAGGAGGAAAGCCCCATTTTTTAGGCATTCAGGTCAAAGTTGTTGTTGAGCTTTTTTTTAGGGAGAAGGAAATCCCTGTTTTTGGGGGGTGCAGTGCAAAAAAAAAAATGAGCTTTTTTTAGGGGAGCCAAAGTTGTTGAGCTTCTTTGGGAGAGCCAGTGATCTACCAGTGATCTACCACAGATGTCCAGTGATCTACTGATAGATCACGATCTACCTGTTGGACGTGCCTGTCTTAGAGTATTTGAAGACCCAGTTGAGACCACGTCTTCAGAATCTCCTGGAACATCCCCCCTGCACCTGCTGCCTCCTCATTAGAGAGGAGTTTGAAGAGATGAAACCAGTTAGAGCAGCCCCTAAGAGGCTAACAGTTACTCAAACGTAACATGTCAGTCAAGGGCTTTTAAGGGGAGTAGTTGGTGGGAATAATCTGTTGCTCCAACTCTCCAAGACTGGCACATATCTCCAGTAGCAGTTTGCTTAGAGAGTTAATCAGTCAGGAAATTTGTTGCATATCACTTGAGCATTAGGAGCTGATGTAACCCAGTTATTCACCAATAAAGAACCATAAAAATACAGTTTCTTGTCCTTGTTGGTCCAGGTGTGTGTCAGGAAACTATCAATTATATTGTCTGCTTCTGCTTACCCCCCCCCAAAAAAAACCACACACACCCACAGCCCCTGATAAAGCAATGCATAGACATACACAAAATATAATCAAACAATTTCATAAAACCTTTAACTAATTGAGACAAAATCTTAGCAGGAGAGTATTAAAACCAAGAAAATTACACACACACAAACACATTCCCTACAGCCCAAACAAAGCATTCAGCTATCTCCCAATGACTGGACAAAGTACATACTGGTGGACTCTATTGGATCCAAAACTCTCCCCTTCCCCCAACACCTACCACTCACAGGGATGGGAGAAAGTATGGCAGCCATGCAGCTTGTATACTTTTTTCATCCATACTCCCCCCCCCCCTCTGGGTCCTGATTTGGCAGCTCTACCACCAGGAGTCCGTAAGACAAGTACTGGAAATTAGAACCTGATTATTTCCTTGATTACACTTCCATATTCTTTGTCGTTGTTAATTTACCTCCTTTTAATTAAGCTAGTGTGATTTTGATTGGTGCTTGTGTGTGTATGTGTGTCCCGTTAATTCATATTTCCTTCTTCATTACCACCTTGGATACAACCAGGTTTCAATATATGTTTTTAGCTTCCTATGTATATATTTATCATCGCTATGTATGTTAGAATTGGTATATATGTTGCACACCACTTTTAAATACTAAAATAAAATAAAGTAACTTGAAAATAAATAGTGACAACTATTAATTCTTCTCTTATTTTAGAGTGGTTTAAATTCCAGTTAAATTTTATTTTATTTATTTATAAAACACATTTATATTAAAAAAAAACCCATAAAACATAAAAACATAAAATTAAAATAACATAAATCTAAACCTCAATAAATACTGATGGTGGGTAAAAAAATAAAATAAAAATGTTCTGATGACCTGTCTGAACATTACAATTTTCAAAAGACATGTAAAAGAAGGCAAGGGTAACTCTTGCTGAACCTCTACTGGCAAGGAGTTCCACAAGGCAGGGCCTGCTCAGACCCTGGTAGAGGTCAATTGAGACTCTGGGGCATGGGGAACCTCTAAACATTGACCCCTCAGAAGAACTCATTGATTGGAGCATAAGGGATCGGGCAGTCCTTAAGGTACTTTGGACCTGATTTATTTTCAGTTTTGCGATTTAGCACAATAACCTTGAACTTGGCCTACTACATAATCTGATTCCTCACCTCAGCATGGTGTTGTTGGCATGCACTTCCAGGGGTGAGGTCAAACAGCTGCCTTAGCAGCACTAAGTAACATCCTCAGCCTGGGCAGTGTGTACGGAGGTCCTGGGATGCCCAGATAACAAGACTTGCTGATGTGGTCAAAAGGAAAGCAGAGCAATATGTTTGGCACCAGCATGGCTGCAGGAGTTGCCGGAAGGAGGCATACAAGGCACCATCCAACCACCTTAGGTATTCCACTCTGGATTTGTGTAGGGTGTACTCCTTAGCCTTTTCTTCTCCTGAAGATGTCCTGCAAGGCAGTGGAAGTTTAGGAGTTTTCCTTCTCCTAGGTGGGCTACTTTCCCAATTTGACAAGCCCCATCTGCCCTTCATTTCCCTCTACAGCGTGTGCAGAAACCAACTTCTTGGCTGTTGGACTCACTATATGTCTCACCCGCTCAATCTGTAGACCCATCAGCTACCCTCACCTGGTTTAGCCCACCAGTAAAAGCTGTTCCTGGGGTGTGGCTGCTATCACATGCTGACAGTTTCTAGGAGACCCAGGTGAGAGCTGAGTGGGGGGGGACCAAGGGTGGGCAAATTACCCCAGAAGGAGCCTAATGTGTCCTCCACCAGATGTACTACGCCTCCCCTTAAGCCAACACACCATCCATGGTGTTTGCATTCCAAACTTAAAAATGGAAAGTGTAATGCTGGTGGTCAACAAAAGAGGTTTAAAGACTGTCTCAAGGCAAATCTTAAAAAGAAAAAAAGGTGTATAAACATTGACAACTGGGAAACACTGGCCTGCGAGTGCTCCAGTTGGAGAACAGGCTTTACCAAAGGTGCCATGGGCTTTGAAGACACTCAAACTCAGGACGCAAGGGAGAAACGTGCTAAGAGGAAGGCAAGCTTGGCAAATCCACACCGTGATCAACTCCTGCCCGGAAACCAATGTCCCCACTGTGGAAGTACATGTGGATCCAGAATTGGCCTCCACAGTTTTTTACGGACTCACTGTTAAGACCGTGTTCATGGAAAAGAACCTTACTTAGTTACGAGTGATTGCCGAAGAAGAAGAAGAAGAAGAAGAAGAAGAAGAAGAAGAAGAAAGTGTTTGAAGTAAAGATTCTGAAAATAAGTCCCAGAATATATCACACAGGGATTCTCCAGTGATAGATGCATTTGTTTTCATCTTCTAAAATATGTATTTCTGCTGTGGAGTCCCGGGAAAGTGATTTCTTAAAGCTAACAGATAAGAATCTCTCCTCTTTGCTGCTGAGAATGGGGAAAAAAATGACAATTTTAATTCTTTTCTTTCCGTTCTCCTTGCAATCAAAAGGTTGACATTCACAGTGTTTTATTACCCAGGTCCCCTTATTAAAATGTGCCCTCTTGTGTGTTGCAGGCTATAATTCAGTGTATTTGTTTATTGAGAAGCTTGAATAAAAGAGGGCTGTTTTGAGAAGGGTTTCTTCTTCTTCTTACAGTGATGTCCTTTATATGTCCTTTGTTGCAATCTAAACTGATCATGCTGAGGGGAAGAATAGAAAAGGTAATTTTCAGATAGTTCCGTCTCAGAATGCCTTAAAAAAAAAACAGCTTTTGGACTGCAATATTAGGTTTCAAGACTCATAACCTATAAACACATTGTGGTAGGACAAAGTGGGTATTTCAAGCTATGTTTTCCCTGTTATTGCTCATATTTTGACAGCAGTGATCAAAGGGCTGTTTTACATGGGCATGTTCATCATTTGTTTTCTGTGACATCCAAGGATTGTTTGCGTATCTCTCTGGTTCATGTAACCTATCTAACCTTCACATGGTGGGGGGGGGGAAGAAGTGCTCCTCCACACCACAAAATTTGCACAAATAGACTGTGCCCATGTGGACTGCCCCCCCCAATGCAATATGAGCAGGGTCACTATTGCTACTAAGCTCAGAGCTCAGGAGCCTATTTTCCATGAAGCATTTGGCCCAATTTCCTACTTTATTTGCCTTTGTGAAATTACCGTAAGCCTAAGGGATTGAAATTACCGTAAGCCTAAGGGACCTAGACAGCATCTTAAAAAGCAAAGACATCACCTTGCCAACAAAGGTCCGTATAGTTAAAGCTATGGTTTTCCCAGTAGTAATGTACGGTAGTGAGAGCTGGACCATAAAGAAGGCTGATCACCGAAGAATTGATGCTTTTGAATTATGGTGCTGGAGGAGACTCTTGAGAGTCCCATGGACTGCAAGAAGATCAAACCTATCCATTCTTAAAGAAATCAGCCCTGAGTGCTCACTAGAAGGACAGAACCTGAGGTTAAGGCTCCAGTACTTTGGCCACCTCATGAGAAGAGAAGACTCCCTAGAAAAGACCCTGATGTTGGGAAAGGTTGAGGGCACAAGGAGAAGGGGACGGCAGAAGACGAGATGGTTGGACAGTGTTCTTGAAGCTACTAACATGAGTTTGGCCAAACTGCGAGAGGCAGTGAAGGATAGGCGTGCCTGGCGTGCTCTGGTCCATGGGGTCACGAAGAGTCGGACATGACTGAACGACTGAACAACAACAACAAGGGATTGTTGTGCATCCCCATATCCCTGTATGGTGAAATACTTCAGGTGTTCCAGTGCTTACCATGTTTTGGGTTCCTTGGAATGAAGGTCATTGGATACTGTGGTGTCTTTTGGATATATGGTTTTATTTACATATATATGCAACCTGAGCATAGGATAGAAGTGCTCACAACATTAACCCTCCAGCAGATCTTGCCTCCCTATTAGTTTCCCAGGGGGAAATCATCAAGAGGGAAGCTTGAAGACACAGAAGAAATGAGGTAGAAGGAAGTAGAACTTTATGAACCTACCAATGGGCGGAGGGCAGTTTGCTTACATATTGGAACAGATAATATGTGCATAGGAGATGTGGAAGGGAAAGTCCAAGTTGTGGTGTGTTCCTGCGCATTGTATGTGTCATGGCATGCTTCCAGAAGACTGTAACTGGCTGGTTGCTTATTTGCATATATGTACATATCTCTGCATTTAAAATCATTCAGCAGCCTGTTTACAAGTACATGTATCTTGGGTGAACCAAGTCTGCTGACTAAAGAAGATTTTAACAGGAGCCTTAATTGCTACAAGCACCGCTGGTATGAAGAATTAATGTGCGAAGAGCTGTTTCATTATGTTTAAGCTTCCATTGTGTAATTGAATTAAAAGATGTTGCATCAAAACAACACACAAAAATGCTGTACTGAGCAAATCTGACTTGACAGCTGATGAAATAAGTGACAGACTCATATAAAATACAGCAGTTATGGGTATTGGCATTCTGTAGTAATTTGCATGTGCTGTGCATATTTTGTTTCTTCCAGATTTATTGCGTAGGAGGTGGGGGGAAATATACGAGACCGACAGATGTGGTGCATGAGAAGTCTTCATTTATAAAATGTTAAGCTTGGAAGACTTGACACTCTCTCTTTTTAAAACAACAACAACTATATGTCCACCCTCAGCCTCTGCCATTTGGATTTTGATGTGGCTGTTGGTGTTATCCAGATCTCTGCATCTGGTTTCCAATGTTGCCCTGAGGGTGATTCACAATTGAAGAAACTTAAGGTTACTTTCCTCAAGTGGAAACCATCTACACCTGCTTCCAAACCATAGTGGCCTGAGGACATTGTCTTCCCATTAGCCTCAGAGTCCAGGGATGATTCCCTTGTAGCATCTCCCACTCCATAGTGGGGTGAATAAGGGCTTCTCTGCTTTTATGATTTTTTTCCATGGTTATTATTATTTTATTTTGTTGGAATGAAAAATGCAAACTGAACATCCCACCCCACTCCCTTTACCCAACCAGAAGGCACAGTTCAGACGGAGAGATTCTGAAAGTTGCTGATATCAATATAAATGAAAAAGTTAGCACAACTATATATTATGGAATGCAGAAGGTACAGTAGAGTATTTGTTCATGTGCTGGCCATTATACAAGTCTCTCCTTTTTGTTTTGCTTTTGCCCTCTAGCCATATAAAGTTTTTGTGTCAGTTTTTCAAAAAGTGTTATGTCCCAGTTTACATTATACCATCTTTGGACTTGCAAAATGATTTGCTTATTTCTAATTTCTAGCTATTAATATTCTTGCTACCATTAATAAGTAACCTACTGAGTGTTTATATAACAACCCTTGGTTGTCTCCACTGAATATACCCAACAATGCTATTTTGAGAGGATTTTAAAAACAAATTTTCCCAGCATTTTTTAAAAATTATTATTTCTACAAATATATTGTCCCAGAACTGGGAAACGTTGGCAGTCTAATCACACATGTGGGGAGGGACTGTGAGCTCTACATCTCCCCCAGCGTGCAGGCAAGATTTATCAATTTAACTATTTTTGTGGACATTAAATGGCATTTCCGTATTATTTTCAAAGTGTTTTCTTTTATCCTGGCTGAAATGGTTTTATAAAAATTCCCTACTTCCACATGGCTGCCCAGTCTTCAGCCATAATAGTTAAATTTCAGTCAAATTCCCACACTCATTTCAGGGCATCTTTGGATCTCATGACTGCTTTAAGTAACATTATATATATGATGGATATCAGCCCTTTTCCCTGGTCATTTGTATTAAGACAAACATTTTCAAATAGGATTAAGCTTCTGATATCTTTCTGCTGTCTGATGAATGTGCTACTTTGATATCACACTAATCATGATATAGAATAGATGTATGTTTCTGGGTAATAGTTTAGCATCTATAGAAAAATATTGCAATTTGTTTAAATTATTTTCTTCTTAGGCATTAATGTTTATTTACACATTAAGGAGCTACTTTAAGTAGGATGGGCAACCCTCCCAGGGGAAGACAATCACTGGAAGGGAAAGCTCTGTTTTTAAAGCCTTCAGATGACTCTAGTGTCTAGTCCTTTGCTGAGACAACATTTTTCTCTAGCTCAGCTAGCCAAGTGCACTTGGCAATATCCATGTTTCTCAACACTGCTCTCTGGAGGCTGCAGTGACTAATTCAATAGCAAACTGATTTACCTTAATTTCAGCTGAATCTGTCTGACTCGGCCTGCTGCTTCATTTGTGATCCCCTGCTGCTGGCATCCCTCTGTCTTAGAAGACAATGGAAGAGTGCACCTTAGGGGATGAAGTCAAACCACTGAAGAGTTACAGCACCTGCTGTAGCTATAGAAACTGATACAGGAAAGATATGTTTTGTTTCAGCTGGGGCAGATGAAGGCTTTCTCTCAAGAGCAGTTACAGAGCTTGCACTACAGATTCTAGAGCCAGAGGTGTCTCAATATCTCAGAAACAGATCTGAGAATTGGCCTCAGCCTTGGTACTCATCTACAAACAAATAAAAATGGTTTCAGAATCAGCGGATGACATTTAAACAAACACAGAAATCACAACAGAACAGGATAGCCAATAATTTAGGACAAGTTCATGTAACTACAACACAAGTAGTGGAGAGCAGAAACTCAGGTTTTTTTGGTTCTAGGATCATAATGAAAGGGTAAAAGGTAAAGGTAAAGGTACCCCTGACCATTAGTTCCAGTCGCGGATGAGTCTGGGGTTGCTGCGCTCATCTCGCTTTACTGGCCAAGGGAGCCGGCGTTTGTCTGCAGACAGCTTCCGGGTCATGTGGCCAGCATGACTAAGCCGCTTCTGGTGAAACCAGAGTAGCGCACGGAAACGCCGTTTACCTTCCCACCAGAGCGGTACCTATTTATCTACTTGCACTGTGTGTTTTTGAACTGCTAGGTTGGCAGGAGCTGGGACAGAACAACAGGAGCTCACCCCGTCGTGGGGATTCGAACTACCAACCTTCTGATCGGTAAGCCTGGGCTCTGTGGTTTAGACCACAGTGCCAACTTCACCCCAAGTATACAAATGTTTATATAACTATTTTGGGTTGGAGAGCTGTATCACAAGATTTGGAGATGACTGGGCTTTGAAAGATAGCTGTGTTTCACAACTTAGGAGCTGCCCCAGAGAATGTGCTCTTATAGGACATCCCCCTGAATGCCTGAGGGCAGTGGAACAACCAGTAGGGACCCCTCTGCTCACCCCACCATATGAGCCTACCACCTTGTGGAAACTAATCAGGTCCAGGTATGGTCAATACCTGGATGGAAGGTTGTCTTGGTTTCCAATATTGGGAGGGGGATTTACATATTTGGGTGTTGTGTTGGGGTGTGTGGGTGTGGGTGTGTGCTACTAACAGGCAGCATAATTGGAATTTTGGCACACCAAAGATGAATGTCTTTGTGAGGAAACAATGGCTAGGTCGACGTGGATGTAAGAAATGAAAAGCTGCCTCTCTCTTCATTTCTCAAGAATCCCCCCCTTTTATCAGTGCTCCCTGCCTTCTCTTCTATTTTCCTCCTAACTTTTAAATTACTTGGCAGAGATGTGGATGAAAAGAAACTGAATTGTGTCTCTCTGTGTGAAAGAGAGTATGTATGTGATTGTGTGTTGCTTGTGTTGTCTATTGCATTTGGCAAAGGAAGGGTTAGCCCATCCAGGCAGGTGGCAAGCATTTAGGTCTGCTATGCTGCCACCAGCAGACAGGAAGCTGATGTTCAAAGAATTAGACACAACAGGTAGCACATTTTAAAGGGATTAGTCCATGCTTCAAGTACGCCATCATACCTTGGGGCTGAAGGTCAAGTACTGAGAAGAAAAATAATCCCCCCCAGAAGAGCATCACCTGCAGTGATTTATTGCTAGTCCAAAAAAGAAATTATTCAAGAACCATTGAGAGGCATGGGGAGAGTTCGATATATATTACATGGGGTGACATTGCACACTGCAAGTCAAAGGTATGCAGAAGCTAGCATTCAAGGCTTTTTAAACAAAACACCTCTCAGAGCTGATGTCCCATGGGGATATGGGTGACTGAGTAGGAAATCAAGGTGTTTAACCAACAATGAAGCCACAGATTGCTCAGATCAAGTCATCATCAGCTGCTTTAGATGGCCCGTAATGGTCAGATCACCATCTGGCAAAGTTTGGGTTGGCAGTCACAATTTTTCCCTGCAATGTTGGTCGGTCCATTTTGATGATCCATCCACAGAGACTGGTGGAACCTGATTGATTCCTGAATGCTCTGGAGAACTTTCCAATTGACAAAGCTGCTGATCCTGGCCTTGCTGTGCAATGACTGGGAAAGATAGATGGTTGACTCAAGCATCTTCTCCATCACTGCAGACCCCTAGTGGGGGAAATGCAGGCTCCAAAGCAAGCCAGAGTGCAAGTGGGGCAAGTGTTAAGGAAAGTGAGAAAGGGTTATTTCTCCATGAGTCAGAAGAAAGGCCCTGACTCCCAGTGCAGCTGCAGACATCTTGTGGCTGTCTAATCTGTGTTGCTGGGCACTCTAGCACAAGCACTGAGTAGATAAGATTTCAAGTTACAGTAATCATTGTTGGGGAGTACAAGAGAATCTGTTGGACATGTGAAGATTGTTGGAATGATTCTCTTAAAGACTTTATGAAGAGTTCACCCAAGGAAAGTTGGACGACTTGCAAGACTTCTGGACTCAGAGCACTCTGGCAGTTGCAGGACTTTCTTAGCAACTGGACTTTGCACTTGCTGTGTAGACTTTGTCTCAGCAAGGACTTTGTAATCTCAAACCCTCTCTGGGCTTAGAGAGTGAAGGCTTTTTGTAGCAATTGTAAATAGTGTCTGTATATAATGTGTTTATTTGTTTGTATATGCCAAGTGAAAGCTATCTCTGCTACACAATTATTTCCTGTGGTGAGCTTAACCACTTAACTGAACTTCTGTGATGCATATACAACACCCAACAAGTCTCTGGCAAAATGAACAATGGATAGTTCCCAGAATTTTGCTACCATGAGACAGTGCAGATGGCCATGGAGGCATATTTTGCAGCCTGCATTACATCTTCAACTAGCTGGTCAATGGGACTCTTCCAGATAGTTTAGAAGTTACTAACACCAACCGTGTTTTAAGGAATTCTGGAGGCCCAGAAGTCTAACCTGCTGGACAGTTGAAGAGAGAGTCACTCAACTTCCAAGAAACCTTAACTCCTCATTTGCTGCAGTTCCAAACAAAGTGCCCAGTGCCACAGTGAGCAACGTGTTGGAACCACTTCCAATTTATGCAGCCTGATGATGTGAGCAAGACCCTGTCAGCATATTACATTTCCGTCTGCCAATTTGTTACCAGGCCATGCTCATGGTATTGCTATTAATATATAAAGCCCTCAACAGCTTACGGCCAGTCAATGCATCCCATAGGTTACCCCAGGGGTCAGCAACCTTTTTCAGCCATGGGCTGGTCCACCGTCCCTCAGACCATGTGGTGGGCTGGACTATATTTTTTTTGGAGGGGGGAATGAATGAATTCCTATGCCCCACAAATAACCCAGAGATGCATTTTAAATAGAAGGACACATTCTACTCATGTAAAAACAAGCTGATTCCCAGACTGTCCGTGGGCCGAATTGAGAAGGTGATTGGGCCGCATCTGGTCCACGGGCCTTAGGTTGCCTACCCTTGAGTTACCCCATAGATATCTCCGTAGTGAAAGGGGTTGTGGGACTGCACATTTAGCCACTAATCACAGTTGCTCTATTCCTCCTGCCCCTATTATTGCCATTGCCCTATTAAACTCCAGGGGAAGGGGACTTATCCCTACAGCATTTAGAACCCTGAGCAATTGAGAGAGAGAGAGAGAGAGAGAGAGAGAGAGAGAGAGAGAGAGAGAGAGAGAAAGGCATTTGATTTAAAGGTGGGAATGATGGCTATAGCAAAGTTTCCTATATTTAAATTTAATTCTCCTCCCCTCCCACGCCCCACCATATCCGTTCTTACTTTCTCTAGATGGGAGTCTTGAACAAATTATTAGCTGGTTTTGCTATTAGCATGCCATATGTGTGCTTCTCTCAAACTGTCATGCTAAAAAGGTAGAAGAATAAATTAAACTGCAAAGACAATTTTATTTTTTTGTTATTTTTTGGGTGATAATCAAATAATTTATGTACAATATGCTTAACAATGACAATGTTTTATGCACTTTCCCATTTTGACTAAACTTAAACAGCAAGGTACTGCATTTTGATAGATTTGTTTTATTATGGCTTGCCTGCTTTTCTCTCCCCCCCCCCCTTTTCTTTTTTGGCAGCTGGTTGGTTTAGATAAACTGCCGTTGTTCCTTCCCAAATTTGAAATTCTATTTATTTATTAGTTTTATATCCCACCTTTGCTCCAAAAGGAGTCCAAGGTGGCAAACAATGTGGGGGGGGGGCAATAGAAGCAGCTTCAAAACAGTTCCCATGCATATGCAGACTAGGAAAGATCTCAACTTAAAAAGCTTGTGGAAGGAGGAAGGACTACAGTAGGTGCTGAAAGAGCAACAGAGATTGTGCCTCTTTAATATTCAAGGGCAAGTAATTCCAAAGAGGATATGCCACAACCCTAAAGGCACAATTCCTGCATTGTGTGGAACAGACCTCCTGATAAGATGGTATCTGCAGAAGGCTCTCACCTGCAAAGTGCAATGATGGATTTGGTATATAAGAGGTGAGACATTCTTTCAGGCTTCCCTGTGCTAAGATTCCTACACATGAACCAGCACCTTGAACTTAGCCCAGTAGGAGTTGGCAGCCCGTGACCCTGTGATGCTAACTTAGATGAGATTAAGCTGAGCAGGCCTGGATTCTGTCACTATGTGGGTGGGAGGCAACTCTATGTACACTACCTCTAGTTCTGCAGAAGAAAGAAATGAATATATACAATATATTTATATCTCTACTATATATTTTGGAAACTACGGTGGTACCTCGGGTTAAGTACTTCATTCGTTCTGGAGGTCCATACTTAACCTGAAACTGTTCTTAACCCGAAGCACCATTTTAGCTAATGGGGCCTCCCGCTGCCGCTGCGCCGCCAGAGCACAATTTCTGTTCTTATCCTGAAGCAAAGTTCTTAACCTGAAGCATTATTTCTGGGTTGGCGGAGTTCTTAACCTGAAGCATACTTAACCTGAAGCGTACTTAACCCGGGGAACCACTGTAGTTAGTTGGTTTATCCATTCGTCCAATTGTTTTCTATAGGTCCAGACACCCCTGAGATATTATCAACAGACATGGAACAAAGGTTCCCAAGGTGGGGGCAGTGCGCTTCATCAATTTTTTTATGCTAGTCTCCATTTTTTAATCAAGATGGTAGGCTGAAACTTGACTGCGGTGTAAGTGACTTACTCCATTTTTATTTTTATTTTTACATATGTTTGTCCACCTCTTGAGATAACATTGCTAAACTTGGCAGGAAGATTCCCAAGGTGGAGGTGGGGTTCAGCCTCAATATCTGAGTGCTGGATAACATTTTTTATTCAAGATGGCAGGCTGAAATGTGACTTTGGCATTACTTTTGAGATACGTTTGGCTGCTTCTCAAGGTACAGTCTCCAAACCTGGCACGGGGCTTCCAAGTTGGGTTTGGTAGTCATAGAATCATAGAGTTGGAAGAGACCACAAGGGCCATCTAGTCCAACCCCCTGCCAAGCAGGAAACACCATCAAAGCATTCCTGACAGGTGGCTGTCAAGCCTCTGCTTAAAGACCTCCAAAGAAGGAGACTCCACCACACTCCTTGGCAGCAAATTCCACTGTCGAACAGCTCTTACTGTCAGGAAGTTCTTCCTAATGTTTAGGTGGAATCTTCTTTCTTGTAGTTTGAATCCATTGCTCCGTGTCCGCTTCTCAGGAGCAGCAGAAAACAACTTTTCACCCTCCTCTATATGACATCCTTTTATATATTTGAGCATGACTATCATATCACCCCTTAACCTTCTCTTCTCCAGGCTAAACATACCCAGCTCCCTAAGCCGTTCCTCATAAGGCAGCGTTTCCAGGCCTTTGACCATTTTGGTTGCCCTCCTCTGGACAAATTCCAGCTTGTCAGTATCCTTCTTGAACTGTGGTGCCCAGAACTGGACACAGTATTCCAGGTGAGGTCTGACCAGAGCGGAATACAGTGGTACTATTACTTCCCTTGATCTAGATGCTATACTCCTATGGATGCAGCCCAGAATTGCATTGGCTTTTTTAGCTGCTGCATCACACTGTTGACTCATGTCAAGTTTGTGGTCTACCAAGACTCCTAGATCCTTTTCACATGTACTGCTCTCATTGATGTGTGGAGATGGCAGGCCAAAATGTGAGTTTGGCATATCTTCACCCCATTTTATGGCATGATGGGTTCATACTCACAAATTACACTATCCACTTTTTTTAAAAAAAAAAAAGTATCTCTGGGCTATGCTGGGAACTTCCCGCATGTGTGTGTGTGTGTGTGTGTGTGTGTGTGTGTGTAGGAATTTTGAGGCCTGCTGCTGTATTACATTATCTCCTGTTGTCTTGGTTTCTAGATAAATAAATGAATAATCTCTGAACAAATGTGTGCAGCATATCAAAAGTAACACACTTATTATTCCAGGCCATCTGTAGACTTGAACAGAAGTTAATAATTATCAAGCTACAGAACAGATGCATTTAGTTTGATTTAGAAAAAGGACCCCCCCCCCATTTAGACTTTAGGTATTCTATTCCATTAGCAATAGTTTTTTCCCCCCAACTGACTTTGCAACAGAAATTCTAAACAGACAACTATTCAGTTTTAATGAAGGAGAATATATGTATCAATAGCCTTATTTGCCTATTGAGAGACAGAAAAAGTACAGCCATTGTTGGCTGAGACCATCTGCTGGAGTTTAATGTTCCACACTGCAAGAAGAAAAATAAGAGAGAGTGAGAGAGAAAAAACTACCTTCCTTGCTCCCAAATTCTCAAGTCACAATGTCAACTTTCGGTGCTCTGTCAGTGAAACAGATGAAATTGACCACCAAATTGAAATCTTCTTAAAATGCAATAGCTACACAAATTGTCCCCTAAATGAGGTAGAGGTCCCTGTCAACTATCTTGATATCTTTCTCCCGTGATGTGAAGTAAGACTGATACTATTTTTTTGAGGGTGGTGAGGCAGGGGTGTAGTGTAGCAAGATTTTTAGGGGGTGTGAACCAGGTGCCCCCACGTAGGGAACCCCATCATGTCCTGCTTGCCTTCAGGGGTCTTTGGGCCTAGGAGCCTGGAGTGGTTTCACTGCCAGCCTCCCAACCCCATCGCTGAATGGCTGCCCAACCAGCATTGGGGAGATTCACCTGCCAAGGGCTGACTGGGCTCCTCCCTGCATGGGCTGGCAGGTGGCACAGCGTGACCCCACTTGAATCCGGTGGTGAAGGATGGGCTGGCATGCAGGCTCCGTGAACCTTCCACGCCATGTATGTACCCACCCAGGGTGATTGGTGGTGAGGGCTGTGCTGGCATGTTGGATTCTGTCCACCCTCTATGCCCTGCCCTCACCCAGCGTGCACCTCTAACCATCTTCCTCTCATTCACTAAACCAATGCCCAAATCCCCAATCTCCTCCATAGACACCCACCCAGCAAAGATTATCCAAACTGCTTCCATTCCCTCCCACCCATATGTTTGGCTTCTACTGTTGGTCTGGTGGCAGCAGCAAGTGGGTGTAGAAAAGAGACATTTCCCCTTTATCACCCTCTCCATCACTAGTAGACCTGGTAAGTGTAGTTTCTCAGTGGATATTGTGAATGTTACTCTAGAGGAACATTAAGGAAGAGATGGCAATCATTTAACAGCCAAAATTCCAATAACTTTACTATTGCTAACTCCTTTTCTGGAACCAAATGAAGTAGATTAAGGTCTACTACAGCTTCAGGATAAATAAATTCACAAATTCATCACCTATACATATTATCCTCAACAGTACTCAATATAAATCCTGGTGTGTAGAAAACAGCTGGATGGACCTTCCTGTGTCCATTGTCTGATGAAGCAGATTATCCAAACTGTGCTTAAAAACTGAGGGGAGACATCTGCTACATCCTCACTTCCATTGCCAGAAGCAAACCTTCATTGCTCGCACAAGAAGTGCCTCTTGAGAAAAGAAATGTCGGCTTTGGAATGAATCCTTAGCTGGAAGTGGAACATGACAAAAGTCCTGGAATGATGCTTCCCACACACAACCAACCAACTTGGCTTGGTATGTTTACTTGTGAGTCTCCTGGGCCCTTCCACATACTTTCCAACAGCAATAATCACACAAATTGCTATTCACCAATTTTTATTTCTCTCAGCTTAATTTTATTTCCCCTCAGTGAATAATGCCCCTTCCATATTTTCAATCCACCCTCATCTTTTATTCTTGACTATAATTGCACTACCATTAAGCTTCCCTCAAAATCTCTCAGATTCGTTGCACAGAAGGAGCATCTGAAATCACCTTCATTTTTGCTTTGCCAAATTTTAAGCAGGGAATCTAGTAATGCTCCAGCCTGCTTGAAATGCACTCATCTTGCTGGTAATGCTGAGATATGCATGAGTCTTGTGCCCACTCCATCCTCATGATGCCCTTTCCTTTCATGCATGACAGCAGAAGACTTCCCAGGATAATCAATCAATGTTTCCCATGACATGCTAATCAAGAAACCATGGTTACTAAGATCAGAACAAACCAGGCTCTGAAACTGTCATTTGAATTTAGTTTCAGTGTCTGGTTTATTCCAAACCTTGTAACCATCATTGCCCATTCTTGATGTCTTGGGAAGCCAAGGATAATTAACCCAAAATGTCCTCTTTTTATGAGGTTACTGCACTGTGGTTTGCTGCCATCATTACCTTCAGAATCCTCCATAACCTTTCCCTCTTCTTTTTCTATTCTCATATTTACTGTATCCTTTCCTGTGTCCTCCAAATGACCTCTTTATTGACCATCCATCCTGATTTGCTTGCCCACAGTTTACACAAAGGTTCAGTCTTTATTCAGCATTCATTGTGATTTTCATATACCATACTTTTCCGTGTATAAGACGAGCTATTTTTTCTCTAAAATAATGTTTAAAAACCGGGGTCTTCTTATATACAGATAGTGCATGGGGGGACTGGTAATTGGTTGCAGCCATGTGCTGCAGCTTGTCATCACTGATTTGGTGGGTGATTGGTTGTTGCATCTAGGGGTGTTGTAGACTGGCTACCACTGCGGCAATTGAGGCTTCTGCGGTGCGAGTGATTGTCAGCGTTCATCTGTCGGGTTAGTGATTTTCTGCATCCCCCCCCCCCCAAAAAAGCTCCACAACTCTGGGTCATCTCCCCCCATTTTCTTAAATTTTAGTCCCCCAAAATAGGAGGCATCTTATACACAGGAGCGTCTTATAAATGGAAAAATACAGTAACTTCCTCCTCAAACCAATCAGGGGTCATCCGGATCTTCTTGCATGGTGTTTATACATCCTTCTGTTAGCCATTTATTCATTGCACACATTTCAGTGCAGATCCCCTTCACTTTCCTAACCCAA
The DNA here is from genome assembly GCA_034641385.1 of Darevskia mixta. Lineage (NCBI taxonomy): Eukaryota > Metazoa > Chordata > Lepidosauria > Squamata > Lacertidae > Darevskia > Darevskia mixta. Next base: position 19,421,367 of record JAWWNH010000061.1, read on the forward strand.
GATGTTCGTTTTTTAATTGGATTGAATGCATCTGTTTACATGCCCAGGGGAACAGAGGGATGCTTCCCTCAGATATGACAATTCAAACCCACCTCCCCATACTTAGATAATTTGGTTGTTGCTTGGCAGATCTTCTGTTGTTATATTTGAATAGATACAGCCTTTCCACCACTACTCTGTCCCTTGAGCCTTCTTACGTGGTATGTTGGCAAAGTGTGATTTAGGTAGGTTTGCCTTTAAATCTGAAGTGATCATATCCCCCCCCCATCCCCACTTCTGCCCCCATATTCCATGCCAACATTTTACAGGAAACATCCAGGAAAAAGCCTTCTGGTCCCGGGCCATTGCTTTGCTTTCCTAATCAGATGAACAGATCCTCCCCACAAAGAGCTGCTTGTCTTTTATAAGCAATATTTCTCCATCTGTCTCCCCCACTCAGTAATCTGCATTTGGGAAAATGGATGCAAAGAAGCAACAAATTGCTACCAGAGCATAACAACAGAAGGAAGACTTAATGTCTCAGTGTTATCCATGTGTCAATGCTTGTTGGAGGCACATGGATTGCAGATCTGACCTTTATTGTCTAGGACACTGGCATATTTATCCTTCTTTGTACTTCAAGCTTAATGGAGCTGAGGTGTATGTGTGTGTATTGTGCCATTCCTGGAAAAGGGTCTCAATATACAATAAAATAAGAATATTATATAGTATATTATATTACAAGGAATATACAGAATATTGCAGATATCAAGAGCTCCTGCTCTTGGGTCTGAGAAAGCTTATGCATCAGTCATTTCTGCAACATCCTGGATCTGGAATAAAACTCTACAATATAGGGCGGTGAGGCTATCAGTGGCTATTAGCTACACTGCCAGAGGCAGCATGTCTCTGAATAACAGTTGCTGGGAATCACAGGTGGGCAGAGTGCTGTTATGCTTCTGTCCTGCCTGCACGCTTCCTACAAGCATCTGGCTGGCCACAGTGAGGACAGGATGCTGGACTAGATGGGCTGTTGGTCTGATCTTAGCTATGTTCTTAGGTACACTCTCTGCCATAAATGTCTAGTTCCTTCCTCTCTATCTTTCAGACATATAGTACAACTTACACACACCCTGACACCACTATGCTATACATTTCCCGTCTCTCACGAGTCAATGATTTGGAGCAAGTTGTATCCACAATGCATAGCATCATGGCATGGGCTGAAAGCACACATGCAGAAACAGTGCATTGGATCTGAAATGTCACAAAATCATATAAGTTTTTGAGCACCAAAGCACACTCCCCTCCTGAATTTTCAGCAACTGGTCTTCAGAAGCATTACTGCCTTCTACCATGGAGACAGAGCATAGCCATCACGACTGGTAGCCATCAATAGCCTTCACCTCCCCAAATTTGTGTAATCTTTTAAAGCCACCCAAATCAGTGGCCATCACTGCCATCTGTGGGGACGAGTTCCATAGTTTAGCTATGTGCTGCATGAAGCATAGAGGCATTTTTCTTATTGACACATACATACTCATCATAGAACAATACCACCTGCCCTGATCTAGAACATCATATTGCTCTTGCTGAGTCCTTTGAAAAGCCAGAGAGAGGCAAGGAATGGATAAATGGAAAGAATATCAACTTGCCAATTTCTGATTCCAAGATAGCAGATGAACATGTTCTGTTGTGTGGGAAGGTGTTGGGTGTTTCTTTCTTTCTTTTTTAAGTCATAGGGATGAAACTGATTCCACTCACATTTGTGTCTCAGCTGGAGTGCATGCATCTCCCACTGATAACTCATTTCCAGACGTGGACTGGGTCTGGCCTTAGCAAGTGTTTCAGCAGACCACACTTCCCCTCCCCCTCTTCCCTGTCTGCTCCGTGGAACGGAGTGAAGCAGTAACAATGCAAAATATGATCCATGGGGAACAGCATAGCTTCTGATTTCGAAACTAAAAAATAGCTTAGGTCTTTCAAATGCATGATATGCAAACCATGAGCAGCACACAGCTCCAGGAAACAAATGCATGAGCACAGCTAATATCTGAAGTCAGCTGCTAAAATCCAAATACACTGGAAGGGACCCCAACACTGATGTTTACCCTGGGCCATTTGGCTTGGACCTCCAGGATGTGTCAACCTTGTTTTCTGCTGCTTGTTCAGTAGGTCTTGAATCAATGGATTCAAAATACAAGGACAATTATTCTGATTAAACATTAGGAATAACATTCTGATGGCAAGAGCTGTGGTAAGGGAAGTGGAATGGATTACCTCAAAGGGCTGTGGACTCTCCTGCCTTGGAGCCTTAGAACAGAGGCTGGATGGTTACCTGTCAGGCATTCTGTAGCTATGATTCCTGCATTGAAGAAGGTTGGACTAGATTGGCATTGTAGTCTATTCCAACTTTGCAGTTCTATGATCCATAATTCCCATGCTGAGCCATTGCAACCTGGCATTTCTGTGCTGAGTTTCCCACAATGTCCCAAGGCGACATCATCTCTGTCCTGTAAAAGAATGGCTGTGGAAGAGCATGTCTTGGGTTCATTCTCCAGCAACTCCAGGTAGGGCTGAGAATCAAGTCTCTCTGAAATCCTGGCGAGCAATTGCCAGTCAGTGTGAACCAGGAGTGGGGAATCCTTGACCCTCTAGATGATACTGAGCAACTCCCATCATCAACCCAGACAGGCACAGCCAATGATTAGGGGTTGATGGGAGCAATAGCATCTAGAGGACCAAAGGTAGACAGCACTGAGCTACATGGACCAAAGTTTTGACTCAATTTAAGGCAGGTTCCCACTTTTCTAGGTCCTTGGGATTATTTGTGGGAAATTCAAACAATGTCTTATCTGAATTTGCCAAGTCTTCATGACTGACTTAAGCAATGAAGCCTTTGTGTACACATATGTATTCCAGATTTTACAGAAGCCTGTGCGCAGTGGCACTGCCCCACCAGCCCCAGTCTGTCATCAGTCAGCCTTCATCTGACTGGCTTCTGCTTACACCCAGCCCAGGGCACGGCCCTGGCAGTCATCTTCCTCCTTCTTTATCTCATTGTTGCAGCGGAAAGGAGGATGGGGACAAAACTATGCAAAGTAGGCTTTACCTCTCACTGGCTATGGGTCCACCTACCGTTGAGCTTTCTGCCTTCCACCCTACTATTCCCAATGTGTGCCAGCTAACACTGCCTACATGCATACAAGTGTGCACATGGAGGCTGCATAACTATAGATGGCACACTATTTGCATGAAGAGTTCAGGGTATGGTCACTCAGCCTGCTCTGACCAGCATAGATTCCCAAATAGGGCTACTATGTCTGAAAGAACTGCCCTTGATCATGCAATGTTTCCTTCTGTCATGCTGTCTCTCTAGACCGTGTACAGTCCAGAAGTCACAGCACCCGTGTTGCTGTAAATAAGTGCTTGATGTAATAAAATTTTGCAAAAGGCAACAATTTTTTAAAACAGGTTTAACCAGATTGGTGTATTTTCTGTCCTTTTATTTCCCTTGTGGAAGGCATACAGTGTGACCTTGTGAAATAAAATTATACAGTTTCAGGTAGAATTTTTCTATCCCCTTTTCTGACTTAAAGAAACCTCAAGGCTTTTATGAACCCTGTTGTGTTTAATTCTATTTAAGCACTTGCATTTTGTGACAAATAGATTGCTAGTGATTATGTGCCAGCCATCTTCGGTGCAAAACCTATGGGCAAATTATTAGCTTTTAAGGAAAATTACTTACCTCACATTGCTTTAAATAGTGAGAGGTTTGTTTATGGAGCATACTTTGGGTCACAGAGGTGGCATTGACCAGGACAGGAAGGATTCTAGCAGCAAATGCAGCAGAATGCAAATCAAAGCAGAATATAGGGCATCCTCTATGGGGTTTCCTAAAGGAGACGCTCCAGTTTCCAGATAGTGAAAAGCATCAGCAGAAGAGAGGAGTGGCAGAAACAAGGTTGAAGGAGGTGTGGCTGTGTATACTCCCTGAAGTACGTAGATAATAGCAGAAACAGTAGCATACAATGATATTGTATTGATAAAATTTACAGGCACCTGTAAAAGCACTGGATGGAAATGATAGGACAATTGGAAAAAGCTGGCATTGATTGAAATAAAGAGGAATGAAGAAGTTGATATCAGAATAGGAGGTCACCTTCTTTCCTTCTCTTTGGTATCAAGTTTTTAAAGGCAGCTTAATACGAAATCATTTTTTAATATAGATAGTATTACAATAAAATAAAAAAGAAGTTTTAAAGCTTGCTTCGTTTCCAGGAACAATTTGACATTTTATAAAGAGATGGCCCAGGTAATAATAAGTTAACACAAGTGCTATATTGTATGCAAAAGACTAAGACAAACATATATGCATCATTTGTGACAAACAGGAATTAAAAAGAAACTCTGGAATGGAGAGATGATAACCTAAGAACTTAGAAAAGCAATCTTCTTAATGAATGCCCTTGGAACTCATGTCTTGCCAAGACCCAATATTAATGTTAGAGTTTGACAAGTGGGGTCAAACGTTAATGATAAAACATCACTAATCCCTTTGCTCCTCACCATCACCTTCTCCCTCTCTGCAATCTGGAATCTTGCCTTGGATTCCTGCTTTGTGTAAACATGACTTGAGAAAGAGGAGAAATAGCCCTGATAATGTGTCCATAATGAATTACTGTTATTGTTGCTGCTGTTTTATTTTATCTCTTTCCATAACATCAGTGTGCTTGGTACTATGCAACAACACAGGAGGAAGGGTTCAGAGTGGAAAGATGACTGAATAGATTATTTGTCAGATGAAGGAATGGACCCTCCCAAGCACCCATCGAAGCGGGTATGTGGGAGAAATTTGATTATCTTTGCATTTAAAGACAAACCTACTTAATTCATATTTCCTGAAACAATATGTAAACCACAGCCATCCATCAAAATTCACTAAACTGTGCACTAAAAATACATATGTTAATGAAAATATCATACAAACATGCATTACATATGGGGAAATTGCTTTGCAAAAAATGTATATATTAGGCAAAAAAAAGTGTATATTAGAAGAAATTCACACTGACATGCTGGTGAATTTTCATGTGGAATTTTTAAAAAAATAAAATGGCAAACAGATATGAAAATGTGTTAACCCAAGTTAGGACCTGAAAAAATTGGGAACTGAAATTGATAGATTCTTCTATCACTAGCCATGGCACAGGAGGTCTAATAGAAATGTTGTTAATATGGATTAAGGATTCCAGGGCTTCACTTAGGGACTCCAGGTTAACCTTAAATCTTATGGAAAGCTCCAACAGCTTACTGAAGGGAACCTGGGTTGGATAACACACTCCAGAACAGCGCTGAGATTGAACCCACTCATGGCCCCTAGTGGCACTTGACAGTATTCTGCAAAGACCTGGTTTTGTAAAATGCAATGCATATTATGCACACATACTTTAATTGAAAGAAAAATTGACTTCAGCCTTGCCACATCAGAATATTAAATATGTTCAGAGGGCTGACGGCTGCCAACTCTCTCTTTTTGTAATCATATTTCACGGGCTGACATCAAAATCTATCTGAATTCAATCATAATCTTTTTTAGAAGGGTCCAATTTCCCAATATAGCACTGAATCCATACAAAGAAAACAGTCGGAGTGCACAGTGAGTCTATGTGTGTGTGTGGCATAAATGCAGTGTGAAGTTTTCACTGACCTTCATCCACTTAAAGAGATATTGGAAAACATAGATCCCCTCTGGCTGTTTATAGGTGAACTTTGAGGACCTGAAAGCAGCTTCTGCAAAATTCAGCTAACAGTGGTTTATACTCATCTCAGTATCATTTGTGTATCAGTATCTTCACGCAATGCTCAAGATAAGGTCCAGTGCCGCAATGGAGAAAGATTAAGTGACCTGCTTCAGAAAGCACCACAATGTAATGCTATGGAGGAGAGGGAGTTATTATTAAAATTACAAAGAATCTTCAATGAGAATTACATACAGGTATTGCTTAGCCAACAAAAACCTCTAAGCAGGTTTATTTTCAAACAATATAAAAAAATACACAAGGAGCGACTGATAAAATCAAACTTTAAAACAAACAGACATAAAATATATCAAAATATAAACAGGCTGGGGGGAAAGCAGTTTCAAAACACATAAGATTACATGTCTGGGCAGGCTTGCCAAAACACAAAGTTTTTAGCAGGCACTAAAAACAACACAACCAAAGTTTGACAGGGGTGTAGAGAAAGGTGTCAAAGAGAGGTTTCTCTCTCTCTTCCATAAAAGTAGAACATGGTCATCCAATGAAGCTGAATGATGGCAGAATTGGGACAGGCACAAGAGACTACTTCCTCACACACTACATAGTTAAACTATGGAATTTGCTCCTGCAAGATGTAGGGATGGCTACTAACCTGGGCACCTTGCAAGGGGGTTAGACAAGTTCATGGAGGACAAGGCTTTCAATGGATGCAGGGTTCCTCTTATGTTCTTATGAAGTCAGGAATTGTTATATGAATGGTGTCAGAAGATTCCATTCGAAAAACGACTCTGCCCCTGTGGAGATGGCAACCTGGAAACAGTGGCTCATGTCCTCCTGTCTTGCTCCCTCTATAGAGATATGAGGTCTGAGTTTATTACACCACTCTTACTTACTATCCCAGGCCGCCCTTCTGCTGCCACGTTGTTCTTTCTTTTGTCAGATCAAGATGATCTGATAACAACAAAGGTTGCTAGGTTTATCGAGGGTGCAATGAGATTAAGGGCCACTATTTAGATAAAGTTTATCTATCTATCTATCTATCTATCTATCTATCTATCTATCTATCTATGAATGGTGTCAGTGACTGTTCCACCCCCCCACCCCACCCCGCTTTAGAAGGCCAGGACTGCAACAGATCACAAAGGACAGACTGACACTAAACACATCAACTAGCTTTGCTTGTCTTCTTTCAAGGAATCTCGGGAACTGTTGTTTGGAGAAAGTTCTTCTCATTCTACACCATCCACCTCATATCAAAATATGTGTGAGTCCTTGTTATGTCATTATATTCAGACATCTGGCTTTGCAGTGTGTGTGTGTGTGGGGGGGGTATTTTGCAGCAATGGTCCCCATCATAGAATTCATCAACTAATCAACCAGAATAAAGGCAACACAGCAAATATGCTTCCCCAAAGAACAAACAGGAGGAAAATAGAATCAGTCTTTTGAGGGGTTTTTTTTTTAATCTCCAGGGCATGCAATATAACTTCTTTTCTTTTGTTTTGGTTAATGCTTATCATTAATGTATGTTAACATGTGGCGGAGTGTTATAAATTCAATTAAATGTTAATGTGAGCATCTGTTCAGCTTCACTTGCATAGCGAGAGTGAGAAGTGTTACATTTTAACACCAACAGGAAGAGCTTTTCTCCCCTCGGAAAAAAAAAAGCTCAGGGTCAGGTGCACATAGCAGAAAATGTCAGTCGTACTGGGCACCTGGAAGTCTTGGAAACTACTGAAATCACTGAAACTTAAAAAAAGAAAGAAAGAGGAAACTGTGACCCAAGCAGTTGCTGTCACAAAAAGCGATGGCTTGGAGAAACCGTTGTCAGAATACCAACAGCTATTCAAGGTACAAAACAATGACACTTACAAAGGGGATGTGCTGGGCATTGTAACAGGGGTGGGGAGAGAAGAAGCGGAAAGAGGTAGAAAAGGACGAGAGATATGTGAAACCTTAGGGCATACCCCACTTGTCAAACTATGACATTATTATCTGATGGACTCAGGAGACAAAGTGTCTTCCCCCACAACCTGGAGATATTATCAAAAAGGGAAGAAAGTGAAAGGAGGAATGTCCTGAATTGTGTTCCCTGCTGCAAAAGGAAGGAAATGTAAATGGCAGCACAGATGGTAAAACCAACCAAATGAGGCTTGGAAACACATTGAAATGGTTTAAAACATTAACTGGGATGGTTCAGACCTGCTCTGTTTCATTGTTTTGGGGGGGGAGGACATTAATCACCAAAATGGCTTCTAAGTGGCTTACTAATGTAAAACCAATTATATATTTATCTATGGGGTGTTAGGTTGTTAGGGGAGGGGTAGTACCTTTGGTGGGGGACACATTGCGGTCCTTCTGGGGTAGTTTGTCCACCTTTGGTCCCCACCCTGCACTCAGCTCTCACCTGTGGTGCCGAGAAGCTGTCAGCATGCAACAGCGGCCACAACCCAGAAACAGCTTTGACTGGTTGGCTAAACCAGGTGAGGGTAGCTGATGGGTTTCAAACCCTCAGTGACTTAGAGACTTCTCTTGCATGTGAGACAGGTTTTGGTGGATTGAGTGGACAAGACCAATAGTGGGTTCAAGAAGGCGGTTTCTGCACATTTTGTAGAGGGAAATGAGGGACAGATGTGGATTGTCAACCTGGGAAGGTAGTCCAACTAGCAGAAGGAAAACGCTGATCCTAAACTTCTGCCACCTTGCAGCTATACTCATTTGTGAGAAAGGCTTTGGGAGTAAACCCTGAAGAAAAATATGTACCCACTGCCTTGTGGGACAATTTTGGGAGAAGAAAAGGCACAGGAGTAAACCCTACACAAATCTAGGGTGGAGTGGAGTGCCTAATGGTTGGGTGGCACCTTGTAGCCTCCTTCCAGCGACTCCTGCAGTCAAACTGGTGCCAAATGTATTGCTCTGCTTTCCTTTGGACCACATCAGCTAGGCTGAGAGTTGGATCTTTTCATCTGGGCAGTCTAGGACTTCCATACATACTGCCCAGGCTTGTGCCCCAGGGAGGTCACTTCAGTGCTTGTAATGCAGCAAAAACAATGCAGGAGGCAGCAAGTAGAGTTACCTGTCTCTGCAGTCACAGCAGGCACTGTGATTCTCCAGCAGTTTGACACCCCCCATACACATTGTCTCGCAAGACAGCCAGATGCCAACAAATATCATTTATCTATCAAGATATCTATCTATCTACACACAGACGCAATTAAACAATTGCATTAAAAGATCAAAATAAAGATCTGCAATTAAAATGCACAATAAAACAAGTCATTTGAAATACCACAACAATTAAATCAGGAAGCTTGTTCAAACAGGCACATCTTCAAGAACTAGAGAATTGCAGATACTGATGGGACTTCTCTTATTTCAGCTAGGAGAGCATTCCACAACATTGCTACCACCAGTGAAAATGGCCACCTCTATGTAACCAAAAGCTAGGAATAATCATGATGACAAAAGATCATGATACCTAAATAAACAGAAGAATAAAGTTCAGGAGCTGACATGGGGAAATACTAAAACTGCTACCTCAGTCACTCTCAGCAGAACCTTCTGATCCAGGACCTTCTGAATCCTACATAGCAATTTGGTGTGGAAGTTGGAATGTCCCAGGGGGCTGTGTAATTAGTAGGATTAATGGCTATGTAAACTAATAGGATTAATTAGACTCTAACAGGATATTTCCTTATCAACCTCAGGTTTAGACAATAGGAGGCTGTGCACAGTGCTCTTTGCTTGGGCCTCCTCCACAGGGAAAACATGATGGTATCTATAAACTGGGAATGCTTTGAACTGTAAGTTGCACTGTAGTGCAGTGACTAAGAGGCAAATCTATAAACCAGCAGTCCTGGTTCAAATATTTTCCTCTGATGTGAATTCACGAGGCAACAAGCCATGCTCTCAAAATCAAGAATAGACAAATAGTTTATTTTTATTTCTCATTTCTTTTCAAGCTTAAGTTCAGTTTGTCCCATTTACACATTGGGCTGCATTCCCCTCCCTCACGTACACATTTCTACTGATTTACATATGCAAGCAATTTTGCTTAACATATTAATGAACAAGCCCCCCCCCTAATATAATGTAGTTTTGTATTCTATTTTTACTAACACATGTATTTTTCTGCATTGTTTGGGGTTGCAGAACTGCATCAAAACATTTAGAGAAGTGAGCATTTCAAAGGATAAGTGTGCTTGTTTGTTTATTGCATTTGCAGCCCCCATTTTTCTCCATGGAGCTCAAGGTGGCACACATGGTATTCCCCTCCTCATTTAATTCTCACAACAACTCTGTGTGGTAGGTTAGGTTGAGAAGGAGTGATTGGCCCAAGGCTTCATGAGTGTTTGGGGATCGGAAGCCTGATTTCCCAGGTCCTAGTCCTAGTCCAACACTCAAATCACATTGCTTGGGTTTGCTTATTCACCTGGAAAGTCCAGATTAGCTAGGTGGGAATTTAGGTTGCTTGATGCCTTGGTAGAGCAAGTATAAAACTCTTCAGCATGGAAGTGTTAATCTTCATTGCAAAGTGAAACTTGTATCACTTTAATAAATCCTCCAAAGCAAATGGATCAAATGGCATTAAGTTCATGGCAATGCCAATAGTTTTGACAGTCTTTTAACCTTGACCAGCCCAGATATATGATGTTCATGCTGTTCTCTCTCCCTGTCTCCCTGCAAGGATATTAAGAGTGGATATTAAAGTGTTCTGTACAAGCAGGTCCTCCTGGCAGAGGAGGAATGAATGAAAACAACCAAATCTGCACATAGATCTTTTGTGTGGGTGCTCACACCCAGTTCCTCTGGATCACAGCTGCAGTCATTCACTCACATAAAAGTTTCATCCTGTACTCTTATGCCCTTACTGAGGTGTTGTTTATGCAGAAACAACAGCACTAACAGCATGCCAGTTCAAAAGGTCCCTCTTATGATTATGCTCCATTCCCCCTCCAGCTATTTTCCAATCCATTAAACCATAGTACTTTTTCTTCTTCTCCCTCAGCTGTTCAACTTGAACATTAACTTTTGTAGCTGGCCACAATCTGTTAAATACATTATTCCATGCAATGTGCTCAATCCATGTTGCCAAAGTATCCCCTCTACCCCAATCAAAAGAGATTAACCCTCCCCAGGTTTATGGAAGTTACATTCCCAAATAGAAGAGGGTTGCATCTTCTAGTGTACAAGCACATAAATACACATTCATGAACACTAAGGCACATTTCCATCCTAAGCTAATATTCTTATATTCAGAGAGGAAACATTGCATGATTTGCTCTACTCATATATATGGTACTTGCATGTACCAAACATTTGATGGAGGTAGTGACAATATAGGAGCTAGTCCAAACCAATGGATGCCAACATGGACACCAGTCTCATTGCCCTGTCATTATTTGTTTGGTGACAGTCTGAAGGGGGCCTACATGAGTACCAATGAATGTTCACTCCATGCTAAGGACATGGAACATGTGGACTTCCAGATGTCATTAGACTACACTTGCCATCTTTCTGCACCATTGGCTATGGTGTCTGTGACTGATGGAAGTTGCAGTCCAATAACATTTGGAATGCCATGAATTACCTATCACTTTCCATTAGGGATCAGAACACTGATCAGTCTCTTTTGATGTTACAGAGGAAGCTGCCTTATACTGAATCATGCCATCAGGGTGCCTAATCCCAGAGGAACCACAGAAGTAACTTTATTCATGCATGCATATAACATTTCCCTAATTTTCATCCTCTGCATAACTTGAAAACTATAAGGCATAGGAAATATTTACTCACACCAGTTACCTAGACATGTGAGATAATTCAGTACAGCAATTTTAACCAAAATCTGAGTTGTTTAAGTTAATTTTAAAAATAAATAAATGTGGTGATCTATTAAGGAACCCTATTAAGGAACACCATACTGAGACCTAGATGTTGGTTGTGATGGGGACCCCATAAAAGTTCAAGCTTCAGGGCCCCCAAAATATAGGTCCACTACTGTGTTCCATTAGCCTATCTAGCTCAGTAATATGCAGTGGCTCTCCAGGCATCAGACAAGGCCTTCTGCATGCAGAAAAGATGTTATACCATTGAGCTTTGGCCCTTCCCAAGGATGCAGCATAATGGGGACATTTGAAATGGTGAGAGCCATTTCATGGTCTGAGCCATATGTTTCCAGGGAAGCCTACTGCCATAAGAATGGGTGGGCAGCTATTGGTGGACCCTTGCGGCATGCCTGGATGTCAGCACTTACCCTCTTTCCATCTCTCTCATGTACATGCACAACACCGAGAAGCTGCACATAGAAAGTAGGTGTGGCAGGCAAGGATGCTTTGCTGTCTGAACTGGTACAATCCAAAATGCAGGTTGACCACCTCAGCTGCTGCTTGTACAAATAGGTCAGCCGTCTATGCCCCAAAGTAGAGCTGAAACACACTTATAAAATGCTCCTGTAATTGAAGCAATAAAGAAGTGCCTCACATGTGTGCAGTGGTTGGCACTTTCAAGTGCTGCCTTTTGATGTATATTAGATCTCAGTAAATAATAACAGCGTCTTCAAATTCAGTTATTGTTCTTCTCTTGTGTGTCTGATTGAAAAAGAAGAAAAAGGAGGAGGAGGAGAAAGCAGCTATCAGGAAAATCGAGTTTTCCAGTTTATTTGTGAGCGGACTCAAAGCAAATCAACCCCAGCCTTGTGCCTTTTGCCTGCTGATAAATCGAATTGACTCAGACAGAACTGCATTAAAATGTAAGATACAGACAAAACAAAGAGGCTTTGGGATAATTAAGAGTAGTGGCTTCAAACCACTAGTCTTACTTTTTAGAGTTGTTTGCAAAACCTCAATGCAAGCTCATTAAATGGGGGGGGGGGAGTAGAAATGCTTATTTTGGTACATTGGAATGATTTTATGCTCATTCAGAGCTGGAGTATGATGCATGACAAAGCTGCATGGATTTTGTGACTTTGTGTGTTACTGTTTATATGATTTAGGGCACCTATCATAGATGGCACACAGACTGGCTTCTGTGTGGAGGGTAAAATCATTTGTGGATGTGGTTTGGAAAACACCAGCTTCACACCACTTCACTCTGACCAGTGTGAACTGTCAGTTTGCAAACTCAGTTTAGGGGAAAGATCTGGCAAGAGATGATGGGATCTGTTCAAAGTACTGTCCATGACAGCAATCAACATCTGCAGACTAACTTTTATCACAATAAACCAATTTTGCCACAACATAGGGAGACACAAACCGTAGTTCCTCTTATCCCCTATATCAGTGGTTTTCAACCAGTGTGCTATGGTACCCTAGATTGCCTTGAATGATTGTCAGGGTTCCACAGGCAACACTGTCCTCTGTCTCTCTTTCTTTCCTTCTCTCCCTCCTCTGATGCCCTCGTGTGTCTCTGCCTCCCAAAACTTTGCACAGCTGTTAGTTGCAGCAGCCCTGGTTACAAGCTCCCCAAGTGAATAGTGCCTCTGGGGATGGCCAGGAGGTGCTGCTCAGGACCCTGTGGGGCAATATGAGGAGGAACCTCTCTTGGGGGCAGGGGGACAGCTCAGAGACCTGGGATGGCAGCTGTAGCTTCCTGGAGGACTCCCAAGGAGAGAGGAGAGGACAGGAGGCTGAGGAAACACCCCACCAGGATGTTCGAAAAAGGGTTAGAGGCTGCCGGCTCTGCAGGCAAGGGGTGACATAACTAGGCTCTTGAGCATCACAGGAGTGCTGCAGAAAGAATGTAGTTGGTCAAGAGAGCCGTGGACTCAAAAAGGTTGAAAAGCTCTGCCCTATATACTCCCTCAAGATCAGAATTCTGGAATACTAAACGATTAAAGAAATTTAAGAAATGAATAGGCCTCAAAAGTGTTAACTCCATGCACATGCTCATAACTCTGATGTTACATAAACTGAGGGAACGTCAGGGGTGTGATTAAAGCCACGGAACTTTCTGTAATTCGGGCGAAACCTTGCACTAGTATGGAAGGGGCAACTCACACTCACTCTCTAATTGCAGTGAGATATGACCAAAAGTTTTCATGCACTGCTCTGGTTCGCCAGAAGCGGCTTAGTCATGCTGGCCACATGACCTGGAAGTTGTACACCGGCTCCCTCGGCCAATAAAGCGAGATGAGCGCTGCAACCCCAGAGTTGATCATGACTGGACCTAATGGTCAGGGGTCCCTTTACCTTTATGACCAAAGGTGTGGATAATCAGCTACAGATTCACACTTAAAATGTCAGATCAAACAGCATCTATACAACTGCAAGCAGTAAGTGCGGAAAGGGTGTTTATCTTAATTTACCCATTTTGCTCTGATAAGGCTGCCGGCATTCCATGCATAATCTCCAATCCAATACTGATGGTAATCACAGAAACTCTTGCTGTCATACCATTATCACTTTCTCGTGTGCAGCCATCACATCATAGATCAGTGATTCCATTTCCATCACCACCAGAGTAGCCAGTCGTCCATTAATGGCTCCTAATTCTTTGTGGTATACATGAAATGAGCTAATAAGGATGACGGGAAGGAAGTCATTCAGAGTTGGAGGGGGGAATCGTTTAATCCTTTCCTACATCATCTGCATTCTATGAAAAATAATGCTCCCATGCTTGCACACATACTATATTTCACTGAAGAATTCTATAATTACATTCATGCACACCTCAGGCTTTGTCAACTTTTAAAGCAACATTCACCAGACTTCTTCTAAGAGGGTCACTGACAGCATGAAAAAAATATGCACTTTGTTCAAAAGAAGAGCCCTGTTGGCTCATGCTTTATTCACTATTAGTGTGGCCTTGTTTGGAGCTTGTGGGCACCTTCATGAGTGCCAATGATCTTGTACCCAAAACAACAACACCCACACAAGAGTGAAGTATCAGCATGCTCAGAGGAACCTGGGATTTGCAGAAGTAAAATAAATAAACAAATAAATAAATACCATATTTTTCGCTCTAGAAGGCGCACCTGACCATAGGACGCACCTAGTTTTTAGAGGGGAAAAGCCCCATTTTTTGTGGATCAGCTCAAATTTCTGTAGCTTCTTTTGCAAAGGAGAAAAGCCCCATTTTTTGAGGATCAGCTCAAAGTTGTTGAGCTTACTTTGCAAAGGGAAAAAACCCTGTTTTATGGGGTTTAACTCACAGTTCTGCAGCTTCAGGAAGCCATTTCTACAGTTTCCAGACAGATAATCTAATCAGCCAGTCACATGTCGCTGGGGAAACAGCCTCCCTCTGCAAGGGGGTGGGGCTGGAATCTCTCTCCCTTATCTCTCTCCCCGATCGTTTGCTGAGCAGCTGCTCAGCGGGCTTCCTTTCAACACCCCTTTCTCTCTCTCTCTCCTTTTAAAAAAAGCAAGATCTGCTTTTGCCCCTGGGCAGTTCAGCTCCAGGGATCACACATTCGCTCCATAAGACACACAGACATTTCCCCTTACTTTTTAGGAGGAAAAAAGTGTGTCTTATGGAGCGAAAAATACGGTAGTTTGGACAGCCAGATGAGGACTTGTATATGCTCAGTGGGCACATAATGCTGAGCATCTGTCCAGGTGTTTGCATGGGGCAAGAGAGGTAACTGAGGCTGGTCTGTGGAATAGAGTATTTTGAGGCAGGGCAGGAATGGCTTGTGAGAAATTGAACAGCAGTACTTTACATGGAAACATGGGCAGAGCAATGCCAAAATTGCCAATGTCCTGCCAAATGGGGTGATCTTCAGAGGTGTCCAAATCAGTGTAGTTTAGCACTGTGACACCAAATTTTGGGTGAAGTCATTAAGAAGTCATGTTTCAGTCTTGATTCAAAATGTTAGCTGGTGGCACAACATTGATGAAAACCATTGCTCCCACCACAATAACCCTTGTGTCAAGTTAGAAGTCAGCACAGTCAGCCAGCAAAAACTGGTTGAAACCAAAGTCATGTTTTGGACTGCCATCTTGATTCTAAATTGTGTTTGGTGTCCCTACATCAAGGACAACTGCCACTTCAACCTTGATATCTCAAGAGATGTCAAAATTCATAGAGAACAGATAGACTTAAGAAAGAATACTTGTTTACACGTATTTTTCCTTGGGAGCTGGTCGCCATTTTTGACAAACACAGTTTTCTAAACTATGTTTTATTGAGTTGCTGTTGTTGAATATGATGACAATGTTGCTGCTGCTGCAATTATTATTATTATTATTATTATTATTATTTAGCTGTAAGGCTCAGTGTGCTGAATGATGCACTGATTAGTTGTTTAAATAAGCATCTGGTAGGTACGCCCCTGCCCAAGCAGGTTTTTAATATAAAAAGAGAGAGCTTTGAATTGGTTTTGCAAACTATTGCTCTTCCTATACTGTGAGCTGCAAAATCAGATCCAACTAAACCAGGGCTTGGGGACCTCAAGCTTGGAGGCTGGATGTGGCCCCAGATCTTTCTATTTGGCCGTTGGGTCTTTGTTCAGGTCATATCCCTCATGACTGTGTCCTGTGCCCCGTGTGATTTTATCTGTTGTGATATCTTTTTTTTGTCTGGATGGACAGTCATGCCCATTTTTGCCACACCTGTACAGCCCCCTTAAAGTCACTCACAAAGGAAGGTGGGTCTCTGACTGAAAGAAAAGTGTTTCCATCCTTGTGTTATACCATGCTTTCCCACTACCAAAATACTGCCAGTCCTTCTGCTATATAGATATTTCTGATGAAATTATATATTAGCATAGATATTTTGAGTCCCCCTCAACTGAAATTTCCACAAACAGGAAATATAAGGCCATGATACTCTAAATGAAAGATCAGAAAGAAAATGTGGGAAGACAAAGCTGTGGCAGTTGCTTCTGGAGGCTGAGAGAGGTGGTACTTTCCACACTTTTAAAGGCATTTGTTTCCAGCAATTATTCTTCCTCCTCTGCATAAGCATCACAGCCGTCACTGTTAGCTACACACAGGAGGCGTCTTAAGCACCAAATGCCTTTCCAAAACAGCTTGAAGGTTACTTGCCTGATTCGCAATAGATTTATATTAAGGACAGAACATATATGCAGATGTTACTATTACAGTTACATTCACGTGTGGACCACAGTTTGGGCTCTGAGACCTATACCTTGCCCTTCACTTGACATTGCTGGAAATCTCTTGACCCACTTTACACCTTCCTCTGTCCACTATTACCTGACCCCTCTCCCACTTACTGGGCAGATTAATCACACAATTTGTTATGCCTTAAAAACCAATAATCAGCAATTCCTATCCTCTTTTCTTCTAGATCAGAAGACACAAGGGAGAAAATAAAATAGTTTTCAAGCTGCCTCCACTGCAACCCTAATGCTGTTGACTATAACCTTGGAACACCCCAACAAACACTGAATAATCTAAAGCATTAGCACAGCTCCCCTCTGGTGCTAAACAATAGGAAATCCCCCTCCTCCTCCCCCCTTTACTAATACTGGCAGGTAGAGAATTGGCTTGGTGTTAACGTTCTTTGTTCTGTTCTTAAGGGTGGCAACAAATGTCTTAACTCAGATTCATTCCAAGAGAGCTAAAGTATTATTGTGTGGAGAGAGGCGTGGAACAGGAGGAGAGAAATGTTTACTTCTCCACAATAGTGTTGCATAAGGATTTAACTTCGGCTATTTCTTTCAAGCATGTAGAAATATAGCTACAGGTTAAAAGCAGCCTGGTGTCAGGTGTCAACATGGCAGGACACCTGCCCAAGGCCCAGGGGGCACTATTTGGTACCACTTGCCCCTACCACCCTTGCTGCCATAAGCATCTCAGATGATGGTGATGGTGATAATGATTAATCACTCCAATATATCAGGGCATGTTACAACATTTAAACCACAATATAAAAAACAGTGTAAAAAAAAAAAACACACACACCTTACCATCACAGAGATAAGCTGGGTCTTTAAAATATACACCTCAAGTTCAAAAGGGTGTATCTTCAGTGTTTGCCCAAACCTATACAATGAAGATGCCTGTGGGGAAAGACATGGCTTAGGGGCTGCCACAAAAAATACCCTCTTCTGGGCCACTTCACTCTTGAGCCTCTGAGGATGGTGGAACAACCAAGAGTGCCCCTTCTGCCAGTCGTAGCACCCAAGAGGCCTCTAGGAAAGGAGACAGACTTTCAAGTGTTTGGGGCCTGAGTTGTTCAGGGCTTTAAACCCTAATGTTAGTACCTTGAATTAGCAGCCCATTGGCACAGCACACCTGCTGCCACCCTTGCCAATAACTCCCACCCACCTACTGACACACCCAACTAACGTGTTTTATTATTTATCATTTATTGCATTTATAGTCCAACTTTTTCTCCAAGGAGCTGAAGGTGGCACAGATGGTACTCCCCTTTCCTATTTTATCCTCACAACAACCATGTGACAAAGAGTAGGCTGAGATGCTGCAGCTGGCCTAAGGTCACCCAGTGAGCATCGTGGGATCTGAGTCCTGTTCTCCCAGGTCTGACACTCTAACCACGACACTACATTGGTTCTCCAGTGTGTTTGGTGGGCAGTGGTAGCAGCACTTCTGTACAAGAACTGAACTGGGGCATATCTCCAATCCACAGTGGCTCCCACTGAGTTAGATTAGCCCAGTGTCAGTGTCTAACATGTAAGCAAGCCAGCTCAGCTCATGTCATATTTTTGCACATGTGCATCATTAAAAAACAAAACAAAAAACCAGATCCACTTAGTCAACAAGTAAAAAATAGGCTTGCCTAGTTCTTGGTTCACTTCAGTAAAATCAGGGAAGAGTTTTCTTTAGTCAGAGGGTCACATTCCCTTCCTATGGCCACCTGCTGTAGAAGGCAAGAGTCAAAAGTGAGCAGAACACTGCATCTGAATTTTAACTAGGGTAGTTTCTACATGTAATAAAATGCACCACTCTGTCCAGGTGAACAAGAAGACTCAACAGAGTTCAAGGATACATGTCAGCCAAGGGATGGGGAAACATACAGGGTGTAAAGCTAGGCCAATGAAGAGGGTGCCATGGGGAGACTTCTGATAGCCAAACAGAGAAGCCTCAGGGCCACATTTTGGGGCCTGAAGATCCCCATCCCTGTTCAGATGGAGACCAAGATACTCCTACACCCTTGTGCAAATTAATTGAAACAAAGCATATTTTCTTTCTTACTCATAATTCTGTACTCAAAGCAAACACGAAAAGACAGTTTGATCATTTTTTTATGTTTTAATGATGCAATCATTATGTCAGCAGCTACTGTATTGCATCAGATTGTAGAATCCTGTCCGACCACCATAGTGTATGATGCAATCATTACATCAGCAGCTACAGCATTTCATCAGCTTTTGATTCGACCGCCGTTCAAGATGGATGTGACATCTAGGAAACGTACGAAGATTGTAACTCTGCACGAACACACAGCTAAGACGTATCGAGAGATTGCTTCAGTGGTTCGTATGAGTTTAGTAACTGTCAGCCGTGTCATCAAGTTGAAGCAGGAAACCAGATCAGTTTCTCCTAAACATAAAGGAAAGTGTGGCCGTAAGAAGAAAACAACTCCTAGAGATGACACTTTCTTGCTTCGACAAAGCAAAAAGGATCCCTGCAAGACGAGTGACACATTGAATACGGATTTGAAGGAGAAAGGAATCCAAGTCAGTTTCCCTGCAGTTCACAGGTGCCTTATTGCGGTTGGGCAAAAAGCCCAAAAAATGAAAGAAAAGCTGTATAAATGGGCAAAAAAGTACAAGGAATGGACGAAAGACCAGTGGAGAAAAGTATTTGTGGGCTACATGCAAAAGTCGTCTCCATGCTGTAGACTGTAGGACTATGGAGAAGCTCATTCAGGCGCTGATTCAAGTGTGGTAGAGGGATCTGAAAATCAACAGTGAATGTTCGAAACTAGTACCGGTAGACTCCATGCCAAACTGTGTTCAAATACTGCTTAAAAATAGCGGATTAGCGTTACTAATGTATGTATATGTGAATTTTGTACAATAAACTACTAAATTCATTGTTTGTTTCAATTAATTCGCACAAGGCTGTACACTTGTGTTGCAGCTCACCATCTGCTTTCCTTCCTGGAAGGACTTCCAATAAGGCTGAATTGTTTGATAACTTGGGAACAGTGAGAGAGAGAGGAGAAAGAAAGAAAGAAAGAAAGAAAGAAAGAAAGAAAGAAAGAAAGAAAGAAAGAAAGAAAGAAAGAAAGAAAGGAGAAAGGTCTACAAATCATCCAGGTACAATATTATCACAGTCCAGACATGTGTGGATTAAACAGGGCAAAGTGAACAAAGATTGTTTCATTTTCAAGGTCTTTCATTCTAGTAAATCTAAGCAAACATGAATTAGATTTCCCCATGGTAAAGCTGTACAGAGAGATATGCCTGTTCACACTCTTTTTTCTTTTGTTCCTTCAAAATGTACCTGGATTCTAATTGTCTAACAGGCTATTCAGGATAACTCAATAATAATAGTAATAACAACAACCTTTAATGCAATTTAGTTCCTTTGTTGTATCTTTCATGCTGAAGTTGTGCACTTAACTGCAGCATGTGCATATCTTAGCCTGCCCAAGAGACGCTCTCAATCCCATGTCCCACTAGAATCCCTACTATCATCCAAGAAACTTTAGAGCAAATGTGGTGCCCTCAAGATGTTCTTGGAATCCAGCTCCCATAATGCTTGACAATTGGTCATGCTGGCTGAAGCAGATGGGAATTGTAGTCAAACAATATCTGAAGGGCACAGCTATGGCAATCCTTGATTTTGAGCTTCTCTCTTAATGAAATTGCATGTGGTCAATCTGTAGAGCAAACAAAAGTAGAGCTGCTTTTTCAGATTATCAGGGACTAATCCACAATAGTTCAATCTTTCATCATCATTATGATATTATCATATTTATTTATTGATACTGGTCTAAAATTAGACCTAGGCACTGTACGATATGTCAGAGAAAATGATGGCCCATCCAACTGGGTTGCTGTCTAAAATGCTTTAACAAAATTTATATGTCTCTTGATTATAAAAAAAAGGTTTACAACAATATAAAATAAAATATTAAAATATTCAATAAAAAGATTAAAAACCAGTATTTAAAAGAATTTGAAAGAATATTAACAAAAAAGATAAAGCACGTATAACTTCTAAATGTCTGAATAGGCTTACCCAAACAAGAATATTTTTAGCAAATACTGAAAAGAGTACTGTGAAGATTCATGTGAATAGGCAGGGAGTTCCGCTGTATATCTTCTGTCATGTGCTGAAGACACACCAATTTGCCTTGACCTTTGACATTATATACTGTATATGGACCCACCCTATCCCTTTGAGTGTAAACTGTTTAAGCTGTTTTTAATACTGTATTTTAATATTGTTGTTAGCTGCCCTAAAGGGTGGGTAGTAGTAGTAGTAGTAATAAACAACCTCATGTTGTGAACCATTTCCTGTTTTCCCCACTAAGCTCTGTGTTAGTGAAGAAATAGGAGCCAATAATTCAATGAGATAAATGCTTACTTTGGCATGTTCATATGATAGCTTATTATTGCAAGCTCTTTGGAACCAAATCTGAACTTTCATTTTGTGTTTGTACAATATTTGGCAAGTAGGAAATTTGGCTCATCTATGCAACATTCCTGGACAGTTACATACAATAGTCTAAATGGTCTAGAGCTTAGAAATGCATGTTGGAATCACTTACCACCACCCCTCCAGAAGTGAATTTGGGTTCAGAGGCTCTTTACAGGTGCCACCAATGTCAGAGAAAATGGAATAATTCAGCATAGCACTAAGCTAAAGTACCTTCACAGAGTTTTAGTTGTGCTAAAATTTGGCCAAAGAATAACCAAATCCACATGCTATGGTATCTCTGTTCCGTAGGTGGATGTCCTATACTGCATGATTTGTTGGCCATCTGGCAGTCTCCTGAATGGTTTCCATGTTTAACAGTATGCGGAAAGGAAGAATAAAGGAACCCATTATTTTGAAATAATGGCTATGTAGTGCCCTTCAGATATTGTTGGACTATGATAGCATTCACATGGCAGTTTATCCATTTCCCTAACATTTCAACCTACTGAAGGAGGGAAGGAGTAGCATTATATGTAAAGGATGTGTACTCTTGTGAAGAGATCCATGACATGGAACATGGAAGGCAGCTGAGAGTATATGGGTAAAAAATGGTAGGAGATGAAAACAGTGACCTTACTGGGAGTGTCTGCTATAAACCTCCAAGCCAGACTGAGGACTTGAATGATGCCTTCCTAGAGCAGGTTAACAAACATTTAAAAAGGAGAGACATAGTTATCAGGGGAGAGTCAACTACTCCAATATCTGCTGGAACTCAAACTCTGCTAAGAATGCAAGGTCCAACAAATTCCTCCATTGCCTCACTGACAATTTCATTTCCCATAAGGTGGAAGAAGCAACAAGGGGGTCATTTCTTTTGGACCTAACAGGGAGGAACTGATAAATGAAGTGAAAGTGCTGGATACCTTAGGAGGAAGTAATGGTGTTCTCTAGGGTTTCATTATACAGAGGCAAGGAAAATTTGAGTGCAGTTGGACATGCACTCTGGACTTTAAGAAGGCTGGTTTCAAAAAGCTTAAGGAACTGCATGGTCAGAAATATTCAAAGACAAGGGAGTTCAATATGGATGAAATAAGGAAGGCACAAATGCAGGCAATTCCAACAAGAAATAAATGTAAGAGGCATCTAAAGAAAATGATGTGCCAGTTCTATGATACTATTATTGCACAACTCCCATTATATTTGAGCTGACAGTATGCATGAAAGATAAAAACATCAATAGTTTACTTAGTCTGGCCAAACTGATTAATCGGTTAAATACATATGTGTATATCTGGAACAGAAGTCTCTCTTTCAATTGGGAAAGCAGATTTCAGTGCAAGGATATGTCTTTGTTGTAAACCCAGGCTTTGCCATCATGCAAGGATTTCATTGCAGACTTCACTTTAATGTGAGGGTGATAAGTTCCTGGAAAAAAGGCTGGATACAGCCAATGGGCTCTACATTATTGATGATTCTTTAATTCCTTGCAAGAAAACCAGAACACATCTTGTGGCACTTCAGGATTAAATGACTATAACTTGGCATGAGCCGGGGTAGTCAACATGGTGCCCTTCAGATGTTGTCTGGCTACAACTTCCATGAGCCCCAGAGATAATGGAAGTCTGAGGCTGCATTCACTAGGCAGTTTTTGTCTCATTTCCCCAATGTTTCCCTGCATGTGCAGAAAGAGTAAGGGCATAGCAACATTGGCAAATGACATTTGTTGTTGCATCACACTATGCCCGCTGGTGTGAACAAAATCTACTGCAACATGCTGGTATATCAGTGAAAAGGCCTTGTTTCATAATACAACAGGTGTTGCAGTGTGAAAGGAATGTTAGAGAACTAGCATTATAATCAGGAAGACTAATGCAATATTTCCCACGTCTGAATTCAGGAATGCATCATTCCTGAATATTGGCCATGCTGTCTGGCACTGATATATTCCATCAGATCTTGAATGTACCCTGTTGTCTTTCCCTGGAGTAGACCATGCGATCCACAAAAGGCTTAATTTAAAATGGACAGCTCGACTAGATGGACTCTTAAACTTGACCAGGAGTGCAATTCACCCATTCTTACACCCCAGCTTTTCACCCTCACTTCCTATTAAACCTAAAGAATGAAGCAGCATTTGGGCTCAAATTATGATGTCTTCTTCCTTTGGATTGTCTTGCAAAATATATTAGCCACAAAATATATTGCTGGGAGTTGGGAACCCAAAGGTGTACACAATAGGCTACAAACATTGACTGTCATATAAATGATAGTCTGGGAGCTTATAGCTGTAGATTGTGAGCTATATACTGCTACTTGCTGATGAGATAAGTAGTCTCAAAGGAGGGCAGGAAGGGAGGCACATAAGTTACCTAATTGGTTATGTGGAAAGGGATTTTTTAAACCACCATGCTCAGAGGTCTATAAATGATGTGGCTGCCATGCAAAGGTTGTTTGCTTGAGTTGCTAATATATATCTTCTGGAATGATGATACCTTTGGAGAAATTGTACTCCAGTCATGAACGTTTATCACGCATTCCTTAATGTTAACAGAGGGCAAGTTTCTGTCAGGGGCTAGAAATCTGATTGCTCTCCATCAGGTGATGGAGCTGAGGAACCAGAACCTGAAGAAGGGCTTGCTACCAGAAGAGCTTGTGGGGCCACTGCCTCCTGCCCCAGCCCAGGTCCTGAATGGAGTAAATGTGCCACTAAAGGACTATGTATGTAGCCTGGGAGTAATTTTGGATTCACAGATGTCCATGGAGGTGCAGGTCAATTCTGTGTCCAGGGCAGCTGTCTACCTGCTGCATCTGGTATGCAGGCTGAGTACTGTCTTGCCAGGGTACATGTTCTGGTTATCTCCAGATTGGACTACTGCAATGCACTCTATGTGTGGCTACCTTTGAAGGTGTCTCGGAAACTACAATTAATTCAGAATGTGGCAGCTAGATTGGAGACTGGGAGTGGCCGTCGGGACTATATAACACCAGTCCTGAAAGACTTACGTAGGCTCCCAGTACGTTTCTGAGCACAATTCAAAGTGTTAGTGCTGACCTTTAAAGCCCTAAATAGCCTTGGCCCTGTATACCCGAAGGAGCGTCCACCCTCATCATTCAGCTCAGACACTGAGATCCAGCTCCAAGGGCCTTCTGGCAGTTTCTTCACTGTGAGAAGTGAAGTTACAGAGAACCTGGTAGAGGGCCTTCTCAGTAGTGGCATCCACCTTGTGGAATGCCCTCCCATCAGATGAGTAACTATATAACATTTAGAAGACATCTTAAGGCATTCCTGCATAGAGAAGCTGGGGAAACCAGCCAGATGGGCTGGGATATAAATTGTTGTTGTTGTTGTTTTATTATTATGTTTTTATATATGTTGGAAGCTGCCCAGAGTGGCTGGGGCAACCCAGTCAGATGGGCGGGGTACAAATATTAAAATAATAAAATTAAAATTAAAAAATTGCTACTCTTTTAAATATGCCCAACTATGGTGCACTCGTTTACCTTATTGGAATGCCAGGATTGCATATGCATGTTACTTCAGGGGGGAGTGGTGTATGATCCCATCTGCAAAAGTGGTGCCAGGTTCTAGGTGGCACATTCCTGTTCAGGTTTATGTTCAGTTGCTGTTGCCTCATGGTCAGCCTCCCTTCTGCACTGCTCAAAGCCCTCCACAGCCTCCACTGAGGTTGTCTGCTCTGCCGGCACGTTGTGGGCAGGAGCCAGCATCCCTACCCTCACTTCCAAATCAGGGTGGAAACACCTCCTCCTCCAACCTAAGCCCCCACCAGCCTAAGCCCCCACCATTCAGTCTACCCTCAGCCAATCCAAGCCTGATCCGAACAGCTCTGCAAGACTCACGGCAATGCCCAGGTTTTTGGCTTTCACAACATCATGTGGATCATATGGATCCACAGCAATCCTCCCACCTTTGTGGTCGGGCACACTTTTTACAAAAATCAACCTAACATGCATGAGTAAACAGGCATGGGATCAGTCTGAATATTTCCATGCAAGCAATGGAGTTTCAGCTAGTCAAGACCAAATTATGCCATTACAGTGGTACCTCTGGTTACAAACTTAATTCGTTCCGGAGGTCCGTTCTTAACCTGAAACCGTTCTTAACCTGAGGTACCACTTTAGCTAATGGGGACTCCCGCTGCTGCTGCACTGCAGGAGGTAAATTTCTTAACCTGAGGTACTACTTCCTGAGGTAAAATTCTTAACCCAAGGTACTACTTCCGGGTTAGCGGAGTCTGTAACCCAAAGTGTTTGTAACCCAAGGTGTTTGTAACCCGAGGTACCTCTGTAGATTCAACTGATCTTAGTCCCAACTAACTTTGACTGCACAAGGCTCCTATAAAACTCTGAGATAGCTAGCTGGATGATTTTGCTGCTATTAAAAACAGACAAAATTAAACCAGTTTTTAAAAGCAACAAGAGAAAGATAAAGGCAGAATCACAGTAAGCTCTGGATAACAACAATCACACAAAGGAATCTAAGGCTGGTCCCCAAATGACTTTTAGAATTATTTGTGTCTACAGGCACATGAGATCTGCAGCAGTAGCAGGAACTTGGGTGTAAACCAGCTCAGACAGTACTTGTTCCCTTATGAACTAATCCTGAGTAGTTGTGAAATACAGTACTTTTTGTCCAGTTCTAGATTATGGTGAATCTGATTCTACTGGTGGGTTATATGGAAGCCTTATGTGTGGGTTGCCAAAGTAGGAGCAAGAACCCAAACAGTCTCACTTGCAATTTCTGCTAATTCAGATGTATAGGCTTTGAAACTTGGAGACTTTGATTTTGCTGATTAATGCCTACTTCTCCTCTCAACATCCACAGGGCTCCATATTTGCTTCCAAGTTCAAAACCTTTGAGTCTTTGCTTGCAGAATTGTGCCATCTATGTTTTCCCAATCTAAATCTGAGTCTTTTCTGTATTCAGTTCAGTTCAGTGCACTAACTGAAAGGGGGAGATGCAGCCAGCCCTAATATAGAGCTTGTAACAAGAGCTGAAACATCTCCCAAGAACTCCCTTTGCCTTCTAGGGCTCTGTATGATTCAACATAAATTATCTTCTCCAGTAATGCCCCAGATATCTGTGACTATGCAAGCATATCTGCTAGTATCCTTCTGAACTACTTCATGAGTATGGGCAGAAAAGAGAATTCAAGGCTAAGGAGTAGAGGAATGCACTAGAACAGATTTGAAGAACATGCGAGTTTTCATCTGGGGCAGAGAACCCCTCTCATATGCCACTTTCTGCCTCCAGGAAGCAGCAAAAGCTCTCCATGCAGATTTATTTTTGAAAACAGCATTTTGAATAGCAGTATGGGAAAGGCTCTTTTGTGCAAAGCTAACAGTCATTGTGACTTCAGTGCTATGGACGGCAACACAGAAAAAGGCTCTCTTTCAGTGGAGGGTTAAAGGAAAGAATGGACAGACTCATTAAAGTCTAATCCATAGAAATTTCATAGAGGGGACAGGATTATGTCCACCCCATCAGGTTTTGTGGTAGATTTTTAATGGAAAGTTCCTTAAAATCTGCCTGTAAGCAAACCCTAAAATGTACTAATGAGTCATGAGGTGGTCTGAGGGTTGGATACTACCTTCATCCCCCCTTCAAAACTTCAGAGTCAGTCCAGCCACCCACAACGTAAGTGGCTAGTGTGTGGGGCTTCTTGCTAATTCACTCTTTGATCCACCTACAGCAAGCCCTGCTGCCTGAGCACCAAGACTTGATGAGTCTCTGTTGCTCCCAGGGAAAATAGCATGTAGTCTGGTGGGTTCCTTGTAATGGAACCCACCTGACTACAGAGTTTAAATTGAACTTTTGGTCCAACTGAGGTCATGATCCATCTTGGCCATTTCAAAGGAGCTTGCTTTTGAATCAGAGTTAGGGTAGATTCCTCCTGCATCCCTAGTTAAAGGTCATTATGACATTAGCAGCCAGCAGACCAAGTAATTTTGCTCTGACCTCTGCCCTGTTTGAAAATCCAAGCTGAGGAGGGCCAGCTGAGCCATGTATTTGAATGTTCTCACTATAGGGTGGGCATCTCTGTATTTCTGGAGGGCTCTTTTAATTTTAGCAGCACATGCTAAATTCAGCTACCAGAGTACAAACACTTTGCTGGACAGATGCTTGGCCATTCTCTTGATTTACAAAGGGTAGCTAAGGGACCACATTCTGTTTCATTAAGGGCATCTGGGAAACACAACGATGGCAACACAGAGACAGAAATAATCATTTCAATAATTGATGAATGTCAACAAGAACTGCACAAACATTTCCAAGTCAAAACAACTAAGTGTCAGGAGAGGATAACTTTTTTAGTTCAAATATTGAAATGCCCTCTTGATATACATTTGGGGATCCGGAAGAATTTCTTTTTGAAATTTCAACTAAATTTATTGCTTTGGTGATTAGGCAAATATTTCCTAATGCTAAATTTAATCATGGTAGAGCCCCCAAACCCCAACATAATCTGAACTCATAGCTGGGTACATGGTGTGTGTGTGTGTGCATGCACGCATGCATGCATGCACGCAAGAAGGACATAGGCCAAGAACAGCCCATAGGAAGAGGTGGTTATTGTTTATACCAAATCTCCCAGAAGAAAAATGACAAGAAATTTGTAACTAGTGCCTAGTGCCTGAGTTTGCTTCTTTCCTCTTCCCTTCCAGCTCCTTTTCCTTTTGTGCCATAACTTTTAGATTGTAAGCTTGAAGGCAATGACTGTATTAATCATTCTAAGATGCTCTGGAAGCCTTTTATGGCTGAAGAGAGGCATAAAAATCAATAAAAAAGAAAAAAAAATGTTAGGTGGTGACTAGTCAGAACCTAACAGCTAGAAGTTGATGTTGTATATGGTGACCTAAGGCTTCATAAACCATACCCTCAAATCTTGTCAAGACCCCGAGATAGGGTTGTTGTAGGGAGTACCACAGACACCTCATTATGAAAGAGCTCTGAAGGCTGGTCGTAGTCAGCACCATGGACAGCTCAATGTAGACGTTATTAGAAAGCCAAGGGAGAGGACAAAAGAAGCTGACAAGCTGCAAGGTTGGATGTTCTATTGCTCTAGCAATAGTTTAAGTCCCACAGGGAGTTTCAGTATTCTTCAGAAATAGTGGGTTACTCACTCTCTATCTCTTCAGAGGAATACTGGATATAAACAGGAACACAATATTTCAGTGATGAAGAACCTGTGGCCTCCCAGACATTGCAGAACTCTAAACCCCATAATCTTGAACTAGCTGGGAATGAGGTGAGTTGGAGTCCAGAAACATCTGTTTGGCTATAGGTTCTCCATGCCTGTATTATGCTAAAAGTGTTCATTCTGACCAGACTGCTGTCCTGCATAGGTTCCAACCCATAGGAGTATCTGATGGAATGGTTACTTCAGAAACTCTGTCCCAAGGTGGTTCCTGAATCCAAACCTTCCCAACTTTCATGACATGGCATTCCTCGTTGGATAATTGGGATCTTGACAATGGAAAGTCTTGCTCATTGGGGGAGAAGGTATGGGTATTAATGGGTCAAGGTGAACAAGGATAGCACCCGGAATGTTATGAATGGAGCCCAATAAGATTTGGCAGCTCCTCTCAAGGGTTGCACCTGTTGGAGTCTGCCATTTACTGCCTTTTCAAACATCTATAATGCTTGCTGGACTGAACATGACTTCTTCTGCCAGACCATTAAATGACCAACTGGCTGGTTAGCAACTCTGACAAGCAACTCTGATGGGGTGGGGGATATTTTCTTAAGTCGCACATGCATCCCATAGGAACTGCTTAACTGACTCATATTGTCAAGGTGGCTCAAATCCTGCTAAAATTAGAAACTGCTTATGTAGGCAAGCATTCAGTTTTTCAGCTGCTAGGATGATCATCTGCAATTCCATCCAGTGGAAGACAGAGACAGGACTGCTTAGAGGCAAGGGGTTGGTGCAAAGATGTCTCTGGCTCATTTTAAATATGATTCTCTCTCCTATTTTAAGTCAGAAATACACTATTTCTGGTTTACAGAGTCACCAGTTCTGTAAAAACACACACGTTCAGCCATAGCAAAACAGAAGGCTTATTGCCACACACACAATTTGGCACTACTAATTATTGGGAAAGGGATTATAAACAAAATTTGCTGGCATTGTATAACTAGGATGCAGCAACATTTAGAATATTGGTTAACGTTCTGGTTGACCTATTTTTATTTTTATTTTCTAAAGCTGTTGAAGATATAGAAAAAGCATAAAAAGGCTTATTGGAAGGAATTCTGAAGGATTTATGCCTTTTCCGTATAAAAAGAGGAAAAGAAGTTGAGTAAATGCATGCAGAAATAATAGGTGCTTGCACAAATATGCAGGATATTGGTTCGAATCCCCGCGACGGGGTGAGTTCCCATTGCTCGGTCCCTGCTCCTGCCAACCTAGCAGTTCGAAAGCACATCAAAGTGCAAGTAGATAAATAGGAACCGCTCTGGCGTGAAGGTAAACGGCGTTTCTGTGCGCTGCTCTGGTTCGCCAAAAGCGGCTTAGTCATGCTGACCACATGACCTGGAAACTGTACACCGGCTCCCTCGGCCAATAAAGCGAGATGAGTGCCGCAACCCCAGAGTCGTCCACGACTGGACCTAATGGTCAGGGGTCCCTTTACTTTTACCTTTACAGAGGTACAGCCCACCACCAGGATTTGGCCCCTGGAAGGGAGTGTGACCTTCAGGTTGAAAAAGGTTCCCCACCTCTGGTGCATATGAATATGAATAATAAAAATAAAATCAGTAGTTGGACTGCTTTTCACCTGCTGGACCATAGCTCTCTTTGCCAGAGCAAATTTGAAAGCCCTATTTTCTCAGTTAAAAATAACCACCTAACTCTCTCCCAACTCCTCAAGTTTGGAAGCAACTTGAACCAAATATTTGAGGGGCTGTCGGCAATTTTTAGCTTTATTCCTCCGGGCTCCGAGAGTGTTTCAGTTGGTTCATGCGGAGGAACAAAACAAGGAGTGTATTAAAAATTCAAGCACTGGAGAAAATTACTGCGCTAATTATCTAAATGAGTTTATTAAAGCTGCGGGAGGCTCCTTCTGTGAACACAAAAGAAAGAAGGAGTAATATCCTGTTTAAAGAAGGCTTATACATTATTAATGGTCGTTTCTCAGAAAGTAGCAGTAGCAGCAGTGACCTTCTCGGGAGGAATATTGGGTGGTGGTGGTGGGGAGAGCAGCATTGATATTTACACATACATTCCATACCAAAGTGGGCTAAGAAAAAAAGTAATTTACAAGAGGCTCAGAACTGTTTGGGGGAGGGGTAAACTCAATACACCAAGACTTGTTTATTTAGGACACAGGTGAGACCCTTGGGACTTTCCTCAGCTGAGTAAAACTATGAGAATGCCTCTTACTTGCCTGGATGCAGGAAAGAAAGGCTGTAGGTGTGTGTAGAAACTATCCTCCTGTGCGTTCATTGCTCTACCCACTTTTGCCTCTGGAACTGCCCGCCACTGGAATGTGGCTTCCAGGAGATTGCCCAGAATGGAATGTGGTCCTTGGGTTGAAAAAGATTACTCATATCTGAATCAGAAAAAGGGTGGGAAATCTTTCTCAGCATGAAGGCCACATTGCCTTGTGGGCAAATCTCTAGGGTAGGGGTGGGAAAAAATCTAAGGCTTTGGGGGGGAGTCTATATGCAGGCACAGTTTTAATCCAAACTGCACCTCCAAATGTGCAGCTTGTAAAGGAACCAACTAGAACACTGTGTGGGATGGATGGTCCCATATCTTCCGGAAGTAGACAACTAACATACCATTACAAAATTTCAGTTAAGAGTCTAGATCTAGAGATTTTTAACAATGTCATACTTACTTTTTAACACAGAGGGGGAGTTCTGCATGCTCAAAAGCTGAGCATTTAGGAATACTGAAAATGTAAGGTGGTTCAGCTTCAAGAGAACGGTGTGCAAGTTCTCTTAAGTACTATGGAACTTCAATGAAAACATAGCATGAGTCACTCCAGAACAAGATATTGGATATCCAAATAATGTTTTCCATGTACGTACACAGAAAAAAGTAGATATTGCAGAAAGGCAACACATGGAGAGCTGCAACGATGGTTGAATTGCATCCCTAATTATAATTATTGCATAATAAGGGGCATCACTATGAGGTGACATGGCTATAACTATCGGGAAGGGACCCTGAACTTCTGACTTTGTCACTACAATACTGTTGTGTGCACACCTTACATTTAAAGCATACAAACCCTCCAAGATCTCTGGGAATTGTAGTTTGTTAAGAATGGTGGGAATTGCAGCTCTGTAATGGGTAGACTACAGTTCCTAGGATCTTTGGGGAGGAAATGCACTTTAAATGTGCACTGTGCATTCAGTCTTATTCTTTCACTTTTTTTCCTGTAGAAAAAGACTCATTCCAACCCTTCTCATCCATTATAGTTGATCTTATTATGTCATCTCCAGCAGACAACAGAAGCTCAGTAAATAGGCAGAACATTCTTTCGGGAAATGGGGTGCAAGGACTGTATATGCCTTGCCACATGGGAGAGATTTTCATTCAACCACTGCAAGCTTATAAAACAGTCATCCCCTGCCCCCACCCCAACACACACCTTCTATGTCCTTCAAGCTGCACAGATCATTCAAATATCAGTTAACTTTTACACTGAAGGAAATAGTGGATTTTCTCAAAATAAAAATAAAAAAGATGATGGAAACATGTGTTTGTTATGCCATCTTTTCAGATGGATGCCAAGCTGCCCTCCACCTGTTTCACTGTCAGGGAGAGCTCAGAAGGAAACCTCATTTTGAGATGGTTTTTGACATCGCTGTTGTTTTAGAAAATGAAAAAATAAACTTCTTTTCTTAGACACCCTGGTTTTATATATATATACTTTGGCTTCCCATTTTAACAGCCCCTTAAGGGAATATATAGCTCAGAGCCTCCAGACAGATGCCAGATGTAGCTGGGATGGTGAACAGATTGTGCTGCTGCTCAGAATATGGCTCAGTAGAGTTTTCACACTGCAAAAACGGTCAGAGGAAAAAATCAGAGATACCATGTGGGATTGTTAAAAAAGTTTCTTCTGCCACAGAGAGGTAAACCCCGGGCTGACACAATCACTCAATCGCCTGCTGAGATTCATGTAGGGGAGGTCCCAGAGCTTAGTGATGGAGTACATACAATGTCCTGTGTTCAGTCTCCAGTCAAAAAATTAATAGTGGGCTGCAACGCTACCTGGGAACACCTAATGCACAACACTCTGAATTCCACGATGACAGGATAAAAAAATGTTAAATGCCTATTTAACTTGTATTCATGTATTTTGAATATGCATATCCCATCTAGGCCTCAAACGGCAACCTACAATAAAAAAAAATTACAAAATTCAAAACTTAAATTAAACTAGCACATCAGAGAAATACATTTGGCACCAGCTTGGCTGCAGGAATTGCAAGAAGAAGGTGCACAAGACAGCATCCAACCATCTTAGGGATTTGTGTATCAGCACTCCGGATTTGTGTATCTACAAGAAGACAGATTCATAGAAAAACAAGGAAAATAATGAAAATAGGGCAATGAACAATTCATTATTGAACAACAGGCTATAGATCCAATACCAGATCTGAAACCAGATATGTCCTAATTAGTCACAAGTCCTTGGTAAAGGTTTTCTCAACAGTCTCCTTGTGGGAATGTATCCAAATAATTCCTCTTTATACATCAACGGCTGATAAGAAATCTCTTAATAGAAGAGTTTTATTGTTCTTGTTCTTGTTTGAAGGGATGCTCACTGAGATGCAGACTAGGTGTTGGGGCTCTTGTTTTGTTTTTTGTTTTTATAAAAAATAGCCGTTCACCTTTTCTTCTTAGGACAAGATAGGCTGTGAAGCTGCTGAAAGTGTCAGGTCAATTGCTTTCAAGCTTCCAATACCATTTTCCCCCAGCTGAATGACTGGGGCATCTGAAGCAGCATCCGCTGAGATGTGTGAGCTCAGTCAAGGCATCAGACCATCCCATATCATACCCCTCCAGCCAAGCTATGCTACATGGGTCTGGGCATGTAGACCAAGGTGTCGTCCCCATGGCATTGTTGTAGCACATAGCTGTGCCCAGTGCACAATGCTGTGCCCGCAGATCTACACTTTCTTGCAAGCTGCACCTGAAACAGACCAGCACAGGGGAGGAGGGATAAGCTTTTAGTCCATACCAAGGTGGACACAACTCTTGTAGGCAGAGGAGTGCCAATGACCCATGATCTTTATCTCAGCTGGGGAAAGACCTTACTTGAAGGCTGAGGTGGCTGCTTCAATGATGAAACAGTGGGCAGCACAATCCATGGGGTAATGGCCACACGCAAGGAGGGCCTTCCTTAAAACTGCCATGAACTGACCCTTCAGGCTCCATTGGTGTGCATGAAGGGTCAGTGTGGTGTAGTGGTTAAGAGTGGTAGACTCGTAATCTGGTGAACCGGGTTCGCGTCTCCACTCCTCCCCATGCAGCTGCTGGGTGACCTTGGGCTAGTCACACTTCTCTGAAGTCTCTCAGCCCCACTCACCTCACAGAGTGTTGGCTGTGGGGGAGGAAGGGAAAGGAGAATGTTAGCTGCTTTGAGACTCCTTCAGGTAGTGATAAAATGGAATATCAAATCCAAATTATTATTTTTCTTCTTCAGTAGGCCGACAGGCAAGAATCTTCCTTGTGTCAATCACCAAAGAAGGTCCAGCATACCAGGTTGGTTTTGGAAAACCATACACACATCTTAAGGGAAGTCTTGGAAAGCTGCAGGTCACTTAACCTCAGCCCTCAGGTGAAGAATGGCTCTGGGAATCTGTCCATACACTCCATGACTTGTTGGGCCCCCCAAAAAGGCCAGGGAGTAAGCAGCCTGAAAAAGTTTGGTCCTGTATTTTGAACAGCAGGTGGAGCCTATGGATTCCCAGATTTCCCAGAGGAGCTCATATGTAACTAACCTCCTACTATCTGGGACTGGAGGGTGGCACCTACAGCAGCCCACCAGCAGCTTTCATACATGGAGAAAATCACAGGGATTAGGGAACCAGAATAATTTACATGCAAGGACATGGTTTCTGCAGTTTACCCCTGTTCCTTAAGGGACACTAAGGTACTGCAGAACTCCTTCCTCTGATGCGCGGGGGGGGGGGGTGCAGGAATCCAGGCCCACCCTGACACAAAACCTAAAGGCTTCAAAGGATGTCCATGCCCTGGAATAGCCTATGCTTGAAATGTGGACAGAGCAATGGATTGTAATACTGCCTGCATCGCAAGATGCTTCCAGGTGCCCACAGGTCCTCATGAAAGCAAACCTCCTGAAATCAAGACAGAACATCTGCTTTGCTGTTATTGAGGCACGGAACAAAACTGGCTGAAAATGAGATGTTAGCCAGCAAGCAATGGAACACAAATGCCCACAACTTCCTGTCATCAGCCAAAATGCTGTGCAGCCACCACTGGACACTTTTTGGCCTCTTCCTAAACCCTTCTCATTGCTGCCACCAACTCAGACACTTCCAGTCATCTTTGGCTGCTTCAGAGGCCCTACACACCTCTACCACTGTCACTCAGAGCTCCTATTCTTCTTTGGCTGCTTTGGAGGCCTCTTCAGAGGCATCATCACTCTCAGAACCCAGCGATGACTGAGGCTAGGGCTTTGCACTGCTGGACCAGAGGGACAAAGTCTTCCCTCTGATCTGCTCCCCAAGCAATGCCCCCTGGCTCACCCGCACTTGGCTACAACCATGGGTGAGACGCAGCAGCCAGCGCAACAGGTGAAGTGACGTCCTCCCCCTTGTCGCGCCAGACCTAGGAGGTGGCCCCAATACACCACAGTTGTGCTATCCTGCAACCTTGCTCCCCCCGCCCTCAAAACTGGTGGTAAGCAAACTATTCTGCAGTATAGACATTCTAAAAGTAAATATATGTTTGGGTGGGGAGGTAACATTGGCCTCTGAGTCAGATGTAATCGTGTCTCAATTTCCTCACCAGGCTAAAGTAAATCAGAAGGAGAACTGAATGAGGCACACAGTCATATTTTGCTGGCCTTCTATATATTCAAGCAAGGCCTGCAAGTTCTGAACAAACATCTCCTTTCGCTCTCTGCTCTTTGCATTGGAATCCAAAAGGGCTCCTGCACTGTGAAGAAAGAAAAAGAAAAAGAGAACCTTTCTCAGGACTAGGCTGAAATTAAAGAGATACTAGGGAGAAGAAGAATAAAACAAAGAATCCTGCCCCCACCAATTTTTTTTTTGAGTTGGTTCTGAAACACAGCTTGCCCATCACTTCCCCCAGAAGCACAGTGGAATGGTAACATGGGTGATCAGCAGAGAAGCTGCCGGGAGCTGTCAGAATAATCTCCTATGGCTTTTAGCCACTGACAGTTATGACAGGTACAATTTCTCATAGCTTCTCCCCCCCCCCACCCCATTACCACTGAATAGAAATGGGATAGAATGAAATTCCCCAACCATCCTTATGTTGCCTGTGGCACCTGGCTAAGAAACATCTTTGTGCAAGCAGGATGGGCAGGCAAGGACAACGAGTGGAGAGGAAATTTCCTGTTCTGCCACATGCCAGTGCAGGCAATTGAGAGCACACACCCCACAATAGGCTATTGATGTTTGCTTTTAATTTCTTTTTTTGCTTTTAACTTTTAATTATTTTATTGTTCGGTTTTATGTGGTTTTTTTTTTACAGTGTTGCAATCTGTTCTGATATATCTTTATGATACAGCGGAATGTAAAAAATTTTTAAATTAAAAAAGAAAATACTTTGTTGGGAGCTGCCCAGAGTGGCTGGGGCAACCCAGTCATATGTTGTTGTTGTTGTTGTTGTTGTTGTTGTTGTTGTTGTTGTTGTTGTTGTTAAAATACATTCCAGACATTCCAGCTTGGGAAAGTGAGCAAAATGCACCCACTTGCCTTTGAACAAGGGTGTACTCACACATTCCATTTTGCAGCTGCATGCCTGAGATGTCTATAATATCTATTGGAAACCTCTTACGATATTGTAACCAAATTTTGCACAATGGTTCCTGAGATCAAGGGGCAGATTTTCCTCTTTGTTTAGATACAACTGGATGCCATTTTGAATGAAGGTGGTAGACTAAAGCTTCCAAAACTGATTTTAACCAAAGTTTGCACAATATCTGACTTTTTCATTCAGCTGTTTGTATACAACTTGATACCTTCTTGCATCAAAATTGCAAACTAAATCTTTCAAAAATGTACTGATTAGAACCATTACTTTTTTTAACTGCACTGAGTCTTCTGCTTTCTTAGAATTGCCAAGCAGCACCAGGTAGAAGGCTGCAAGTAAGAAATAAAGAAGAGTCTGGCCGTTTCCGAGCACAATTCAAAGTGTTGGTGCTGACCTTTAAAGCCCTAAATGGCTTCGGTCCAGTATACCTAAAGGAGCGTCTCCACCCCCATCGTTCAGCCCGGACACTGAGGTCCAGTGCCGAGGGCCTTCTGGCGGTTCCCTCACTGCGAGAAGCCAAGTTACAGGGAACCAGGCAGAGGGCCTTCTCGGTAGTGGCGCCCGCCCTGTGGAACGCCCTCCCTTCAGATGTCAAAGAGAACAACAACTATCAGACCTTTAGAAGACATCTGAAGACAGCCCTGTTTAGGGAGGCTTTTAATGTTTAATTCGATTACTGTATTTTAATGTTCTTTTGGAAGCCGCCCAGAGTAGCTGGGGAGACCCAGCTAGATGGGCGGGGTATAAATAATAAATTATTATTATATTATTATTATTGGGAAAGGCCAAAGTTCTACCTAGTCCAGCATCTTGTTCTTGCAATGGCCAACCAGATGCCTGTGAGATGTCTACAACCATGACCTCAGTGAGATGGTGCTCTCTGCTCTTGTGATACTGCCTTGTAGCATGGGCTGAGAACATAAATGGCCCATTATCCTTCATTCAATCTCAGAAAAGAAATCTCACTAATGGGTTTTGGGAATTTATATCATATTTCAATGAGATTTCCAATGCATTGAGGGTGTGTGTGTGTGTTAGAATGCAGCCCCCAGATACTATTTGTGTCTGTGATGTCAGGTGAAGTGTGCTTGACAATATTAAAATGCCTAGAGCCAGGTGAAATATAATTTTCCTGTGCAATTTGCCCCTACATATTGAGCAAAGAATACAAGTTTCATTCCTTTAATAAGGTATGGATTTTATTTTCAATTGCAAACAATTACAAACAACAAAAACTACATTTTAAAGTAAGAATGTTATGAAAATACTGTTAAAAAAATTGAGAACTGTCTAGAAAAACAACTGTATTTAAGCTGAAAAAGAACTTTAATCGTTTTTTCTGGGGGTGTGATTCTAACTCCATTTCTGAAAACTGTTCTTTGTTAGATAGGTAAAGGTAAAGGGACTCCTGACCATTAGGTCCAGTTGCAGACAACTCTGGGGTTGCGGTGCTCATCTCGCCTTATTGGCTGAGGGAGCCGGCGTACAGCTTCCAGGTCATGTGGCCAGCATGACAAAGCCGCTTCTGGCGAACCAGAGCAGTGCACGGAAATGCCATTTACCTTCCCACTGCAGCGGTACCTATTTATCTGCTTGCAGTTGACGTGATTTTGAACTGCTAGGTTGGCAGGAGCAGGGACTGAGCAATGGGAGCTCACCCCGTCACAGGGATTCGAACCACCGACCTTCTGATCGGCAAACCCTAGGCTCTGTGGTTTAACCCACAACACCACCCGCTTCCCTCTCTCCTATCTCATTGTTAGATACCAGTCCCCAAATCATGATATATGGTTTGTGCCAACTGACTGAAACCTTTCTATGGAAAAATATGGGGTGTTTTACTATACCAATCCAATAACATTGACTGAGATAACAAACACACCCTAATGACAAAACCCAATGAATTTCAGGGGTATTTCATTTCATATGTGTTTTTCTTTTTTATTTTCAGTGGTAACTGGCTGCAATTTGAGGATATTGTACAGCTGGCTGCAATTTGAGGATATTGTACAGCTGACAATTTGTGAGAATGTCCTGGAAGGACAACCCAGTGGGTCTACTTATGGGTTTGAGTGGCTTACTCCAGAAAATTGGACAAAAATTAAACATAGGTCTATACCGATTCCTGAAAGGATTCTAACCACAGCACTGAAGCAGGGTTCTCCCTGTTTGCTCAGGGATACAGCATCTGTTTTGCATGCGGGTGAACACTTGTCAAGGAAGTAGGACTGACTGCAGCTCCCAGTTGAATATGTTCAGTAATAATCTTTGGTTCAGGACTCTATCCAGGGCTGAAGAGAGCCTTAGTAAAGCACCACTTGCTGGGACTCCTCCTTCCTCAGTGACTCTCTGGTTGTAGATTTACATGGCATCACTGGTGAAAGTTGCGAATAACTTCCATGGTAAATACCCCAGAAGAGAGAATGTTCCAGAAAGCTATACCTGCATACCTTCTTCTAAACACTATGATTAAAGTTCCTGGATCCCTATTCTCTTTTCCACCTGGTTGCCCTAATTTGACCTGGTG
Source organism: Darevskia mixta (assembly GCA_034641385.1). Lineage (NCBI taxonomy): Eukaryota > Metazoa > Chordata > Lepidosauria > Squamata > Lacertidae > Darevskia > Darevskia mixta. The sequence continues at coordinate 19,460,164 of JAWWNH010000061.1, forward strand.
GGAAGAGCCATCACTGGACTCTGTTTTGCTGCCATGGAGCTGAAAATGTGTCAAAATAAAATGGGTACATTCCCAAGTCTTTTTTCTTTATTTCAGGCAGACATCCTTCTTATAAGCAATTGAATGTGAATTCTGCGCCCCATTTCTTTTTAGGTAGCAGATGCAGCAGACAGGCTGAAGGGAGGATGGAACAGACTTTTAACATTGAGGGGATAATAAATTAGTCAGGTTTGCGTCTGTTACAAGGAGTAACTAACTTTACTGCTGCCTAAAAGTCCAGGGAAAGAAGTTGGCAATCCTCACAGCAGATGTTGAGAGATCACCTACTATCAAGTGAATCGATGCTCACTCCCATACATATGTTTTCAGTGGCTCGTGGGTATCTGATGGTGACCTATATATCAGAGCTCTTTAAAAATGATGGCATTGCCATCTGCATTGCTTAAAGTTTCTGAACTTATTCTGTGAAGTCAAGTTTATTGACAGAAAGCTTTTGCTGGGTTACTAAGGAGTTGCTGACATGTTGCAAAACGATGTCTTGGTGTTTTCCAGGAAAGTAGCTTTAGATGAATTTATCCTACAAGACACAGCAGCATAAACACACAGTAAAGCCTTACCAGGCATGAAAAGAGAGTGGTTGCCCAGGCTCTTGCCCAAAATCAGTAACAGGTGTGTTTACTCGCAAGTAAAGAAGCAAACCCTTATCATTTATTTATTTATTAAATTCATCAGTCGCTTTATCTTGCCCAGGGCAGCCCAAAGTGACCTAAAACAAAACAGACAATAAACCCCACATAGATACAGCAAAATTAATAGGAAAAAAAGAAATGCCTTAAAAACATCTCACTCACTTCTAAAAGGCCACAGATAGAAGGCCAAAGGCCTGGTTATAGAGGAAGGCTTTTGACTGGTGCCTAAAGATATATAACAAAGGTTCCAGGTGAGTCTCTCTGGGGAGAGCATGCCACAATTGGGAAGCCACTGCAGAAAATGTGCAGTTCACATGTTGCCACCCTCCAGACTTCTCATGAAGGGAACACATGAAGTAGAGCCTCAGATTGTGAGTGCAGGGTCTGGGTTGGTTCATATGTGCAGGCGGTCCTTGAGATATTGTGGTATTGAGCCATTTAAGGGTTTATAGGTAAAAACCTGCACTTTGAATTGGGTCTGGAAACTAATTGGCAGTTAGTGTAGTTTGTCCAGGATTGGTGTTATATGTTCAAACCGTCTTGCCCCAGTGAGTAACCTGGCTGCTGAATTCTGCACCAGCTGAAGTTTCTGAACTGTCGTCAGAGGCAGCCCCACATCTAATATGTTGCAGTATTCTAACCTATAGCATTCTTACCAGAGCATAGACAACATAAGTTAGATTGTCCCTATAAGGGGTGCACCTGGGCCACCAGCCACAACTGTTGGAAGGCACTCTGTGCCACAGAGCATGAAGGGGCAGCAATGGGTCCAGAAGTATACCCAAGGTGCATACCCACTTCTTCAGAGGGAGTGTAATCCCACTACAAACAGGCAACCTCCCACCTATCTGGTCTAGGGAACCACCCACTATTATAAACAGTCTAATGGTATAAACTCTGTGGCTAGGGAAAAGCAGAATCTACTCAAGGTCTTGTTACAAAGCAAAGGATTAGCAACAATAAGTTTGATCCAGGAGCAAGGAGCAAGGTTCAGGAGACTGACATTAGGATAAAGAGTTCTAAGGTTGCATGGGAGCTGTCAAATTGTTCCAACAAGTTTCCCTACCTGCAAAGTTTTTAAACAGAGGCAGAGGATGTTCAGTTACTTATGAAAATCGCTGTGGGAATCCCTGGTCTGTCTATTGAGGTGAGTCTCCTCTTTTCTCTAGATGTGCTGCCTCTCCCTGGGAGACAGAGCTGGACTGAGCTTCCCCCATGAATATGCCAGAAGAATGGGCTTCATCAAGGGAGCTTTCCTGCATAGTCCCCCCCCCCTTACAGATTCCTTGTTCTTAGGTGTCTCCCACTCCTGGTCTGAGACAGAGTGCTCAGCAGGAATCATGACAGTGGCTGTGCTCGATGTACCGGTAGCTAACTCCTCTATCCAGTGGATTATTGGAAAGGGAGTCTTATGAAGCAGAAATCCAGGCTTTTTTTCAAAGCAGGACTCAGCATTTACTGGAATGCCAGGGTAATTGGCAGACCTTCATTGCCCTGGTAAATGAATGAGGTGATAAGGAGGCTTTCAAGTTTATTTGTAACAGATTTGCACACAGCAAGTCGTAAAATAAGAGAAATTGTCAAGCAGAGCCTGGGTTCAGCTTTCCATTCCTTTGATACAGTTCCTACTTCACACTAACAACTTAAATAGCAACACTTCTTCACAAGACTGATTTCATCTCTAATTAAGAGGTTGCATTTCAGCGGACTAAAATAGGTTTTGTTAAAGCTCAATATCTTTTAAATGTTGAATTAATGCTGTCAGAAATATGTTATCTGAGCTCACTCCCAGAAAACTGTGTATAGGCTTGCTATTTTGCTGTTGCTAACTAATTGAATATTAAGCTATGAACAGCTTCCCTTTGAGGCGTGCACATGTGCAAAAAGAGTAGATCAACTCAGCTGCTTGATTTCTGGGCTTTCCTTGGGGATGTGGTGATAGGGAATATGAAGATGAGCTCCTACATGCTCAGATTTACCAGCACAGCACTGCTTATAGGTGTTCCGGAAGCTGTGGTTACAATATCCCTGTCTTCCTTATTATCCTCATTGTATAATCTATAGAGCAATACACTGTGTGCTTTCAAAGTGCTGATGAAGCTTTCAGCAGTGATTGGCTGAACTGCTTGATGCACTCCCTGCATTTTTCATACTCTGCAAATACAGCATAGATGAACCCCACCCTAGATCTCCCTTAAGCTGCTACCCTGCACCCTCCTAATGATGGTAGCATGAAAAGGGCCACCCAAATGTGCACTATGCAATGCCTGCATGCTGCCCCTTAAAACAAAAATACAATTGGTAATGTCAGATATAAAAGCCCCAAAATCCCACCACTTAGACACACACTCCCTCCTGTGCTTTTACTCTCCCCCCAACACACACCCTCGTGTGTCACTGGGATGTCATGTGTCTAAAAAGGTAAAGGATAAAGGGACCCCTGACCATTAGGTCCAGTTACGACCAACTCTGGGGTTGCAGCACTCATCTCGCTTTACTGGCCGAGGGAGCCGGCATACAGCATCCGGGTCATGTGGCCAGCATGACTAAGCCGCTTCTGGCGAACCAGAGCAGCACATGGAAACACCGTTTACCTTCCCCCCAGAGTGGTACCTATTTATCTACTTGCACTTTGACGTGCTTCCGAACTGCTAGGTTGGCAGGAGCAGGGACCAAGCAACGGAAGCTCACCCCATTGCGGGGATTCGAACCGCCGACCTTCTGATCAGCAAGCCCTAGGATCTGTGGTTTAACCCACAGCACCACCCGCATCCATCTATCTTCCAGCAATTCCACAACATAGTAGAAGGCATATTCTGACTGATATTTTGATGTCTCTTTATGAAAGAAATAAAACTCCTTTTTTAAAAAAAAAGCAAGCCGCAAAACCCCAAAGCAAGCCTCCTAATCTTGCCCACACATCCTTCCTTCTGTTCCCCAGAGAGTGTCCCTGGGAGAATCCATACACAAAAATAGACAGCAAAGCTTCAAATCCCACTTCTAAGACCGGCTTGGCTGCCAGTATTTAATGATCACTACCTCTGCCACCATGGAAATTGAATGACTCATCAGTTTATCTTTGCAGGTAGCACCAGATTCAAAAGTGTTCCTGAGATCAGTAAAGTTTCCTACTGGTTTCAGCAATAACAAAATCTGGGGATGCATAACAAGCAAGAGGCTTATGAAACTCCTTCAGTGTTACAAAGTACTTGTTCTCAGCGAGCAATATAATCAATAGACCGAGTTTAGAGTCTATTCCGCTTCGTTTTGAAGGTTGCTCTATTTCAAATTCATCTTAGATTTTCCAAAGCCTGCTTTAATTTCAACACCTTAGCATAACTCGGCTATTTGTGACTGTGTCAGTTAAGCCCTTGTGGCTGAGTTTTGCAGAGAGAAGGGAGATGAGGAACTCAAGTCTCAGCTGTCCCTTAGGAGTGGGGTTTAACTAAGGATTTAACTATTGAGGAGGGCCATAGCTCATTGGTAGAGCACATTCTTTGCATGCAAAAGGTCCCAGGTTCGCTTTGCTTCAGGCTGAGTCTCACTTAGGTTTGCTGAAACATCAGGTGTCTGTCGCCTACGCAAGTCAGTAGAGACTGTCCTGTCTTCATGGGTGCATATGGGAAGAAATAAAATATGCACCCCCAGGGCCGGCGCATCCATTTAGGCGAACTAGGCAATTGCCTAGGGCGCCGAAATGGAGGGGGCGTTGGCCAGCCTGCCCCCCGCCCGCCCCCTGCCACCGCCCAGTGCCGCCCCAACCAACGGCGGAGCAAGCAGGTTGGGGCAAAAACTGCGGCGGTGAAGGTGCCAAAATGGAGGGGGCGCTGGCCAGCCTGCCCCCTGCCACCGCCTGCCACCACCCCAACCTGCGGCGGAGGAAGCAAACCGCGGCGGCGGGGGTCGCCCGGCTGTGCAGGGGCGGGGCACCGCTCCGCAATGTGTGTCATATGCAATGACGTCACGTGGCCCGCCCCCTCGCCTAGGGTGTCAAAATTGCCAGCACCGGTCCTGTGCACCCCATATAAAGCCACTAAGGTGGGCAGCAAGGACTCTGGTACCTCAGTGATGTTTGGTGCCTCATTGGTCCTTGGTAGAAGGTAGACTTATCCTTCCACCAGCCACTTTTGGGGGGTGCAGCCCCTCTCCCAACTTGTGCAAGGTGATCAAATGATTTCTAGTTCCCTATGGACATTAAGCTGTGTAGATCTTCAAAGTCTGAGTAGGCAGTGAGCAGCCATTTATTTTTAATGATTGCTTGGTGTTGCTTTTACATGTTTCTATGTTGCTGTACGCTGCCTCAATGTTTTGCACTAAATAAAATATAATTTATAAAAACCTTATGAAGCTATTGGTTTTCCATTTCATAGAATCATAGAATTATAGATTTGGATGAGACCCCAAGGGTCATCTCAGGCATCCCCAAACTTCGGCCCTCCAGATGTTTTGGACTACAGTTCCCATCATCTCTGACCACTGGTCCTGTTAGCTAGGGATCATGGGAGTTGTAGGCCAAAACATCTGGAGGGCCACAGTTTGGGGATGCCTGATCTAGTGCAACCCCCTGCAATACAGGAATCTCAGCTAAAGCATCCAATCTCTGCTTTGAAACCTCCAATGAAGGAGAGTCACCAGCCTCCCAAGGGAGTCCGTTCCACTGCCGAACAGTGTCATGAGACAAAGGTTCTTGAGAGCAGAAGCACCAGTAAGGCCTACAAGGTCTACACAATCATTCAAGCCTGCTAACTGCTAACTGTTAACAGCAAACTGCTAAGTCACTGTGACTCATGACTCATACTTGAGTGATTACACAAGCGGCCCACGGGGGGGTCGTTTAACCAGCCCACGAGCCGCCCCCAAACTGAGCCACCTGCTCAGCAAGTCCCTGCGTGCTGTGCTAAACCAGCGCAGCACAGCATGGGGACTCACTTGCACAGCTCCAGAAATCGCAGACGGGAGCGCTCAGGCACACGTGTGATCTGGTCCCTGGAGGGATCTCCGCTGGAGTGAACTGGCCCAGGCGAGGTAAACCTTGCCGACCCCTGCTCTAAAAGTAGCCAGCCTCCAGGTCTCAGCCAGTGTGTGTGTTGTGTTGTTGCAGACAGAGTGGCTCCAGGACTCTAGTAAATCCATAACTAAGACTGTGCCTCTGTGAAGTCAGGTAGCTGCTACGAACACTCTGTGTATGCTCTTTAACTATGCTGTTTATGAGCAACTTTATTTTTCTCAAGTAAAAGTTTTATTCTATTTATGAAGAAGACTCTGCGTTGATTAACTTACCGCTGCACGACAAACAGCTCATGCTGTCAGAAAGTTCTTCCTGATGTTTAGTCAGAATCTCCTTTCTTGTAACTTGAAGCCATTGGTTCGAGTCCTGCCCTCCAGAGCGGGAGAAAACAAGCTTGCTCCCTCTTCCATGTTACAGCCCTTGAGATATTTGAAGAAGGCTATCCTATTTCCTCACACTCTCCTCTTTTCCAGGCTAAACATACCCTGCTCCTTCAACCATTCCTCACAAGGTTCGGTTTTCAGACCCTTGATCATCCTGGTCTCCATCCTCTGCACATGCTCCAGCTTGTCAACATTCTTCTTACTTTTATTACTGGAAAGGTTTTCACAAAGCTGTTGGGATCACAAAGAGATAAGGTCTAGGTGTGACACCAATTAAGTCACACTCAGTGTGGCCTCATTGAATTTAATGAGCTTAGGTTCCTTGAATCCGCTAAGCTAGATGGAACAATATGTTCTTATTCAATATAAGGTAGCTAGCTCCCTATGTTCCTAATAAGTGGGTGACATCCATGTGTTTGTGTGGTTTCATAAAGAATATTTATGTGCAGTGTGCTACTAATACACCACAGATATGAACCTTAATATTCCATCTCTGGTACACTATGTTCATGTTCTCTGTAGGCATCTGGGGGGAACAGAACCCATAATTATACTTAAATAGATTATCAATAGTGCAAAACAAGTCTGACCTTCAACAAAATGTTGCAACACTGACTACTCCTGTAGAGTTCCAGCCAGTCATTCCCTTTTCTGGAATATTCCGTTCCATTTCCCCTGTACTGCTCCACCACATTTTTAATTCAGCCATCAGTCAGCATTAAATGCCCACATGTCAGTTCCCTATTTGTTATATAAGGTTATCAATAGGTCGAAATAAACCTTAGCCTCCCTTACTGGCAGAAGAAAATGGCTGGCATGCAAACTAGTTACTTACATTGTGAAGTTTAATAAATAATACCGGTACATATCCAACCACATCCTGCATGCTTTCACCATAGCCATAGTAGCTTTCGATTTGGGATGCTAAGAAGGCATCATTTTCCATTCATTGTTTCCATTCTGCTGCAGTTTGTCTTCCACCAAGACCTATGCCATTTGTCCCACTGTCTGCTGTGATGAATGTAAGCAATTTCATAGTTAATCCATAAATTATGTTACCACATTATTCCTTCTCATTCATTTTGAAACACAGTGTGAATGCTGGGAAAACATAATAAATTATGTCGCATTTGTGGATGGAAAGCAACAGCAAGAGCAAATACTGATTGCGTTCTCTGGCTATCCATTACAGATGTGGGATAAAGAAGCAAACATTGGACATTTCCACTCTGACATCCCTTTTCTTGATGATTCTCCATTGTGTATTCTGTCATTTTTGAGCCAACTATTTTGCCTTAGCAGGTGGAGTGTGTGAGACAGCAGGCTGTGTTCTGCCTGGTGCCTTGGTGTCTTTGAGCATTGACTTGTGTGCATATGTACTAGGGACAAAATATTTATTTACTCCCCTACAACAGATTTCTGTACCAGTGACACAGAGGAAGGTCCTGAGTCTTGAACACTAACAATGGTTTAACAAGGCATCTCAAAATAGGTATAAAATGAAGATAGTGATTTATTGAGAACAGGAAACAAATAAAAATAAAAATAGACACTGTGCCTGGTAAACAGAGATGGCTGGAGTGCATGGCCTCCATACAAGGCCCCATAAAAAATATTCTGGCTGCTATAGCATCATTCAAAAAGGCGGCAGGGGAGGGGATATCCACTTCACAATAAACATGTTGCCATAGACTGTTTCCAGCTACAGCATTCGGTGGGTAATCATAAATACACACATACCCACTTTGGGATTGTGTGTCCAACAGCAAAGGTCAATGCAGTCAGAAAATAACTTGTGCCATGTTTTTCTAGAGATTGATCTCTTGGCATATGGGAAAATAAAACTGCACAGACTGAGAGAAGCAAAGAAGGAGGAAGGAGGGGAAGGAGGGGAAAATCCAAAGTAAATGGATTAAAATCAAAATTTAAAATATAAAATAAAATTTAAAAAGAATAAAATAAAAACAGCAGTTTCACATTACATTAGCTGCAAGTCCACTCACCTTTTCCTGTGGGCTGCATTGCAGCCAGGCATCCAGGACTCTGCAGTGTTCTGTCGGGGGGTGGAGAGTTGGCACCCCCTTCCATGTTGTCCTGGCCGCATCGCTGGTGCTGGGCGGTGGCCCTCCTCTCTTGCCCTTTCGCCAGATCTGGCCGTGTGTTATTCTCCCGCTATTGGTTTTTTACCCTTAGATGGACTCCCTGTAGATGGGCGGGAGTCGAAATATCGTCTGGCTTCACCCAATGCCTATGCCAGTGATGGACAACCTTTTGAGCTTGGTGTGTCAAAATTCGCCAAAAAACCGAGCATAACTCGGGTGGTGTGTCACTTCGAGGAAAAAAACCATAAGAAATAAAATAAAAAAGGAAATAGAAATAAAAATAATAATGGGGAAAGAAAAAAAGGGAAAAAGAAAACAAACAAACGAAAGAAAGAAAGAAAGAAAGAAAGAAAGAAAGAAAGAAAGAAAACAAAAAACAAAAAAAACCCAAACAAACAAGACCCCCCCCCTGGGTTCAGGCCTTCTAATGCGCCAGCCGTTGGGGAGGTAGGTTCGGGCCAGGCCTGTGCTTCTTCGTGGCCTTTCTCTGCCTACCTCTCCCTCTCTTTGGCGGCGGCTGTGCTATGTTGGGCAGCAGGGCCAGGGCTTCATCCTCCACGGATCCGTGCTGTGCACCATCTTGCCTCGCCAGAAGTCACTTGCTCTCACTTAAAGCGGCCGGCGGAGGCTTTGGCAGTGGCGCCGCGTCCAGCCTCCGCCTCTTCCTGGCGCCCTCCAGAAGGTGGCGCCATGGCTAGGACAGCCCTGCGCGTGTCACCGAAAATGGTTGTGCGTGTCAATGCTGACATGCGTGTCATAGGTTCGCCATCACTGGCCTATGCCAAACCACTCACAACTGTAACCAATAAAGTTGTGGCCTATTTGAACCCATAAACCAAAATACTTGTGTACGTGTATTTATTATCCATTAGGGAACTGTGGGTCACGGGACGTTGGCATGCAATCCATCTGTACCCTGTAGTTTTTAGCAAAATATTCTTCCTTGAATCTCAATCCAGCTTTCATGTGATTCAGAAATGGAAACCACAGTTCCGTTGTGGTGTGAACAGTTCAGACAGCTTTTGCCCACAGGTGGATGAAAACGTCACTGAATTGGATTTCAGCAGAGGTACAGGCAGGTGCTGTTATCCTCGCCCCTGTTCTGGTGTGGAAAAGTGACTTGGAAATGTGGGGGGGGGGGATGTTGAAGCATTGCATGCTGCTAATGTGAACATACCCTAAGTCAATCTCAATTTAAGCCTGTGTTAATGGGTGAACTTTCAAAAGGAGAGGTGGGTTGTTTTTAGTTAATGTTGGCTGTGTTATTCCTCAGCGCATTTAATGGAGGTGAAGGGTCAGTTTTGTTAACACAAAAGGCCAGGGATTTGCTCCCATTTTCCAATTTCATAGTTACAATGCCGATTGATGTAAGGTAATAAATCCCCTAGAATCTTTTGACATTTGCTACATTATACAGTACTTAATCCTCCTTCAGGCTCCCTTACTATTTTCCCCAGAAGCTATTTTCCTGCTAGTGCAGTCCAAGACTTGAAAAGTCAGCTCAACCACCCAGGTGTTACAACTCGATAATGGATGGATGATGTGCTATAATAAATAAACAAACGCTTCAGAATTCTATTTCCTTTACCGTTAAGGCCAAGACATCTATATAAAGACCTTTGGATCCAGCAGATTGGTTCACAAATGTAAGTATCACAATTGCCCAATAACTTGTGCAATAGGCAGAAGGTTGTAATGTGGTGCAAATATTTCAAAACACATCCTAGCTACTGGAGGGGTGTGTGTCTGAAAGCAATACCTTTTTCCATGATCTTTCAGCAAGCAAGATATGAAATTTGCCCATAACAAGAACAGCAAATGGCCCAGCACAGAGTGTCCAGGACATTGTTTTGGTCATCTGCTGCAGTATTTCGTTGTCTATTCACCATCAACCTAACATGAACGTTTCGTTGGCACTGGGATCTTGTTGTTACACCTATCTATTGCTGAATGGTTCTATTATATAAACTTTATACATTCTGTTATACATACGATATATACATGGCTTCATTTATCATTTGGCTTTATTGAAAGATTATCAGTTCCTCATAAGAGTTTTTAATGTAATTTTCATTCTATTTTCAGCCATTGTGTGGTGGGTTTTTTGTTGTTTTGGGTTCATATTATCACCACTGTGATACTGTATGCTGTTTGTGTCCAGCACAGAGTACACCAGGACCCATGTGAGCCAGAAAGTTGAAATGGAATCCAATACAACCTCAGATTGGGAGATGGAAGATTTGCAGTGGCAGCCAGGAAGGTGAGTCTTCAAATAAGCCAGGTTACACATGCATATGACACCTTTCCTGCAATGAACAATCTTGAAATTATCAGAGGATTTTTTTTTCATCCCTAAGAACATAAGAAGAGCCTGCTGGAGTAGGTCCTTGGCCCATCTAGTCCAGCATCCTATTCTCACAGTCAACAAACAAATGTCAATGGGAAGTCTGAAAGCAGGACCTAAGCCCATCAGCACTCTCTTCATTTGTGATACCCAGCAACTGGCATCAGTTGCTACCCGGAAAGTGTGTAAGATTGGAGGGCACTAACAGACATAACCAGAGAGGCTGAAGCTGATGGAAATGAGCTCACACAGAAAATTCCCAAATTTGATGGGGCACAGCCCAGACCCTCATGGGTACATTGCCCTGAACCTGAGTAACCAAATGTTTTAATAGGGCCTCATTGATCCAGCACCACAGGTGGAAAAGAGGCCAAGTGTCCATCCTTCAAGGTAAAGTGATGTCCATTTAATAATCTTAATTTAGCCACAGAGAGTTAATCCTGGTAGAGCTTGTCTGGGGTTCTGTCTGCTCTCAACATTTGTTGGAGGAAGTTGCTCACCCAGAGCTATATGTGATCCTGTATTTAGCACATTCCTGTGTTCTGTGACCTGAGTGTTGATGAAAATCCTACACTGAGAGCAACAACAAAAGGGACTTCTAGGAATTGAGAAGCCTGGTGATCACATTTTCCCTGTACCTTAACAGATCAGAAATTCTCATACAAAGCTGTTGTGAGAATAAGTGAGATAATGAAAGGTTGATACAGGTTCTGAACACTATCCATACCAAATTGCTTGATTACCTGGTTTAAAAGAACTGAAGTATACATCCTGAGCCCACTGGTGGCCAAACTTCTGATAGTTGATGAATTCTGAATATCACTGGAGCTTGTTGGCCAAGCTTTGTGGTACTTTGAGTCTAGTGCGAGAAACATTTGAATGGCAAGCGAACACTGGTCTGAAATGGTGTAGCACAATAGCTAAGAAGCTGAGGAGGACCTTATTTTTAATTAAACCTCTTGCCAGGATTGAATTTACCAAATTGGCTTAAGCAAGTTACCCTTGCTTACCCTCAATTCCACCACTCCTTCTGCAGCATAGCTAAAATGATTGTGACCTACCCTATGAGATAGTTGTAAAGATTGCAACATAAATAAATATGCATGGATTGCTGTGAACACTAATCACGAAATATAAATGTTTGATGGAATTAGCATTTGTTTTATTTTTCTTCACTATATTTTTGCCCGCCTTCGATTTGAACTCTAATCTCTGCAGTTCCTGTGATTGATCAAGCACACAGTCCTATTTGTTTGTTTGTTTGCTTGCTTGCTTAAAAATAGCTTGTTGGTTTGGTTGTTCTTGCAGATTTTGTGCAGATTATTGCCTGTCACTTAAGTACTAAATCAGCACTTTCCCATATTTTATTGTTTTAACACAGCAGTTTATGCTGATTTTATTATTTTCCCCCTCCTGGATCAATATGAATTCATTCTTGGTGGAGAAAATGAGTCATGTCATGAGGTTTCTGCCAGCTAATGACGTTGTCAAGCTCTGAACAATGCCTTTCTTCATACATGGAGTGAGCCATTCAATATCCTTAAATAGACTATTTGAAGTACAGTGGTACCTCGGTTTATGAACTTAATCTGTTCCGGAAGTCCGTTCTTAAACCAAAACTGTTCTTAAACCGAGGCACGCTTTCCCTAATGAGGCCTCCCACCGCCGGTGGCCTTCCACTGTTCGGCTTCCGTTCTTAGACCGAGGTAAAGTTTGCAAACCAGGACACTACTTGCGGTTTTGTGGAGTTCATAAACTAAATTGTTCGTAAACAGGGCTGTTCTTAAACCAAGGTACCACTGTATACCCAAGTGTGAACTGTACAGGCCTTAGTCTTAATCGGAGGGGAGGTTGCAAGCTTTTGCCTGTCCCTCTAAGGAAACGAGGTATCCAATTAAAGGAATCCTTTAAGAGATTGGGTCTGGGGCCATTTGTTGTTGTTCAGTCGTTCAGTCGTGTCCGACTCTTCGTGACCCCATGGACCAGAGCACGCCAGGCACGCCTATCCTTCACTGCCTCTCGCAGTTTGGCCAAACTCATGTTAGTAGCTTCGAGAACACTGTCCAACCATCTCATCTTCTGTCGTCCCCTTCTCCTTGTGCCCTCAATCCTTCCCAACATCAGGGTCTTTTCTAGGGAGTCTTCTCTTCTCATGAGGTGGCCAAAGTACTGGAGCCTCAACTTCAGGATCTGTCCTTCTAATGAGCACTCAGGGTTGATTTCTTTAAGAATGGATAGGTTTGATCTTCTTGCAGTCCATGGGACTCTCAAGAGTCTCCTCCAGCACCATAATTCCAAAGCATCAATTCTTCGGCGATCAGCCTTCTTTATGGTCCAGCTCTCACTTCCGTACATTACTACTGGGAAAACCATAGCTTTAACTATACGGACCTTTGTTGGCAAGGTGATGTCTTTGCTTTTTAAGATGCTGTCTAGGTTTGTCATTGCTTTTCTCCCAAGAAGCAGGCGTCTTCTAATTTCGTGACTGCTGTCACCATCTGCAGTGATCATGGAACCCAAGAAAGTGAAATCTCTCACTGCCTCCATTTCTTCCCCTTCTATTTGCCAGGAGGTGATGGGACCAGTGGCCATGATCTTAGTTTTTTTGATGTTGAGCTTCAGACCATATTTTGCGCTCTCCTCTTTCACCCTCATTAAAAGGTTCTTTAATTCCTCCTCACTTTCTGCCATCAAGGTTGTATCGTCAGCATATCTGAGGTTGTTGATATTTATTCCGGCAATCTTAATTCCGGTTTGGGATTCATCCAGTCCAGCCTTTCGCATGATGAATTCTGCATATAAGTTAAATAAGCAGGGTGACAATATACAGCCTTGTCGTACTCCTTTTCCAATTTTGAACCAATCAGTTATTCCATATCCAGTTCTAACTGTAGCTTCTTGTCCCACATAGAGATTTCTCAGGAGACGGATGAGGTGATCAGGCACTCCCATTTCTTTAAGAACTTGCCATAGTTTGCTGTGGTCGACACAGTCAAAAGCTTTTGCGTAGTCAATGAAGCAGAAGTAAATGTTTTTCTGGAACTCTCTAGCTTTCTCCATAATCCAGCGCATGTTTGCAATTTGGTCTCTGGTTCCTCTGCCCCTTCGAAATCCAGCTTGCACTTCTGGGAGTTCTCGGTCCACATACTGCTTAAGCCTGCCTTGTAGAATTTTTAGCAAAACCTTGCTAGCGTGTGAAATGAGCGCAATTGTGCGGTAGTTGGAGCATTCTTTGGCACTGCCCTTATTTGGGATTGGGATGTAGACTGATCTTCTCCAATCCTCTGGCCACTGCTGAGTTTTCCAAACTTGCTGGCATATTGAGTGTAGCACCTTAACAGCATCATCTTTTAAAATTTTAAATAGTTCGGCTGGAATATCATCACTTCCACTGGCCTTGTTGTTAGCAAGGCTTTCTAAGGCCCATTTGACTTCACTCTCCAGGATGTCTGGCTCAAGGTCAGCAACCACACTGCCTGGGGTGTATGAGACCTCCATATCTTTCTGGTATAATTCTTCTGTGTATTCTTGCCACCTCTTCTTGATGTCTTCTGCTTCTGTTAGGTCCTGTTAGGTTCTGTTAGGTTCTGTTAGGTCTGGGGCCATAGCTCTCCTTTTAGGCAATCTCTGTGTGGAGTTCTTCTTTGATGGGTCATAGGTCTCCCTAACCATTGAATTTAACCCCTGGGAGAATCAACCAGCAGATGGGCTGGTGGACACTTATATATGTAATCAATGACGTTGGGCCTAATTTGCACCAAAAGAAGCTAGTCATGTGTGGTCATATAATCTCTATTGCGGGGAGGCAAGTCACGGCACCTGGGCACGCAAGGGGTATTCCTATTCTGTGAGAAGAACACTTCCCATGCTGTGTTGGCTACAACCCTACGCATTTAAATACAAACTCTGAGAGAATTTTTCTAATGCAGATTAATGCAGAAATGAAATGTAACCGAATTATGTGGAAAATGTGCCAAAGTAATGTGAAATCAGAATAGCATCATCCAGCCCTGTTTTGCTTTTGTGGCTCCATATTTGCTCCTCTGCCTCTCCAACATCTTTGGTATCTCAGGATACCAGACTCTTTTTTTGGGGGCGGGAATACTTACATTTAAAATATTTCTTCTAGCAATAACTGTACAAATAAGACCCATTTTATTGGCTTATTTTAATGTTTTGCCTTTATAATTTTTCTAGAATACCCTTTATAGAAAGAGGCTGTCCATGCAAAGACTCAAAGGTCAAATGAGTCTCTGATGTGTTCTTTTATTGTACTTTCTGCCTTTAATCAGGAGGTTAGAGAATGCATAATTTAGCACATTATGAACCAGTTTCCCAGCTGATCTTCAGTATTTTCCTTGAGAGGAACCACTGCATTATTTCTGAGCAGGTGGTCAAATCTCTGAAATCTGCCATCAATTGCCTTAGGTCTGTTATGATTGTTACTTCTTAGCTTGCAAGAAAGAAAGAAAGAAAGAAAGAAAGAAAGAAAGAAAGAAAGAAAGAAGAATTTTCTTGAGTCTGTTATTTTACACTTTGTTGTATTTTGTCTTATTGAACAGCTGACCAAAAACACCTGACTGAATGACTGACTAGTTAGTTAATTAATTGCATTAGTCAATTAACTGATAAAATATTTATTAAATTGAAAAAGAGCTCTCCCTTGCTAGATCCGGACAACTTATTATTACTGCTTTGGGGTTAATCAAAATTACGGAAATGCCTTTTTATAAAAACACTTCTGCAGCAGATTCTAATTTGCTTTTCCTGTTTGGGCAACAATGTACCGATAACAGAACTGCTAAATTGCTCCCTGGTGTTAATGTCTCAATGGCATTTTCACCTGCAGATCTATCATGTTATTCTTTATAAAATAATGTATTGCACTGTCCTCTTTCCTCTTTCAGACATACTAAATTGTTTTGTGTCATTCGCAGGCATATTTCATGATTACATTATCAAACTGCTGATGCCTTTGGAAGAATCCCAAAGCCATGAAAAGCACAGAGAGATGTTACTTTCCTCTCTTTTTTTAAACTGGTTATGTCAAGTGGTTAATACTGCTGTTACTCAGATAGCATAAAAGCACATATTGCATGAAGCACATATTGCATATGATTGAAAAAATGTAATGTTTTTATCTTGGTTTGCAAACTATCAGGAGAGAATATTAATAAATGGGCAGTTACACATTGGTCTTTTAGAAAACAACAAGGATAAAAAAGGCTGAGTCTCTCTCTCTCTCTCTTTCTCTGCTTGAAGCTAAGCAAAACGAATGGGTCCCGCATTTCACTAGAGCCTACTTGGAGCCATGCCAGATTAATACTGGAAAATTGAGTTTGCTATGCAGTAAATCTTTTAGGGAAAATTTATAGGGTCTTACTTCATTCTTCTGGGATTTCAATTGGCACATATCAGCTTGTCAGCAGAAAAGGAGTTTGGGTTACCTGTGTGATTGCCCTACCTTACCCCAGAAATCACAACTGTAAGGTAGAAAACCAAACAAAAAGCAAATGCCTAACTTTTTTATGCCAAGGTTTGACGTGAAGAAAAGAAAAGAAAAACCTTAGGCAGGGCACAAAAGCAAGCTGTGGCAATTTCAGACAGGAAGATGACCCCAAACCAAGAAAGCTTTACTGACAGAGAGAAGAAGAAGAAGAAGAAGAGAAGAGTTTGGATTTGATATCCCGCTTTATCACTAGCGGCTAACAATCTCCTTTCCCTTCCTCCCAACAACAAACACTCTGTGATGTGAGTGGGGCTGAGAGACTTCAAAGAAATGTGACTAGCCCAAGGTCACCCAGCAGCTGCATGTGGAGGAGAGGAGACACAAACGCGGTTCCCCAGATTACGAGTCTACTGCTCTTAACCACTATACCACACTGGCTCTCAGAGAGAGAAAAGAGAATGGAATTCCAGGTGCTGGGAGAGCAGTTATTTCAGACCCAACAAACCTCATAAACATTCTTTATTGAGAGCACTATAAATTTGAGAAATATGGTGTGTCATTGTCCCCCCCCCAAAAAAAAATCAACAACCTCAGAGAACATTAATGTTAACAATGAACAATACGTTAATGGTCCGAAGCAGAATCCTACTAGAACAATAAAATCCTGTAACACCCTAATTTAAACGAAGTCTTCTGAGGAATGGTTGAGGGAATTGGGTATGAGTCTGGGAAAGAGGAGACTGAGAGGAGACATGATTGCCATCTTCACATGGAAGAGGGAACAAGCTTGTTTTCTCCTGCTCTGAAGGGTAGGACCCAAACCAATGGCTTCAAGTTACAAGAAAGGAGATTCCGACTAAACATCAGGAAGAACTATCTTACAGGAAGAGTTGCTTGGCAGTGGAATGGACTCCCATGAGAGGTGGTGAACTCTCCTTCCTTGGAGGTTCTTCAGCAGAGGTTCCTTCTTCCTTCTTCAGCAGAGGTTGAATGGTCATCTCTCATGGACGTCTTCATTGAGATTCCTACACTGCAGGGTGTTGGGCCCTTGGGGTCCTTTCCAACTCTTATGATTCTATGAAATTGTGTTATTCTCAAAGGCCTGATACTAAGTCGGAGGGGAGAAAGCCAATAAGACAGGGAAAAATATCAATTCCTCCCCCATCTGAGTCTTGAATTATTCCCTAGAACCAATAGTTTGGCATATTACAGGCTGTAGCAATTATGGGAATTCTTATTTGTGATGAACAACTTGATCATGAAGGAGAAAATCTCTGCCAGAAGCATGGAGGGCGTCTAAAAGATAAATCTCTGCAGCAGGCCATCTCTTTAAACTTGAAAAAGGGCATTTTAGTGACATGTCATTGGTGCTTCCATGAATGTTGCATGCAGAACATAGAGTTAATAAAATATACAACACCTGCTTTGGGTGAGGATTGGTATTCTTAGTTCTGAACTGTTCGAAAAAGGCTGCCAAGTGACCAGGTGTTCTGAAAGTGCTGCAAAATTGGTAAAATTATAGCCTCTCTGTTTTAGCAAAATAAAATATCCTAGGTACATTTGGAGCAGAGCACTTATGAATCTCATCTAGGTGAATGAGTAGACCCATTAAAAGCAGTAGACTTCGTTTGCTCATGTGCATTGATTTCAATGGGTCTTCTATGGGTATGAGTTAGTCTGAAACAGTCTACTGTTTAAGATTACATTGTCAAGGGGATCCACTTAGGGTCATCTTCTCTCCAGGGTCAACTTCCCTCCAATTACCGGTAGTTCCATGACCAATTCTTCTAGGTTCCAGGTGTTAGACAGATAGATAGATTTTTTCCTTTTAGTATTTAGCATGCGCACTTACCCAAACCATGTGAATGCAACTAATGTCATTCATGAGTGCAGCATTGTATCCTTTGAATGCCTCCCTGGTTTCATTTTCCATCTAAAGAAAACCCTGAGCATTTGGAGAGCAATAATATATATTCAGTATTAAAATGCCTACGGGGCATTTGGTGATGGAATTTGTTACCACAAGATACAGTGATGGCCCCTAATTTAAAAGAGAATTCAAATTAATTGCTACTAAACCTGATGGCTATATGTAACCTCCAGGACGTGTGGCAACAGGAGATGGCCACTGCCAGTGTGGTGTAGTGGTTAAAGCATTAGACTAGGACCTGGGAGATCAGGGTTCAAATTTCCACTGGGTGACCTTGGGCCAGTCACAGTCTCTCAACCTAACCTACATTATAGGTTGTTGTGATCAAATGAGTAGACAAGGAACCATGTGTGCTACCTTATATATATATGCATTTCAATAAAATAAAATAAAATAAAATGAAATGTATTGCTTGTGAGCTTTTCCAGAGACTACTGGTTGGTTCCAATGAGAAACACAAGGGTGGGCCTGATAGGCCTTTAGTCTGACTCAAAAGGGCACTTCTTATATACTTTTACTCTTATACAACCTCTGAAATATATTTTCTTTAGCAATATCCTTCTTGATGGCTTTGAGAGAGCAGGAAAGGAGGGGTGTGACCTGGCTCCTGCTTCTTGATCTCTCGTTGACTTTTGATACCATTGACCATTGTATCCTCCTGGACTGGCTTGTGGCCATGCTATGGGGTGCCACAGGGGGCTATCTTATATCCAGTGCTCTTTCATATTAGCATGAAGCTATTGGGAGTGGTCATTAGGAGTTTGGGGATGGAGTGCAATCAGTATGCTGATGACACTCAGGTTTTTTTTTCTCCTTAATGCCTGAATCAGGAGAGGCTGTGCAGTCATTGGGCCATTGCCTGGAATGAGGAAATGAAAGAGGAAGAACAAGTTGAACCTGGATCCTGGCAAGACAGAGGCACTGTGGATGAGTAGCCTCCATGTCTGAGAAACTGGTCAATTGCCTTCCTTAGATGGGGTTGTGCTCTTCCTGAAATACTCTTAGTAAATAAATAAGTGATCTGACATTTCTGATTTGAAGCAGTAATCAAATCAGCCATGAACAAGTATTCCAAAGGCAGAACGCTTCTACTGGCTTACCTCTTCTTCTTCTTTTTAAAAAAGGAACTCTCCTTAATCGAGTCTGTCTTCCCCTATCTAACCTGATTGATTATATGCATTTTTCTTATCACTGGCTTGTGTATGAACACTGGGCTGAATTGTGGCTACATTTAATGAGGCAGAAATGCCTCTCATAATATATCAACTTACACCTTTTGGCTGCTCTTATTTTATGCAAAGCTCTCTCCCCTGCCCTAGCACAGTGACTGATCTTGCTGTGACAAAACAGTATCAGATGCTGGAGTCAGCATTTCTTTTATTTCATTTGGGGGGGTGGGTCTGCATTTAAAAAAAAAACAAAAAAAATCTAGTGGCACAAATGTAATACCATTATATTACAGTCATCTGAGTTCCAAAAGGTACTAAAAAAAAACAATGTTCACCATTGCTAATGTCCTTGCAGGATCTGAGACTGGGCTTCAGTCAATATGGTGTATAGATGGAATAACCAATATAGTGCTTTCCAAATATTGTTGGATTACAATTCCCATAATCTTTTACCATTAGCCATGCCCAAACCATGGATGAGGCAAGGTGAGGTCCCCACCTTGAACAGTAGAAGCCCAAGAACCAGCACCTGCCTCATATGTGCAGTTCATTCCCAGTGGCCTTCCTCCATGAAATCATTTGCCTGGACTGAAAGTCCCGCCTTCCTACCACCCTCTAAGTCCTCTCCTCTCCAAGGCTTTCCCCCAAGCAATTGGAGGCTGTGCCTGCATGTAGCCTGCCACTGCTCCAGCTGTTTCAGCCCTCTTCTGGTTCTGGGAGATGTCAGGAGGAGCTTGTCACAGCAGAAGGGGGAGAGATCTGTGGCTCTTCACCAGTCTGACTCATCTCTGTATCCTGCTCCCTCCTCTCTCCTCTCTCCTCCCCTGCTTCATCTTCTGCCCCTGATTCTTGATTTCTCTCTGCCATAGACTCTCCCAGCTCACTAAGCCCCGTTACCTCTTCAGCTTCCAACACCTCCTCTTCTCCCTCCTTTATTGTCCCACCACCAATCCCTGGGCTCTGAGCCTTCTTCTCTTAGTGATTCACCAACTGGATCCTCCCACCATTCCTCTGTGTCCAACCAGTCCCTGACACTTGGCTGGAATGCGTCCTTGGACTCTGATAATACTTCTTGTTCACCTGGGTGGACGATAGAGAGGGATGTGCGCGTGAAGAAACTAACCTCCTAAACAAAGGTAAAGTTTACATTAAGAATGATAGAATTGTACAGTTTGAAACAACCCAGACGGTCATCTAGTCCAACCCCCTGCTTGCTGTGCCCAGTTTTGCCTCTGGCTCTGTCCACTACTGCTATGTGGCCCTTGGAAAAGAATGTGGTCATTGGGCTGAAAGAAGTTTGACATTCCTGCAACAGAGTTCCAGCTTCCCAGTGTAATCATGAAACCAGGCTCCCCCCCCCCCCGCCCGGACTTGGTTGACTTTTAGCAGCCTCCAACATTATAGATCCTTCTCCATCTAGGACAAGGTCACTTCAGACATCTGTGTCAGTGAACCTTTAACGTGGAACACAACTTAGAACATCACACTCCAGGTTAATTCAGAAGCTTATCAGTACATTCATCTTTGGCTTTAAAAGACAATCTTCTGCCCTCTAATAATAAATTTAATTTTCTTTCTTTCTACAAGAGATGTCATCTCTGGGGGGGAGGAAACCCCTAAAGTTAATAGAAAAACTGTCTGTCAACTAGTACAGAAATCTCAGCTGAGCTGCAGGAGAGCAGATATTTAAGGAGGCATATTCCCTCTCCTCCACCTCATACAGTAAAAAGTGGAAAGAGAAAGAGAAAACTTTTATGGCACCAAATTTCTATGAGGTTCAATTTTCAGTGGAAGGGGGGGAAATACCATTGGGGTCACAGGAAACATTACACAAATTCACTACCTTCAGAAATGGAAAAAATGAATGTGGCCATACATCTTAATGGAATGATTGACAAAGCAAGTGCAAGCAGTAAGAAAAACTAACTTAAGAACATAAGAAGAGCCTGCTGGATTAGACCAGTGGCCCATCTAGTCCAGCATCCTGTTCTCACAGTAAACAAACAAATGCCTGTGGGAAACCTACAAGCAAGACCCCAGCAGAAGAGTGCTCTCCCCTCCTGTGGTTTCCAGCAACTGGTATTCAGAAGCATTGCTGCCTCCAAGGCAGAGCTTAGCCATCATGGCTGGCAGCTATTGATAGCCCTCTCCTCCATGAAGAAGATAGGAGAGTGGTACAGGTTCATTTTGTTATCAAGAACTAGTGTAACTGGGACCTCAAGAAGCACCAGCTTCACAATATGTTTCCTAGAGGCACTTGATACGTTGAGATGGAACGATGCATTGCTCTTCACATTATATTATGCAAATAAGTATAAGGACATAGAAGGTAGCACTGCATTCCAAGCAAACCAAAACAAACCTAATATGACTTCTACGTATTGTACTTTTTTCTGCAGCTGGTGGCTCAAAACTATGCAGTGCTGCCTGTGAGGGGTGTCCTCTAAGCCAGAGAAGTGATGCAGACTTATATCCTTTGGCCTGGAGAGACTAGAAATGAGAGTCACCAGCTCCACAGATTCTGTGTTCTCTTTTTTGCTGTACTCCATGTATTATATTACAATTACAGGAAATATTTCTAAATTTGCAGCTATACATATAAATATGCATATGCAAATGACATGCAAATCTGAGTCCTCTCTTTCTGTTCTGGATTTTTTGTGTGTGATACATTAGTGGCTGTGTTGAAATAAATTGAAGGAGGAGTTTTTAATTATTATTTTTTGCAACACAGAGGGGGTAGTGATTGTTTTTAACTCCCCAAATATTACATTTGCACAATCAGCTGCATTTTGCAACCACACCACTTTATTTTTGCCCTTCTTCGGGCAGACCAGTCTCTTTTCTTTTCCTACGAAACCTGCTACACTCCAGCATGTGTGACTTTACCTCATCCCCTTGAATGTTCATTGTTTGGATATGCGTTGCTCCTCTCCCCTTCCCTTCAAACCGTCTCCTTGCCACTCACTTTCTCTGCCACTCATTGCCCATGATAGACTCTAATCGGTTTTGATGACCAACTTCTATGTTGCATAAGAGAGAGGCAAGGTAAGCCTGTAATTTGGACTACTATTGCAGAGTGATTGTAAACGAACACCATGACAGCAGCAAGAAAATGAATGCTGCTTTGGGAAATCTTGTTATTTGAGCACAAGAAAAAGTTTAGTGAGAGGAAGGAAGTTTAATACAAACAATAACAATAATAATAAACCAATTTTCAAAAAGATGCTTTTGGGCTCCATGTTGTCTTATATTTGTTTGTTTAACTTCTACCCAAGTTTCATGTGTCTTGCATTGGGTTTCCAAGCATCCTATGCAGGAAGATACACAGGAACCTGCCATATACCAGTGCAGACTGTTGGTCCACCTAGTATAGTACTGTTTACACTGACTGGCTCTGGTTCTCCCAGATTTCAGACAGGATCTTTCCCAGCCTTAGCTGGAGATGCTGGGTAGTGAATCCAATATCTTCTGCATGCAAAAGCATGTGCTCCACCACTACCATATGGCTCTTCATCACACTTCACAGTACACAATTTTTTAAAGCATCTGTCCTAATTCTTCTGCATTTCATAATCTAATAGGAATGGAATGCTTAGGAACTACTGTAGAATCAGACATGCATGTTCTTTTGCACTGCCCCTTGTATCAGACAATTCAATTCAATCTGTTGGTTGTTAGCAGGGAGTGGCAGTCAGATGAATGCAATGTGGTCTTCCCAATGTTTACCCCGGATGGGGATAAGATGGAGATAGCAGACTGGTTTCTGCAACATGCAATGAGGATTTGTGAATGTCACACAACAGTATTTTAACTGGTAGATGCAGATTTTGCTGAGTGATTTTATAGCACTGAATCTTTCTGAATTTTGTCTATATACCAATAAAGGTTTGAGACTGAGATTGAGCAACCTTCTGCATGCTCCACCAGTGAGCTGTAGCTTCTCCCTTAGGGTTCAGTTATCACAGCAAATTGATATTGAGATTTCATAGAATCATAGAATTGTAGAGTTGGAAGGGACACTGAGGGTCATGTGCTCCAATGCTCTGCAATGCAGGAATCTCAACTAAAGCATCCATGACAGGTGTCCATCCAACCTCTGCTTAAAAACCTCCAAGAGAGGAGAGTCCACAACGTCCCAAGGGAGTCTGTTCCAGGTTGAACAGCTCTTACTGTCAGAAAGTATTTCCTGCTGGTTAGTTGGAATCTTCTTTCTTATAAGTTGAATCCATTAGTTTGGGTCCTCATCTCTGGAGCAAGAGAAAACAACCTTACTCTATCTTCCACTTGTAGGATACCTTGGGAGGAATTCAAGGTAGCGCTAAGTTAAATTTGATTTGTGGCGTATGAGTTGCCCTAGTGGAATGGCTCTTGTACAATAGGAGGCACAGGAAGCCAGCATGGTTCTTGTGTCTGGTTGTGCAACAGATTGCTGCAATCTCCTTCCTGATGCACAACTATTTCACAATAAACTTCTGCTAGTGCAACTGTTGCCCAGGATTTCACATTGCACCCCCCTTATACAAGCACAACACTGGCAGTCAATGAATGTTGAATCTGGGCCCTTTAGTTTAAATCTTGACACCCTGCACTTTTTTAAGAAAAAAAGTGATGGTTCTCACCAGTGCTTTTTTCTATTAAAAAAAATGTTTAGGGGTACTCTCATTTTCCTACTCATATTGAAATACTGCCCCTCAATGAGGCCAAACTTAGATTCACAAAATGTTTAGGGGTATGCGTACCCCTGCGTACCCCCAGGAAAAAAGCACTGGTTCTCACTATGAAGTTGTTACAGTAAATGCCACACTGTTAACATGTGAGGGGGGAGGTGTTGGTACTGTGTACCCTTGGGTACCTTCATTAATTAGGCTGGCACCTAATTAAAAATCCTGATAAAATTTACTAGTACATCTACAGTCACACTTTTGATTAGGGCCAGGATTTCTTGCACTTCCTTGCAAGTGGAGACAAAGCTCATGTTGATACCAGGACAGCTTTCCTCCTATTGCAATAGGAGACATGGAATGGCAGAATTCAGTTTCGGATCACAATGAGGATAATTAAATCTTGCCTCCCTCCCTTCCATAGTTCCAGCCCAGCTCTTCCCCACCTCCCATGAAAACTTCTCTTACAAAAAAAACCCAAAAACCCAACCCATCTCCTTCTGCCCTTACTGAAAATAACATCACATCTCGTTTGACCCTGACATGCCTATGGTTTGTTCTGCTTTCACAAAAATGATCTCTTTGCCTTACTAGAGCAAAGGGAAAGGTAAATCTTTGGAGGGGATCAAAAACTGGAAAACAAAAAGGAGATATAATATAGAGACATCAGTGGGAGAAGTGGTAGTTTGCCCCACCAAAGGCAAAAAAAAATAAAAAATAAAAATGAAACGAAAGATTGCACGACCCCATCAACACAGAAACCATGCCTCCAAGCGGAAGCTAGAAATAGATCAAAACCTTTGACAAATGATCAAAGCGATCACAGAATGAGAAAGTCATTCATTTAACTGGCGAATTCCTAAACTGGCAATCTTTCGCTATTTGTAGCAGATGAAAATCTTGGTAAAAGCTTGTAGCAGTCCAAATTGTAGATGGGTTTTTTTCAGCCTCAACACACAAAAAGGGGGATGAAGAAAAGACTATTTCTCTTTGTTGTCTCCACGCTTTATTGCTTTTGACATATCATTGAGCTTTTCCACAACTTGCTCATCTAATAACATTGTCATTGTGGAGACCTGACGGAACAGAGAGATAGTAAAGCACACACATACACAGACAAAAACACACATACCAAAATATGATAATGATGATATACCAGTAAATAAAACTGGGGCATCTTGAAAGGCACAACATACAAATCTCTGAGCTGTGCAAGATTTCAGGGGTTCCAGGCACTTACCCAGGGTTCATATTTCCTTTTGGCAATGAGGCTCAGTGGAGACTGTGGTATCTTTCTGATATATGGTTTATTTACAGATATATATACAACCTGAGCCTGTGATGGAGTGGTTCAAATCATCAACACCCCAAAAGGGTCTTGTTTCTTCCATAGCAACAGCCTTGGATTCAAGCAGAGATCCGGCATGGCGCTCTCTCTCTCTCTCTCTCTCTCTCTCTCTCTCTCTCTCTGCTTGCTGTTTTGCTTCTTGGTCAGATCACTGCTCCAAAATTCTACTTCAAACTGGCTTTGTCTGTTGAGGGAGGGGGTTCCACCCATATGCCATCTCACACTGAGCCCCTTAATCCTTTGTTCTCTTAATGACTCAACACCCAGGTGATCTCCGCACCAGGAAGCTAGCTTGACTTGATTAGATTTCAACACTTGCTGAATAAAAGTATTAGAGGGGTCTGGCACCCACAAATGCATAATAATAATAATAATACCTGAGAAGCATCTGGTAGGACCTTTGGAATATAGAATAGAATATATTTTTATTGTCATTGTCCCCTTCAGGGACAACGAAATTACTTGGCTGCTCCATCCACCCAGATAGGGCACTCCACGCAAAAACAAAACAACTACAAAAACACTGATTAAAACCATACAGTATGATATAACAGGTAAGATTAGATGACTTCAAAGTCCAGGCTTCCCATTCAAGGCCGAGATCGCTCTGGAGAAGAAGCTGTTCCTAAGACGGCTTGTTCTTGTCGTCATCGTCCTGTATCTCCGTCCCGATGGCAAGAGCTCAAAGAGACGGTGACCAGGATGCGATGGATCTTTTACTATGTCCAGTGCCTTTCTGTGGCACCTCATGACCTTTGCACTGATGTAGCAGGGCTCTTCTTACGTTTTTTAAGCTTAACTCAAAACACTACTCCAAACACTACTTTTGGAGCTAGATGAAGCCCTTTGTCCATGCAGTGTATTGTGGGGTGAATAACTTCAGGCTTAGGGACCAGGTGTGACCCCCTTAGCCTCTCTCACTGAGGATAGTGGTGATGTTCGGGCAAAATTTGCCCAACCCTCAACAACAGGGATTCTGTACAGGAGTGTGCTGGGCATTACAAGGCTTAGCCAAGAATTTGTGGCATGAGAAAAGAAGCTTTGTGGACCCTCTCCAAAAATAATAGGTTCTGTGAAATCACACATACACACACACACATCAAAGATGCCCTGCCTTCTCCTTGAATGAGAGAATATTTTAATTCTTCATAGTCTCCTGTTCCCCTCCCAGAGCTATAGTTTCCAGAATGGCTTCACTCACAATCTAACCTTTTCACAGGGAACACTGATTGTTGTAGCTCTGGGAGGATAATGGGAGGGGAGCTTCTCCTAATAATTATCAGCACCTTTAACAAACTACAACTCTCAGAATTCTTTGGGGGAAGCCATGTCTATTCAGAGTGGTATCGTAGCTCTTTAAATCTATGGTGTAAATGTGGCCTTAATCATATTCTGTTCATTTTCTATAATATATATTAATTTCAGTATGTCTACTCTTGAGTAGAATTAGCATTGGCTACAGCCATGGAAAACTGTAATAAATGTTCCAAATGATTTTTTTAGAAAGCAAGGAAGGAAAAAGAAGCAGCTCTTTGAAAATAAAGAATGGCTGAAAAACTGGGAGACGTTAAATATAGGAGAATCTATGGTGGAGCCTCTAAAAATACCTGAAGAACAAAAAATTCTTTGGGTCATTTAAAATGTTTCAACTTTCCCTCCTGCCTGCATAGCTCACAAGGCAGCCACATCCCACAAGCCAAATACATGTGGGACTGATAGCCAGAAAGGGAGGCGAAAAAATTGCTATCCTTTTATTAGACATGGGGAAAGGAAAAGGGGTGTGTGTGGAGAGGGAGGGAAGACAGATCAGACTTGTCAGATCAGAAAGAACCTGAATGGAGAAAGAAGTCTGGGAGAATCCTGTTTGAAGTGCTTAGATGCTTTATAGTAAGTGTTTGGTTTTTTTTCTTCTTTAATGCTAAAAATGATGCAGGTTGAATAGCTGAAGGTAGACCAGGACAGTGACCAAGTAAAGAAGTTTAAGGGCATAAAAAATACCAAACCACTTTCTGGGGATCTTAAAGAGATACACACTAGAATAATAATAGGCAAACCTTGGCCCTCCAGATGTTTTGGGACTACAACTCCCATCATCCCTGACCACTGGTCCTGTTAGCTAGGGATGATGAGAGTTGTAGTCCCAAAACATTTGGAGGGCCGAGTCTGCCTATGCCTGACCTAAAACAAGTTTCTAACAAGACTTATTAGATCCAGTTACAGGTAGATAGCCGTGTTGGTATCTGAAGAAGTGTGCATGCACACGAAAGCTCATACCAAGAACAAACTTAGTTGGTCTCTAATGTGCTACTGGAAGGAATTTTTTTATTTTGTTAAGACTTATTAGAGACACTGTCAGGAAAACTAGGTGAGGAAGAGATCAAAGAGAGTGGGTTTGGTTTTTTGAAGCTCATCTTCTTTGATTACCGCCTTTAATTTGGGAAATGGTTTTGTTTTCCTGTCAGTTTGCAATGAAACCTCAGAGAACTTGTGTCCTTCAAGATCTCTATTCTTCCTTTGATTACTTTAAGGACATAAGGATATGCAATAGATGCAGATCAGCTCCATATACCAGTTTATCATGGCTTCCCCCAAAGAATCATGGGCTGGAGGAGGAAACTGATGAATAACTGTCAAATACCTTTACCCCATACACAGCTACAGTTCTAACTATCTCCTGATAATGGGGACCATAGATAATTATAGAAGTCCTTTTTGTTCCTTCCTTTGCCAGGACCTTGAATTACCGGTAACTAATCCTCCACTCCTTCCTTTCTCTTTACAGAAATACACATACAGCATTTTAATAAATGGCTTTTAGCTCCAACAGAAAATTCCCATTTCTGACTCACATTCCCTCCCCCTTTCCTTTTGTACTTATAATCTATGGGGCTCAAGGGATGGGTGAGAAATTAGTTTGCATTTAAAGGTGAATCTCCCTAACTCACACTGTACTAAACAACCTGAGAACTGAAACACAGCCACATTAGATGTATATTGGGGTAAATTTACACTTTTCATGAGGATTTCTTCCCCTGCAGCACAAATCACTGCAGAAATGTGGAGAACTAAATTTAAGATTGGAAAAAATGAAAAATCGTAAAAATTAAAAATAAAAATAAAAATTGAGGGAACAAAAATCCAGAAGTACTCCCAAGCTACCTACCTGCTGCTTCAGGTGGTGTGTAAGAGCAGGCAACCTCCCATCCATCTGGTCTAGTAAACCACCCAGTAACAGCGTCTCAGTCTTATCTGGACTGAGCTTCTGTTTCTTTGCTCTCATCCAGTCCATTACTAAGGCAGGACAACAGTCCAGCACATCCACTGCCTCACCTGCAAATGTAGAGAAATGTAGAGCTGCGTGCCATCAGCATATTGCTGAAAACATACTCCAAACCTCCAGATAACCCCACTCAAGATTTCATGCAGAAGATAATCAGCATAGGGGATAAAATTGAACCCTGAGGAACACCACATTGAAGGCTCCATGGGGCCGAAGAACAGTCCCCAAGCATCACCCTCTGGAAACGTCCATCCAAGTAGGACTGGAACCTCTGCAAAGTGGGGCCACCCACCCCTAAATTGGACAGTTGCTCCAGAAGGATATCATGGTTGATGGTATAGGAAGCTGCTGAGAGGTCAAGGAGAATTAATAGGGACACATTTTCCATGACTTTCTCCTGACAGAGGTATAGGGCAGCCAAAGCAGTTTCTGTGCTGAAACCAGGATGAAACCCTGATTTAAATGGATCTAGAAAATCAGTTTCCTCATGAGCACCTGGGTCTGGTGCTAATTAAATAACCAACAGTTGTAAGGAAGTAATGCTACTCATTATGCATAGAAGTGGTGTGTGTGCTCATCCGCACACACGTGCATGCATGCATGCATAACAACCCACACTGCAATCTCCAGGAGAATTCTAAATCAATACCACCCAGAGGAATGGAGCGTGTTCACACACTTCATCTTTGCTTGGCAGCAGTCTCTTGATCACCTTTTGGACCTGCTCACCCCACCAGCAATTTCCCTGATGCCTTTATTGATTTTTTAGCAGATTTCAAATCTCTTTGGCATACACAACCTCTAGAAAGTAAAGCCTAACATATTGCTCCCCTCTATATCGTTTCCACTTGCACTCCATATGTGTCTTATATATTGATACTAGTGCTGAGTTGAATGGTGTCCAGGTTCGATTTTTTCTTTTAAAGTAGAAATTTGTGGGGGGGGGAGGTATAATCTTGCTTTTCTTTATGGGTGCTTATAGCCACTATTTTCCTTCTCTGCTGTTTCTTAAATACCCCTTTCCCCCTCCATTCATCCTCAAGTATCCCAGCCAATCAAGGAGAATCTCATAGATGTGATAGTTTTTCTGGGACTTCCCTCCAAGGTGCATGGGATGCAATTCTTCTGCACTGGGGTAGCTGCTTCTACAGCATCCTGGGGGGTTTCATGAAGAACAGACTAAGGAATTGACTGCTAGTGTTCAGGTGTAGATAAGAACTATGTGCACCCATGCCAGGGGCATTCTGGTGCCAGTAATCTTTTTGGGAGCAGGTTTGGCTCATTGGGCACAATATTATGCACTGTGGTGGCATCATCAACTTAGCCTTCATCTTAGGCTCTCATGTCCTGGGTCTCTAGATGGTCCAAACTGCGTCCCCTGATTGAAAAGCAGATGTGGCATTGTGAGCCCCCAGAAATGCTGGTCATCTATCTGAAATAAAATGACCTGTGCTCTCACAAAGGTGTGGCCATCACAGGTACTTCAGGAGCCTGACCAATGGCCAGTCACATGTACACATTGTTTGGTCGTCGTGGATGCAGCGCCGTCAGTGGAGGGGATCTTGGGAGCCCCACAAAGTGGATGTGGCTTGATGGCAAGTCAACAAAGTGGTGGTATGCTTTGCCTTGTGATCCATCACCCCCTGTGCCATTCCACCAATGAGCAGGTGATCATTGCCCTACTGCCATGCCAACCCTTCCTGCATGCTGCAGCCAAGAAAGATTTAGCCCAGTTTTCATTCAGCTCCTGGTGTCCTGCTCCAGTTATTGTTCCCACTCTCACAGGCTACAGAATGCACCTGCCAGGGCAATACAAAAGTGTGTTATAGTAGGGGAAATTATCTTCAATAACATATATATTAGGCAAACCTGCCTACAAAATTGCGTACATAAGGAGCTATTTGCAATAAAATACTGATTGATTTTAATAAGGATTTTCATTAAAAAAAAATTTTTAAGGTAGACATGTGGAAAACTGAACTTATGGTTGGAAAAATGAGAAACTGAGAGAACCCAAAATTGACACATTATGCCATCTGTAGGTCACAATAAAGTCATTTCAGTTCAATCCTTGCCATTGTGTTTTAATTAAATCTGGTGGATGCATGGCAAGCAAATATCCAGGAAAAAGCAATGATATACCCCTGAATTTGATTTTAAGCATTGGAGCTGTCTCCTTAGCTTGAGAAGCAGCCATCGGCAGTGCAACACAATGCATCACACATTTGACACTCCTTGAAGAGTGTGCTTCTAAGAATGACAGCAGAGGGACATGAATTATCGGGAACTCTGAATCTTTGGGGACTGACAACATCTGTAGGAGTCAAGCTCCAGCTCCTCAATTTGGAAGGAAAGCAATTAATTAATTCAAAAGGGGGGGGTGGAATCTGACAATGTTGATGCTTATAGATTATGGTCCCACTGGTTTTTAAATGGATGACACATCAGAAGCCTTCTGCCAAAATATGCAAAAATATGCATAGGAGATAAAGTGAGGTCAGCTACTCAGCTAGTGTGATTTGATGTTCTCTGAATGTAAGACTTTCTTATAACTAATGCAACAAAGCAATTTATTAGAGGCAGTTATTGCTGCTAGTAGCTCAGATGCCTTGCAAAAATGCAGTGTGCATAGATCGTAAATTGCAGGTGTGCATATTTAATCTAAATATTTGGAAGAATTTCCTAACAGCAGGCGCTGTTGGGCAATGGA
The DNA here is from genome assembly GCA_034641385.1 of Darevskia mixta. NCBI lineage: Eukaryota > Metazoa > Chordata > Lepidosauria > Squamata > Lacertidae > Darevskia > Darevskia mixta. Next base: position 19,491,240 of record JAWWNH010000061.1, read on the forward strand.
ACAGGAGGAGGTGGTTGGTTCTTCTTTGCTTCTTTCCACATTTAGTAGAAAACATTAATATTGCTGAAAGCACCCTCCTGCTTTTGCACCTTATTGTTGTTGTTCAGTCGCTCAGTCGTGTCCGACTCTTCGTGACCCCATGGACCAGAGCACGCCAGGCACGCCTATCCTTCACTGCCTCTCACAGTTTGGCCAAACTCATGTTAGTAGCTTCGAGAACACTGTCCAACCATCTCATCCTCTGTCGTCCCCTTCTCCTTGTGCCCTCAATCTTTCCCAACATCAGGGTCGTTTCCAGGGAGTCTTCTCTTCTCATGAGGTGGCCAAAGTACTGGAGCCTCAACTTCAGGATCTGTCCTTCTAAAGAGCACTCAGGGCTGATTTCTTTAAGAATGGATAGGTTTGATTTTCTTGCAGTCCATGGGACTCTCAAGAGTCTCCTCCAGCACCATAATTCAAAAGCATCAATTCTTCGGCGATCAGCCTTCTTGGTGGTCCAGCTCTCACTTCCATACATCACTACTGGGAAAACCATAGCTTTAACTATACGGACCTTTGTTGGCAAGGTGATGTCTTTGGTTTTTAAGATGCTGTCTAGGTTTGTCATTGCTTTTCTCCCAAGAAGCAGGCGTCTTCTAATTTCGTGACTGCTGTCACCATCTGCAGTGATCATGGAACCCATGCACCTTATTACCCTTTGTATTTTCATAAGTTTTTCAACTAGGGCAAGAAATCAGGCTTTGGATGTCTATCTCTGCAATGAGAACTGCATGTACTTCCAATGATGCGCTAACTCAAGCCAAGTAATGGTAAAGGTAAAGGGACCCCTGACCGTTAGATCCAGTCGTGGGCGACTCTGGGGTTGCGGCGCTCATCTCGCTTTACTGGCCGAGGGAGCCGGCGTACAGCTTCCGGGTCATGTGGCCAGCATGACTAAGCTGCTTCTGGCAAACCAGAGCAGCGCACGGAAACGGCGTTTACCTTCCTGCAGGAGCGGTACCTATTTATCTACTTGTACTTTGACATGCTTTCGAACTGCTAGGTGGGCAGGAGCTGGGACCGAGTAACGGGAGCTCACCCCGTGCGGGGATTCGAACCGCTGACCTTCTGATTGGCAAGCCCTAGGCTCTGTGGTTTAACCCACAGTGCCACTCAAGCCAAGTAGTGACCATCAAATACAATATTAGTTCTTTGTAGACATCTGGTTGACCACTGTGAGAGCAGGATGGTATGCAATCCCCACCCCACAGAATGCACAACTTTTGTACTTTTGTTTGTTTGTTAGAGGTCTGCATACAAAATTCACAGAAGCATGATTTTTAAAGGTTGTCTGTGATTCAGTTTGTGTATTGGTTCAGGAAGCACCAATTAAGTAGGTTTGCATTACAATGCAAAGGGGGGGGAATCCCCTATTTTTATCTTAGTCTACTGCTGGCAAATCCATTCTGGAATTTCTGAAATCTACTACTGGAGTTTTGCTGAAACGAGATAAATTCATTCCACGCAACACTTTCTATAATTTTGGGCACAGCCTTGGAGGCTGCCTAAGATTGTACAGAGAGCTTTTCTGTTTCAGAGCTTCATGGTCCACACGTACTTAAGTATCTTAACCAATATTTCAGCCACATTCATTAAAGCATATATGGTAAATGGGTCAACATAAATGAACAACTTAATGAAGCTGTTGAATAAGAAGGAGAAACTGGCACCACATATTATATTAAGTACCAATTAAACAATTTAAATCAGGAGTTCCGAGGCTTACCCTGGATAAAATATAACATTTTTTCCAACAGCTCCCACCCAAACTAAAATATTACCATTTTATAACAAATTGGTTTAAAGTCAGATTTCTTGCCTAAGCAATTCAGAAAATGTAAAGTGGAAGAAGCAGTACTTAGAAGCGGGGGGGGGGGGAGGTTCTGATATTCATATAGAGTGGCACCTTGGTTCCCAAATGGCTTAGTTGTTGAACAAATTGGCTTCTGAACGCCACAAACCTGAAAGTAAGTGTTCCGGTTTGCGAACGTTTTTCGGAAGCCAAATGTCAGACGCGGCTTTCACTTGAGTACAGGAAGCTCCTGCAGCCAATCGGAAGCCGTGCATTGATTGAACGGACTCCTGGAATGGATTAAATTTGAGAACCAAGGTACCACTGTATTGTCAAAAGAGCCGCAGATGCCAAACCAAAATGGCTGCCATGGACAGCAAAACCAAAAAAGTGGCAGTACTACATACCAATGACTACCATCTCTCTCTCTCACACACACACACACACAGAGAGGGGGGACAGAATAGGCTTTGTATGTATGTATGTTGGAAGATTCAGGACATATTTTTTTTTAAAGAAATATTCAACTGGAACATAGTTAAACTATGGAACTTGCTCCCACATGAGGCAGTGATGGTGTCACCAACTTGTAGGGCACCTGGTTTTAAGTCAGAGAGACAGATTGGGAATGCAGCTGGTCTACTGTTACCCAGCAGCATCCCTGCTTTGGCTGGCTGAGGTGGTCTCTGGGGTATTGTTGGAGGACCCCAGGCAATACTCCTAGGTGACTTCAATATCCATGTGGAAGCTACTGTTGGGCCAGCTAGAGACTTAATGCCCTCTATGACAACCATGGGTCTCTCTCAAACGGTCATTGTTCCAACACATAAGGCAAGGCATCCACCTGAGGTCCTATTCATCCAAGTGATATGAGGGATTGAATCAAGATAGGATAATCATAGAATTTTAGAACTGGAAGGGACCCCAAGGTCCATCTCGTCCAACCCCTGAAACGCAGGAATCTCAGCATATTGTCCCTCGTCCGATTTGAATCGATACCAGAACATGCTTAGCTTTGCAAATGTGCTGGCGGTTTTATTGCTGCACCACTAGGAGGTATCCTCCACCTGCTGATAGACTTCAAACACCATCAGTGAAGCCCATGGGGCACCGGGTTGGACTACTTTAGCATCACTCTTCTGTTCCTAACATGTAGTTCACCTTCTTCCCACAGCCACTAGTTCTTGTCTCTAAACTAGGGTTGCCATATTTCAATCAGTGAAAATCTGGCCACAAAAGCTGTTGAGTGTTTTTGTTTCTTTCTTTGTTTGGATTTTTGTTGTTGTGGTTGTTGTTGTTTGGGGGGGTGTCAAAGTTTTTTAGCTATTTTTAAGGAAATTCACCAAAACCGACACTGCCAACGTGGATTGCCATGTCTGGATTTTCACGGACATTTCTCCCCCCCACCCCCCATTTCCACCTAGACACTGCTTCCAACTGCAGTATTCTGGCTATGGGAAATTCTGGACTTATGGCAACCCTATCTAAACCTCATTCATTTGTTGATGCCACTGCCCCCTGACTCTTCCAAACATAGTTCCCTCTACAACCTTATTTTTCTGTGACACCCAGAACAACACAGTTATGGCAGAAAGGCTGAGATAATAGGATATAGTTGAGTTGCTGGCAGTGTTTGGATATTCATTTCTCAGCTTAATAAACAAAGATATGACTAAGCCTAAGACTAAGCCAAACTGGGAAATATTGGTTGCCAATTTCAGAACAAGCCACAACCTTAAACTGCAGCTTCGAGCTGGTTTAAGGTCCTGGATTGTTCCCAAGCTAGTAATTATAGTTTCCTAGATGAGATGAAACAGGAAAATGTGGTTAATTGAAAACTTTTGTGCTGTATTCAGACACACTGTAAAAGGAGAGCAGAAAGGACTGCATGTACTGGCATGAGACTCATCATATTTCAGCCTTTTATGGTGAGATATGGTTGTTCAAAGTGGAACATTGCCACACTTAATATATTATTATTATTATTATTATTATTATTATTATTATTATTATTATTATTATATAACAATTAATTTCTTTTTACACAAATTGTAATCATCACAGAAATACCAACAAGCAGATAGAAGCAACAACAGCTTCCTCTGATGATGAAAAAAAATGCTACTAAACCTTACATTTTCACTGTTTTATTAGAATAATATAATAGTAGTTGGAAGGGACCCCAAGGGTCATCAACTCCAAACCCCTACAATCCATGCCTCCTTCTTAATATTCATGCTCCTGGAATTTAAAAAAATAATAAAATGGAGCTCCATTCTCATGAGTTATGGTTATCCCTTGTACTATATACAATATTGTTGTACTATTACTGCACAACAATACTGAAGTCATCATTAAGCTTATTGTTTGGATGATGGATACTGAGAGCTGCTCCTGGGCTTCCAAGGAGAAGAATATACTTGTCACTGTCTATACAAAGGACATTGTTATCATTTGTGTTTCAAGAATTCAATTTGCTTTTCCTTTCAGATTCCTGGAGAAGTGGGGGGAAGGAAAACATTTGTAAATTATTCCATTAAATGTTAATAACATCAACTAGAAGTGTTGTGAAATTACTTTTTCTTTTCTGTTTCTGCTGGTCCTGGAGACCAATTTATTTCCATGATATCTTGCGATCCCAGGAAGGAAGGAAGGAAGGAAGGAAGGAAGGAAGGAAGGAAGGAAGGCAGACGCCTAGCAAAGTTTCACAGCAGCCAGCATTCTCTTATTGCCATTATAAGACAACAAGGGAGGAGTTCATTGTGAGTTCTAGCACCTTTTTTTCTAGATAAATAGCACTGAATCCAACCATCAACATGGTGCTTGCAATTATGGCTATTTTGCTTGTAAACTTGTAATCACTTCTGTATGAAACCTGCCCTCTATCCCCCACCCCTACCCCCAGGTTTTCTTCCCTTACAAAAGTGGCTCCTGGTTTATTTTATTTTTATCCTGCCTCTTTCTTGGAGTGATTTAGAATATATTTAGAATATCTTTATACATTTGGCAGTTGTAGGGTTAAGCTTACCTCTCTGGTACAATGTGGCTGAGGGTAGTGCTTACACTTTCTTTCCGTTCAGCCGTTTTTCCAGGGCTTTGTGTTCTCCTCAGATGACCACACTTCCTGATCCGAGGTGAGGAAGCACATGGGAAAAACACAGTCTCTTCCACTGGGCTTTAGTTGAAGCCCAAGGAAGCTGGAGATTCTGGTTATCAAGTTCAGGGAAGGCCACAGCTCAGTGATAGAGCACCTGCTTTGCAAGGACAATGTTCCAGTTTCATCCATGGCATCTCCAGGCAGGGCTCAGAGAAACTCCTGCCTGTATGCAAAAGCTGGGTAGCTGCTGCTGCTAGCCATTGTAGATAATAGATAGATGGAACAATGCAGCTTCCTATGCACCTATATGCACCTGAGATCAGGGAAGTCTTTACTTTTTTTGGGGGGGGGAAATCAACCCACACTGACTTCTTTGAAAGAAAAATAGACTTTCCCCAACAAAACAGCAAGAAACAGCTGCCAGGAACACAACTGACAATTTCACTAGCTGCTTACAGATATGTCCTGCCCAAACTATCATAGGATTTTCAGGAAGTGTGGGCTCCTGGGAATGCTGACAAATGCAGACCACCAGAGAGATGATTTGCAGAAGGAAGGAAGGAAGGAAGGAAGGAAGGAAGGAAGGAAGGAAGGAAGGAAGGAAGGAAGGAAGGAAGGAAGGAAGGAAGGAAGACACTAAACCATTTTGAAATTATGCTATGCACACGGATAAAAACACCCCACACTTGACCCATGAGAATTTCACCTACAATTTCTCTCACCTTTCATAAGTCTCAAACAAATTTATTTCCTTCTTAATTGAGGAAGAATGGCAACACACTATTTTCAGCACAGCACTAATTATATTACTTAGCAGACCTTTCAGACAGACATCACAAGGATGTGAGTGGGTGGAGATTGGAAGAAGCTCTTAAAATGATTTATTGAAAGCAGGGCTTTCGATGTTCAGTTAATAGTCACAGGACAAACCTTTGACTGAATAAAGCTTCGCCAAAGTAAATCAATTTGAGTTACTGTCCTCCTCCATCTATGCCTGAATCTAGACACATGTTGCATTCATTGTTTGAACATATTCTTTCATAATTCAACAGTTTGCTTTCCCTCCCTTTGCTTAGCTATGGATATGTGTCATTTGAAAAAAGAAAAAAGCAATTGCCTTGGCGGGATGAAATCTGGGAATGCTTAGTCGGGATGCTGATTGCTCTTTTTGGAAACATCTGGCCCAATTAAAGTCAGGCTATGGATGCTATCTCATCTGAGTGGCACAGGGAGGTTAATTTGAATGTGCCCCAAAGGCAAAAATCTGTTTGGTGCCTTTGGCGGTGGGGGCTGGGAGTCTAATCAATAAGACAAACATTTTTGTGATGGATGCAACTAAATAGAAACAGCTTGCCTCTTTTTGTTTTCAAATAGGCCTCTGGAGTTTGAGCATACTTTCAAAAGGCCATGGCTGTGGAATTTCCAAATCCTGAAATTTGAACGATATCATAGGAATCAGAGGTGCACCAAATTCAGGCCTATTGCATCTAATCAGGCACCCTCCCAAGTCAGCATGTATAGGATTTCAGCCATACATTTTTGTCCTTATGATTTTTAATTGCATGGTAATATTTCATTATTATTGTTAGCCACCCAAAGAATCTGGCAGGGCTCTTCTTGTTTTCTTTTTTATGAGTTGGAACTGGTGCTGCTGCTCAGGTGTAGCTCATGGAGGTGAGCCCCAAGATTTTTACAGGACCCATGCGCCTTTCCCTTCCTTTTGTAACTGAAAAAAAAAGATTTTATTTTTTATACCTCAAAGCCCACCATCTTCACTCACTGGATACATTTATTACACATCTAATTATCCATATGCAAATTTGCCTGTGTCCTCAAAGTCCTTTAAGTAGTACCAAGTACCTAACACAGGGCTGCCGCCCGTCAGGGCAGAAACCAGTAAGATGTCCAGGGAAATCTGGTGAGACTTCACCAAAAAAAAAAAGCTCAACAACTCTGGGCAAAACTTTAAAAAGCTCCACACTTTTTGAAATATGGCAACCCTAACCTAACAGCACCCCTGGTTGGAATCCAGCTGAAAGGATCAGGCAACTAGAGACCTAATCATTTGAATGGCATACCTAAATGCAGTCTGGAGTGGAGCTATGTGCCTGATGCTGGTTCTTCTTTTTACTAGCACAGGTTGTGCACAGGTGAATGGGACATTGCATTAGCTCCTCCTTACATGCAGGAACATGACTGGGATGCCATGTGTGGATACAGACAACTGCACACAATTTTTGTTTTGAAAGACAACCTGATATTGGGGACACGGGTAAAAGCAAGGCCCACTGCAGTCTGTGGGAACATAGTAGTACAGTGGTAAAAAAAAAGGGTAAAAAGGTAAAGGTACAGTGGTACCTTGGTTTAAGAACAGCCCTGTTTACGAACTATTTGGTTTACGAACTCCGCAAAACTGGAAGTAGTGTCCCAGTTTGCCAACTTTTAACTCGGTCTAAGAACGGAAGGCGAACAGTGGAATGGCACCGGCGGCGGGAGGCCTCATTAGGGAAAGCGTGCCTCGGTTTAAGAATGCTTTCGGTTTAAGAACGGACTTCGGGAACGGATTAAGTTCGTAAACTGAGGTACCACTGTAGTCTCATAGTGTTATAGGTTTGGGTCCTTTCCAAATCTGTTATCCTTTGTTAAAGCAATGACATCTTAAAGAGTTTGCTAAGAAGAGATGTGTGGCCATAGTGGCAACTGAATATTCTTCCGGAAAGCGATAGGCATTTCTTCACCCACCTCACTTGGTTGGAGACCATGTCATCCTAGGAAGGAAAACAATAGGCCGATGGAGTTAGTTTTTGTGTGTGAATTTTGGCTGATGCTGGAAGCTGGAGACACAGATGCTTGTGGTGCTCTGTGATGAACCCAAAACTCTGTTTTGGGGATCCTCTGGAAATTTAATGGGGAGGCAAGATCTGTTGCAGGGTTAATGCTGTGAGCCCATCCAACTTGTGCTCAGGTTGTGTGTGTGTGCACGCAAATAAATTCATATGTCCTAAAAACACCACAGTCTCAATTGACCTTCATTCCAAGGAAACTGAAATCTGAGTAAGTGCTAGAACCCCTGGACTCCCTTATGGTCAGAGATTGGGGTGTGTGCAACAATAGGAAGCTGCCTTATACTGAGTCAGATGATTAGTCCATCAGACTCAGTGTTGTCTATAGTGGCCCAGCAGCAGCTGTCCAGGGTTTCAGACAGGAATCTCTCCCAGTTCTCCTTGAAGATGCCAGGAATTCAGCCTTGAACCTTCTACATGCAAGGCAGGTGCTCTGCCACTTTCCTTTGGCCCTTCCTGTACTTGGAAATGCCCTTCCCGTGGGTGACACATGCAAAGGACATGGATTACAGACCAAATGTATGCTCTTTTTCTTGAAAGCTACCCATCTAAATTAAAGTTGGTCATTTGTTTGTGTGGTTTCCCATCTCTCAGTATGATGTCATCAAGTTCTACAAAGACATACTCCTGACTGTCTTTTCAGGCAACAAGAATGGAGCCATCCCTCTAATAACCAATTATTAGCTGAAAATACCTTTATACCTCATTGGAAACTGGCAGGTAACTGGCTATTTTGATCCTGAACACCTTTTTGACTCTGCATATCATATTCTGTTGAGCTCAGGTGCACCTATGACTAAGGTAAGTCTTAAAAGTTCTCTACCAGAAACAAAAATTGTCTGAATAATAATAATAATAATAATAATAATAATAATAATAATCCAAAACAATAAGATAAAATCCAGAAATCAACATTTCAGCCACAGGACAGTGTGTGAATATGAATGAGGGCCAATTGGCTTAATGTTCACACCTCTATCGAGGAGAATCTTTTTTGTCTCTTTTTTTCTCTTTGATGCAAGACATCCAGAGCAGTCTATGAACAAGCTTGAAGGCAACATTGATTTTGTGATCTTTTCTTTTTCCTTGAGAGAATTGCTAGTGCCAGCTGGTAATTGCATAGGGAGAAGTATTGGAACGATTTATATATCCAGAGGATTTCCTTCCTATTTGTGGCTAAAATGAACTAAAAACGTGTTTCCTCCCCCACACTTTCCCACCAGTGCAATTGCTTCACAGGTACCTTAGATGATCTTCAGAAAACTGATAAACCTGAGGACAGTTCAATACAACCAGAGAAGTTGCAGCACTGAAATCTATGCTGGGGACATGATACTAAGTGTGTCATGGTGCCCACTGTGCTGCATATGGAAAGCTGCCTTATACTGAATCAGACCATTGGCCCATCAGTATTGTCTGCACTGACTGGCAGCAGCTTTCCAGGGTTTTAGGCTGATATCTTTCCTAGCTGTGGGGAGATGGGTAGCATTGAACCTGGAGACTTCTGCATGGAAAGCTCCCAGCCTTTCCAACCATTGACTGGGGAAACAATGTAGGAGTAAACCATGTGTTTTGTCCTGAGCATTCAGGAGAAAGAACACACATACAAAAAAGAGTAATAAATAAAATTCATTTCTATTTGCAAGGGGGGGGGGAGCCACAGTCCTTCTGTAGTTCTGCCTTCCACAGTTCGAACTGGTGTGGAGATGAAATTTTATCCCATGGTTTTCCTCAACAATTATCCAGCAATTAATGGGAAAATAAACTACATTTGAACATTACCAAAGTAGGGGGGAAAGTATTGGTGAATTTTGCATGGATGGGCTGCAGAATATTCGTCATTCTTACCTCACTTCCAAGGTGGTCAAGCAATGTTTGTAAATGGATGTCTTTTCATTCTGCAAATCATCTCAACAGTAGTTTGTGCTCTGCAGCCTTACTGCAGTTTCCACCCACATCATTCAGCCCGGACACTGAGGTCCAGTGCTGAGGGCCTTCTGGAGGTTCCCTCACTGTGAGAAGCGAAGTTACAGGGAACCTGGCAGAGGGTCTGCTCTGTAGTGGCACCCGCCCTGTGGAACGCCCCCCCCCCATCAGATGTCAAGGAAATAAACAACTATGACTTTTAGAAGACATCTGAAGGCAACCCTGTTTAGGGAAGTTTTTAATGTTTGATGTTTTATTGTATTTTTAATATTTTGTTGGAAGCTGCCCAGAGTGGTGGGGTAATAATAATAATAATAATAATAATAATAATAATAATAATAATAGGTGCCTGTGCTTCCTGAAGAGCAAACAAACATGATGTCATCAGCTGGACTAGCCTGCAAGTTTATCAGGTCCTGCTTGCAGGCTCCCCAGATAAATTTGGTTGGACATTGTGAGAACTGGACTAAGGCCACATTCACACCATACATTTGGAGCACTGTGATACTACTTTAAGCAGTCATTACTATATCCCCAAATCTCTGAACCATACAATAATAGTCGGGAGATGTGGAGAACATTCAACACTATTTGTTATGATGCCATTTATATACATCCCCTAGACAAAAATTCCTTGATTACATCCTTTGCTCTCTCTCCAACCAACCTCCCCTTGAGCAAATCTCTTATTTTGCTGGCTGGCAGTAATGTATTTATTACTGCACAGGTTGCAAAATTTGCCTTGGCTGCAAGTAAGTTGAGAGCTAGGCACCAATAAAAGTACCATAAGGGGGAGTGTGAGAAGTAGAGTGCTTAACTTATGCAGGTGTGATTTTTGCATTTTTATATGTTTGCTTTGCTGTTGTTGCTGTTCAGTTTTAAATTAAATATTTCTATTTTACGCTTTGTGACCAATTGTGACAGCTTATAGCTTTTAGCAATAAAGATTTCATTCATTCACTCTAAGCAGCCACTGCTTGCACCAAACAATGCTGGGAGATATACCATAATTTTTGCCCCATAAGACGCACTTTTTTCCTCCTAAAAAGTAAAGGGAAATGTCTGTGCATCTTATGGAGCAAATGTGTGGCCGATCGCTGGCTTCCTTTCCGGCCCCGGCCCCTTGCCCAGGCCTCCATTGTTGAATGTTCTGCAGACAGAGGCTGTTTGTTTCCCCACCGACATGTGACTGGCTGTGTCTGGAAACTGTAGAAACGGCTCCCTTTCCTTTCCTAAAGAAGCTGCACAACTGTGAGCTGATCCTCAAAAAAACAGGGCTTTCCCCCTTTCCTCCTCTAAAAACTAGGTGCGTCTTATGGTCAGGTGGGTCTTGTGGAGCGAAAAAGGTAGTTTGTTAGGGGTGCTATATTATTATGGGATTTATTTTTTTAGTGTTGGTTTGAAATGATTCCTGCTTTGATTGTAAGACCCTTTGAGCATGATTTGTATTGGGGGGGGGGGAGCAGCACACAATGAGAATGAATGAATGAATTACTTATCAGGAGGCCCTTATTTCCCTCGCGGTTCCTTGTAAAGAGGGATAGTTAAACCATTCTGTGAAGGGAACAGTAGATCTGCTAACAACTCTCATCAAACTTAACAAACTTCAACTTCCAACTATAGTTTCTATGGGAAAAGTCGTGAAGAAGTGGTATCTTAGTGCTTTAAATGTATAGTGTTAATGTGGCCTTGATGGGTTTTGGGCCTGATCCAGCAAGGTTGCTCTTATGTTCATATGAAGAGATGAGCCAGACTGATGGTTGGGGTGTGTGTGTGTGTGTGTGTGTGTGTGTGTGTGTGTGTGTGTGTGCATTTTCAGTTGACTCCAAAGAGGAAGTGATGCTGCTTCACACTGACGGCTGCTTGACATGCAAACAGCTCTACTCTTCCATGCTTCCTTTTTACTCCCTATTTGTGGTATCAGATTATTGGCAACTGAGAGTATTGCCTATCACATGCACACATGCAACATCCTTAAAGCCCTCTGGCTGTTCTTTTTTTCTGTCTTTGACTGAAATATGTCAAGTCAGATTTCCCTTCTTTTCACTCCCAAACAGAAAGTCATTTTTCTCTGACGCTTGGCATTTGTGCCAGTGACTCCGGGTGACATGTAACCCTCCTTGTTCCTGTCTTGGTAAAAAGCGAGCCAAATGCAGTTGGTGGAGGGGGAGGAATCCTCTCCTTCCACTTTCATGTAGAAAACACTGCTCTCTCCAGCCATATTTAAGACAAAAGGTTGTTCTGAAGGACTTTCACTACTTTGGGGTAGTGGTTTAGTAATGGGTTTAGTAATGGTTTACTACTATTGGGTTCCTCAGTTCCCTGGCCCAAATAAATATACCTTGGCTTCATAACCCCCAATTGACCTACCTGGTGAATTGCTGAGTGATAAATACATGCCAGCGTAGCATCTGTCCAATTGTGCTATCAATCAGCTGTTCTCTCTCATTTTATTGTTCCTATTGCATCCCCCCACCCCCAGGATTATTAGCAGCATTGCGTAACCTTGCCACAATTTGCTTCAGGAGTAGGACACCAACTGTAAGTATTTTTAGAGGTCCTTCAGGGTAGGAAGTGATTAACTCATAACTGATTGCACTGTATTAAATTGGTTTTATAACCCAACTACCTGGGCTCAAGAGATGGTGCTTGATGGACTAAAAAGCCAATGACTTAAAATAGATGTAAGTTAAAAAGTACTCTTTGCATGTGTGCATAAGCTCTTTAGGTATCCTGTGCTGGATAAGAGTATCCTGGGTTGCAGTACTTATTTTGTCTTTGAGCTCGACATTACAATATGTGAATTCCTGCAATTTCCCTGGGTGTCCTTGGGGGAGTAAGATAAATAGGATCTACCCCTCTGACACTGCATTCAGAGCTCCAAACAGAGAGGTGGGTCTGATGCTAGAGCCTCCCTCCCTGCCACCATCATCTTCTCAAACATGCTGGCCCAATGAACATTTGAGTTCTGTCATCTGTGGGGTCAAAAAAGGGGCTTCCAGAAGCATTCTGAGGAACAGCTTGGATTCAAAGTCCTCCACCCTGGTCTCCTGACATGCTGCCCCAAAGCTGGGGAGAGATATAGTCACACTCTTGAGCATGATTGTTTCCAATGGAAAGACAAACATTGTATAGCAGAACTTGAGGCTTACATCATATATCCCCATTAGGATCACACTGTAAGAATTATAATTCCATGTCAGGAACTGTGGACCTTGACAACATTATTTCCTGCAAGCTCCCCACTATATGTCAGGAGCAAGCCAGTAGTAATTCACATGAAGTAAGTGGAGTTATCTCTTTATTAGAAGAAACAGGATCTGCGCAGGAGTGTCAGGTCTTCTTCAGTAGGTCTTGCCCCTACAAAGCAGTTGAGGAGACTGTCCCCTCCTCCCCAGAAATATGAGACTGTGCCTGCATGCTTTTCTTTGCTCCTCCCGCTTCATGTCTCTTTTAGTTCTGGGAGATCTGGGGGAAAGGGAGCTTATTGCAGCAGGAGGGCTAGACACCCATGCCTCTTCACCAGCTGGACTCTCTGCTTCTTGGTCTCTCTCCTCTCCTGCTTCTGTCTCTGTTTCTGCTTCTAGACTTCTCTCTGCCGCAGACTCTCCCTGCTCACTAAGGCCTCTTACTTCCTCAGCTTCTGACACCTCCTCCCTCAGTCTTCTCCCTCTGATCACTTATCGTCATCCCACCACCAATCCCTGAGCTCTAAGCCTTCTTCCCTTGGGCGTTCCCCAGCTGATTCCTCCTACCATTCCTCTGCGTCCAACCAGTCTCTGACACTATGTTCTTCCATGTGAAATGGACCTGTGATGGTGTGTCCTAAATACAACTCATTACCAAGCTTAAAACCATGGAGAGACCTGGTCTGAACAAAGACATTGGATTCTTATCTCATTATACATGACAAAGCTATTTTTAACCTTCTCACCCCTTGCTTTTTCCTGTAAGACTAATTGCAGTCGTTAACAGTCGTCAACAGGTTTACCACAGCTATCAGCCTATCACCCATTCCCACCACCCTTCTGAGTAATACCCCTCCCCACCCTCTCACTATATATAAGGGTCTGGTGACTTCTGTTTCAGTGTATCTGAAGAAGTGTGCATGCACACGAAAGCTCATACCAAGAACAAACTTAGTTGGTTTCTAGGTGCTACTGGAAGGAATTTTTTTTATTTTTTATTTTGTTTTGACTAAATACTTTGTGAGACATAACCAGTCCTCTAATTTCTGAGTAAGTTTATTTTCTCCCATGATAGAGGGGTGTATGTTTTTGCCATGTTATCAGGATGCTTTATAATATATTCAGAATTTCAGTGGGTGTGAAACTGAGCTTAAGCTATTGTTACAATGTGTCTATGGGTAGTGTGCATTTTCCTTCTATTAAGCGTTTCTCCAGCATTCTTCAGATCCCTGACTAGCTGTTCTTCATGATGCAAAAAAACAAACAAAACAACAACAACTCTACCCTTAAAATAAGGTGACCACAACAAAACTCTGCATCCCACCCATGAATATTTCAGTAAAAAAATATGTCCCCTTTGATAATTTTCAAAGACCACTTCAAATGCAAAAAAAGGGGGGGATTGGGAAAAGCACTAATTCTAACTCTTAGGATGAGCAAAGAACTTCCCTCATCAATCCCTGAACACTGTCTCTGCTCCTAGTTCAATTCCCCCCCTAAGTTAGATTCCTCCACTTTAATTATTTTTTTTACCTGAAACTGATTTTCTGCAACTTAACACCCAGCCACCCCCATTTCTAATTAATTTATGTAGCTCCAATGCCCTGTGATGCCTGGAGAAGCCAACTAGAATCCTGTATTTCCTCCAAACCTCTATTCTGGCTTGAGTCAGCAGTTTCTGACATTAATTTTCAGCGAAGGTGAGGATATCTCATTGCAGAGGCACTGCAGCAGAGCAGTTAGTTATTTGCTGATGCCCAGACCCTCTCAATCACTTCTCTGGATGGATTCCCCTCCCTCTAATGCATGCATGTCACATCTCAAGAAAATGGCAGCTTGCCATCTCCCTCGTCAACAGAGCAGGCTCCTGAAATTCAGACAGACCCTTCAAGGTGGTGGTTGATGAGTTTTCCAATTCTTGGTTGAAAACTGCATTTCAAAATTGTACACTTAGGATAAACAAACACTTGCTTATCCCTCCTGAAAACTAAAGCTTGTCTGTACCAGGTTTGCCCTTGACGACTAAACTTTACAGTGCTTTTGTCTGTAGGTGAGGTAGCCCTTTTCCTGGATGACCCCATGCCCTGTGAATCACCTGCTTCCACCTGTGTTGTGCTTCTTCATAGAGAATGCAGAATAAGTCAAGCAAAAGTAGCATTTTGTGTGTTCCCTCTATGATGCAGGGGGACTAAAAATGTTGTCCAGACATCCAGAGGTCTGTCTTGGGTAAGATTAACAGCACCAATCCACAGCCCTAGGAGTCTAGGAGCTTCTGATTGTATAGTATTGTTCAACCCAGATAGGGTTGGCCAGGTTGGGCAGAGTTGCTATTCTAGCCTCAACGCAGGGGGGTTGCTGTTGCTAAGAGGAGGAGGGTAATAGTGATGGGGAGGCTAGCACAGTGCAAATGCATCAGCAGGAGTACTGGATTGGCTCTGCCAGTGTGTGTGCACTGCACTGACCTCTCCTCCACCTCCCTCCCTCCCTTCCAATGAGCAACAGTGACCCCACCTGCAAGAAAACGAGTGTAGCAGCAGTGCCCCACCTGGTGAGACACTTCTGGTTCAACCAAGCATGGATCTAACTGGCACCTAATGGGAGACCACTGGGATGAGGCAGCAATTTTTTATTTTTTAAAAGTTCAAAATACTGGTTCCCTTACAAAATGCCAAACAACTCCAACTCTTCCCCAACCCAAACTTGGAATCTCAGCTAAAGCATCCATGACAGGTGGCCATCCAACCTCTGCTTAAAAACCTCAAAGGAAGGAGAGTCCACCACCTCCCAGGGGAGACCGTTCCACTCTCAAACAGTTCTTAGTTGGTAGTGGCAGTAGGAGGAAAGAGTCACCGTATGACTTCCCCATGGACAGACATGTAGCAACAGTAACTAGCAGGGATGTTCCCTCCACATGTGCTTGGGAAGGGAAGGGTCATGACTCAGTGGCAGAACATCTGCTTTGTGTGCAAAAGGTGTCAGGTTCAATCCTCAGCATCTCAAGGTAGGGCTGGAAGGCAACCATATAAGAAATCCTGGCGAGAGCTGCTGTAGGCAGTTCTTGACTTGATGGACCAATGGTCTGACTCAGTACAAGGCAGCTTCCTATGTTCATTACTCTAATGGGATGCGGGAAAGGACCCATAGAATAATAGAATCATAATATTATAGAGTTGGAAGGAAACCCAAGGGTCCTTTGGTCCAATACCTTGCAGTATTGGGAATCTCAACACATGGTCCCCCATCCAATTTGAAACCATACTAGACCCTGCTTTGCTTTGCAAATGTACTAGTAGTTTTATTGCTGCTGCGCCACTTTTGCTGAGGGCCCCTTCAAACCCAGAGCTATCTTTGCACAGTGCCACCACATAGGAAGTATGCCAATGCTGCAGAGGCACATTCCTCAAACTTGATTCAAGCATGACTTATGCCATGTGTTTTTCACTTATTGCCATCAGATTTACACTGGAACTGGGATGGATGACTGGAAGTCCCATCCACATTGGAATTAATATTATAGGGTATAAAACAGCACCAGATCTTACTGGGTTATATGAAGGAAGTCATCTCTGGAGAGGATATTGTCCTGATAGCATAAACACAGTGGAATTAGCAAAATTAGAGCTTGGAAGAGAATGAAAAATACCAGGTGTCCCCACCAACACAAAGATTCAAAGGAAATTGTGGAATGTGTCAGGCATATCACATTATATTTGTGGCCCACACACATTCTGGTATGCTCTTCAGGAGTAACAGCCATCATTGATGATGATAGTGGTGGGACTAATTACCCAAGTAGTCTTTTAAGCAGTTTATAAAGTATGAAAACCAGTGGCACAAACATTGAAATACAAACATCCATAATATAACAGACAATAAAACAATCCTATGAGAAACAAAAACAGCAACTAAAACAGGAGAGTCAGGTTGAAAGAGCAAGAGAATGCTTGTGCATCTTCAAAAGCCAATGGAATATTTCAGCAGGGAGTGCATTCCACAACTCTGGCTCCACCAGTGAAAAATCCCACCTCCAATGGCTTGGAAAGTATGGGGGTGCCATCACGCTGCCGCAGCTGTGTGCAAATAGTCCTCCGCTCATGGCTACACCCTCCGCTGCCGCCTCTTCACCCCCACAGCAAGGATGGAGGGGCAGCAGGAGCAGCAGCAGCGGTGGCAACAGCAGCTGCAAAGGCCACCACCTCCCTGAGGTGCACAATCCCCGCCCATGTCTGCTCTTGCTCTAACCGCCGCTGTCTCGGGCACGGTGGGGTGGTGGAGGTGCGGGTGGGTGGAGAGAGGGAAAGAGAGAGCGACCAGCCCGGCTCTCCCTCTCTCGCACACCCAACGCCTGACTCTTCTGATGGAGCGGGGAAAGGGGCTGGGTGCGTGAGGCAGAGGGAGCGAGCAGAGCCACACAGATGTTTGCGGTGCTATCAGCAAACTGCCCGTATGGGCTGCGGCGGCTTCAGCCATGAGCAGGTGATCCTGCCACTGTACGTACGGGGCACGCATGCACTGCACGGTCGGTTTGCCCCACCCCCCGCCCCGGGTACCGTTCATGCTTTGTTTGCCCCTCCCCACCTCCACATCACCACAAGTCCCATATCACCAAGCTGTTGCAATACTAACTGGATCTTACTGTTCCTACTAGAACATGATGGGGAAGTCAGTCTTTCAGGTTATCTGGTCAAGAGTTGTTTAGTGCTAGATATGCACCTTACTTACATAATTCCAATTCAAAGTGCTGGCGCTGACCTATAAAGCTTTACACAGCTCAGGACCTCAACACCTTAAGGACCACCTTTCTCCATATGAACTGACCCAGACCCTGCACTTGTCATCTGAGGCCCTTCTATATGTCCCATCCCACCCACACCCACCCTGAGAGGTTCAGAAAGTGGCAACATGAGAATGGGCCTTTCCTGTGGTGGCATCCCATCTGTGCAATGCTGTCCCCCAAATCATAGAATCATAGAGTTGGAAGGTACTCCCTGTCAGGATGTCCTAAACACAAGTAGAACCTTGGCAGAGACACATGCTCGACTGGCATGTTCCCTCCCTCCTGGGCGATTGCTTCAAAAGCATTCCTCAGCCTGAACATCACAGCAACTGATGCCAAGAAACATCAGCACACTTACTGATCTGCAGAGTGTGCACAGTTGCGTAACAGAACTCAGCAACTCAGCATTTAGGCTAATCTACTTTATTTACATATAAACACACACAGAGCATTTCAATATGGCTCCCTCTCTCTCTAGCATCAGACAGCAAAGAGAAAGAACAAAGGACAATTGTCCCACTTCAGGGAACACAGTAAGACAAACATCCTGTCTTCGTCACATGCCATTCCTGTGGAATCAAAACACACACCGTCATGTGATAGACAACAAATCCATGACTGCACATGGGGAATGAATCTCCAACACTCCCAACGGTCATCTAGTCCAACCCCCTGCAATGCAAAGAGGCTCACCTGGTGCCATCATTACATGTCTTTTGGCACCAATCAAAAACATTCCTCTTTACTCAGGCCTTCAGTAAACAAATAATCTATGGCCTATTAAATGGGGGGTTATTATTATATGATTATTATCATTACACTGCCTATTATCATTATACTGCCTTATGCGGCCTAGGACCCTCGTACCTACAGGACCGCCTCTCCCATTATGCCCCGCAAAGGACCTTAAGGTCTACAAATAATAACCTGCTGGAGATCCCGAGCTACAAGGCTGCCAGACTGGTGTCAACCAGGGCCAGGGCTTTTTCAGTTCTGGCCCCAACCTGGTGGAACACTCTGTCACAAGAGACTAGGGCCCTGTGGGATTTGACATCTTTCCGCAGGGCCTGCAAGACAGAGTTGTTCCACCTGGCCTTCGGGTCGGACACTTAAAGTTTGATGGTTCCCTCCCCTTGGTTTGGTAATGGGTGCAAATGAATCAGCATTTTAAACTGGTTTTTAACTTGTATTTTAACTAATTGGTTTTTATATTCTATTGTGATTTTTGTTGTTGTTAGCCGCCCTGAGCCCGGTCCCGACTGGGGAGGGCGGGGTACAAATAAAAATTTATTATTATTATTACTATTATTAATGTATATTTATAATGTTGCGACATCGCCCTGTGATCTTTGGATAAAGGGTGGTATATAAATAAAATAATATAAATAAATAAACAATAAATAATATAAAACAGAATTTGTGTGTGGGTTAGAAATGGCCACCATTTTATTGATGCTGACAATGGAATGGTTTGCCATGGCAGAGGGCAAGAATCCCAATCTTGATTAGTCTGCCTACTGCACAGTGGTTGCCACCCAACTCTTCTGCTGGGTCACCACTAGGGAGTTGACCACCTGGGGACCTTGATGGTGTCCTGGGTGTGTTGGCTCAGTCTCCTCCCTGAGTAGCAGCTAATGCCATGCAGTGGTGTACAAACTTTTTTCAAACAGGGCCAGATTTCATGAAGTGAAGGGCTGACCAAAGGGCCAACCAGAGTTGTTAACCTTTTTTTAGGATTGAAGTTGTTCAGCTTTTTTTAGGGTGGAGGTTGTTGAGCTGTTAAAGGATTGAAGTTGTTGAGGTGTTTTTTTAAGGATTTTACCCCAGGAAATAAACTGCCACAGGGACAGGATTAAACTGACCAGCGGGCTGGATTAGCCCCCCAAAACGGACTGTGGACATGCCTGCATAGTGAGACACACACATCCCAGGACTCCTTATGTGAATCCCTCTTATTAGCTTAGAGATCCTTCCCAATACACCCTTGCCTCATCCAAGGTTTTTAAAAGAATGGGACGCGGGTGGCGCTGTGGTCTAAACCACTGAGCCTCTTGGGATTGCTGATCAGAAGGTTGGCAGTTCCAATTCCTGTGACGGGGCGAGCTCCTGTTGCTCTGTCCCAGCTCCTGCCAACCTACCAGTTCAAAAGCATGCCAGTGTAAGTAGATAAATAGGTACTGCTGTGGCAGGAAGGTAAACACCGTTTCTGTGCGTTCTGGTTTCTGTCACGGTGTTCCGTTGCTCCAGAAGCGCTTTAGTCCTGCTGGCCACATAATAATAATAATAATAATAATAATAATAATAATAATAATAATAATAATTTATACCCTCCCATCTGTCTGGGCTTCCCCAGCCACTCTGGGCAGCTTCCAACAAAAATATTAAAATACAATAATCCATCAAACATTAAAAGCTTCCCTAAATAGCGCTGCCTTCAGATGTTTTCTAAAAGTCAGATAGTTGTTTATTCCCTTGACATCTGGTGGGAGGGCATTCTACAGGGCGGGTGCCACTACCGAGAAGGCCCTCTGCCAGGTTCCCTGTAATTTGGCTTCTCGCAGTGAGGGAACAGCCAGAAGGCCCTCAGTGCTGGACCTCAGTGTCTGGGTAGAACGATGGGGGTGGAGACGTTCCTGGAAAGCTGTCTGTGGACAAACGCCAGCTCCCTCAGCCTGAAGCGAGATGAGCACCACACCCCATAGTCGCCTTTGACTGGACTTAAACCATCCAGGGGTCCTTTATCTCCTTTACCTTTACCTACCTATTGATTAAAAAATGCAAAATTGAACTCATTTATACAAGGGTCTTGCTCAAAGGAAGGTGAAAATCTACCACTGGCATGGCCAGGGCTGCACTTGGATGCAGCCCTGGTCCCAATTCCACTAGGGAAACAATAAACAGAAGCTTGCTTTCATGAGCTGATTCCCCTTTCCTAGATCAGGACCTATGCATGCAATTCCATGCAAGGATAAATGGTGCTTCTTTTTCTAGCGCACTGTAGATTTTACCGGGTCTCTTCAAACAGGAGGCATTTATGAATAAACTCTTCAGAGCAAGCAAGGCTTCTTCAGTTCTGGGGATATGAAGGGCAGATGGTCAGTGTATTAATCCCAGACAGAAAATCTGAGCACAATTCTGGCAGGATATAAAGTTCTGAAATGAGAGAACAGGAACAAGATGACAATTTATCTCAGCCAAATCTGGTTGGAGAATAAAATACCAGCAGCAATTGCATCCTCTGTGAAGTTAAAGAGATTTTTGTAAGTGCTTTTGGAGAAGGGGAACAAAGGTCTAGCAGTTGGGAATTCTTGATTCTGGATTACCAGGTGAGTTTTATAGATAGGCTTATTTTTTGCAGACCTGTGATGATTTTTTTTAACCTTGCATAGAATTTCCCTTTGAAGCACCAGGGATCATCAGACTAACCCAGAACCATTATCTGATATCTCACCTAAAGTTGTGACCAAACAACACATTGAAATATAAAAAGAGAAGAAAAAAATATTTAAATTTCCAGATAAATGGTAGCAAGATAACACACGCAAACCTGCTTCTTTCTGAATCTCTTCTCTGAGTGCATGTAATGGTCTGGGATAAAAGGCACAAAGGATTTCATTTTATGTTATTCACACTCAGAATAAACAAATTTGAATTAATGGATATGGCTAACTTTATTTATTTAAATGGACTTACTCTAAGTAAAACTTAGTTGGCTATAATCCAAGTGTCTGCACCAGTCCCCAAGCTCACACAAAGTGACTCTGGTCAGGTTAGGGCAATTACCTTCATCCCCTATAGCCCCCTATGACACCACTGATGGGGGTCTGGAAAGCCCCCGGGAAGGGTCTGGAAAGCCCCTGGGAAGGCTATCTGGGATGTTTAGGGGGCATGGGTGGGAGGCTGGGTTATGTCATACCCACTGTGCAAACACCATTCCACTTAAATAAACTTTGGGTCCAACAAGAGGTCTTGTGGTTCATCTTTCACCTTCATCTTTCACCTTTCATTACTTCCAGAATTCCTACCTCATAAAAAATGCATCTATTCTGAGTTTGGGCCTGATGGGTATTTTAAATGTTCTTAAATGCTAGAATTGTGCAAGGCCAGTTTTCTTGCAATTGCATTTTGCCCAAATGGAAATGTTGATGCAATTTTGCATCTGCATGCACTTGATACATTTCTTAAGCTGGGAGGCAAAGACTGTGAGTTAGGATGTCCATTAAATTTCAAGACCACTTTAATTGTCACTATTCTCTCAGCTCAGGATTTTTACTTCACTATAACTCCATAAAGGTATTCTGTATCTGAAGAAGTGTGCATGCACACGAAAACTCATACCAAGAACAAACTTAGTTGGTCTCTAAGGTGCTACTGGAAGGAATTTTTCCCATAAAGTAAGCTAGACTGAAGTAAGCTCACCCAACACCACCCAGTGAGTTTCTTAATGGAACTCAGACCCCTCCTATCCTAGTCCACACCATAACCATCACTCCACACTGGCCTCTCTCATGGTGAGATAATAATGATGATGATGATGATGATGATGATGATGATGATGATGATGTTGAACTACTTTGCAAGTTTCATCTAAGGATAATTTGGATATTTTATTTGATGTATTTTAAATACTTTGGGAACAGTGTTAACTTCAGCAATGTGATGGTGATGACAATAGATGTGATCCAACCAAAACTGAGCACATTTTAAGTCTAATTAATTTTGGTGAAGTTATGCACATCCTTACATGTTTTCCAAGTCAATAAATGATACTTAAAAGTGCTTTACTTTGGATGGTTCATATTTATGTTATTATCATGATCTTGCTGATTTGGGCTGCAGATGCCATCTTAACATTAAAAAGGAGCCTTTGATTTAAATATTTTTGATTTGTTGATGTTTTGGCACTGGGAGGGGGTGGGAAGCCCATGTAACTACTCTAATTTCACATTGATTTATTAGTTTGCAAGGAGTTAGCCTGGAGGCTGTGCCAACAAGTTTAAATGCCCCTAGGGCATAGGGCCAATGTGCAACTGACCCCTTGTTCAACACTACAGTTTGACTCTTGGAAAGTGAATATCAGTCAATATTTCTTAGTGTCTGAACTAATGCAAACTCTTAACATTCCTCTTGGGAGGTGGGGAGTTGAGCAGTTCATGTCTCTGTGAACCTAGATCAATACACTTTAACATGGCTGTGGCCATAAAAAGTTCAGGGGAAATTCTGCCTTTAAAAAGTGTGTGATTACACAATCTGAACTAAATCATGCCTTATATACAGGGATACAATTGATTGCTTTGGTTCAGGAGAACTGCATGACATCATTATCAAGAAATAAGAAGGAGATAATTAATGTGGTACTGAACCAAAAACAGGTTATTTCTTATTCTAGAAGGTATTCCGTAAGCAGTTGCCAAATGGCATAGATCAAACTCCCCCTACCTTTCCCATCAGCCCCAACCTGGAAAGTTGACCAGGTTGTAGAGACTGGGGATATGTAGACAGCCTGCATCCATCTTTGTTGCTGGATGTGGAATCCACAGAAACAGGATGGGCCAATTTCCAAAAGGAGGCCAGTCTCTTTAAAGTCCAAATGAACAGATCTGAGTATTCTAAGAAATAAAAATAATAAGTGCTGTTTGGGCATTATTGATTTAGATCAGTGAAATTTTGAAAGGCTCAGTCTGCCATCTTGATTCAAAACACCACCCACTTGTATCCAAACAGAGAGGAAAGCCCCCAGGCAAAATCTGGTAACAAACTTGCTGTCCAAATGCATACAAAACAGGCAAACAACTTCCCAAAATATATTGCCACCTATAGAGAAGACAAAACTGTAACAAACATGTTTCTCTTTTCTAAAAATAGTCCAATATGCAAGGTGGAAACACTGAACTCACCAACATTTCAACTCAGCTCTCATTTTCATGGTGTGTACTCAAAATTATGTGAGTCCCATTTGTCGGGAACATTGCTAATCAACTCCCCCACCAACCAGTAATAATAATAAAAATTATCATGAGGGTCACAAAAACCAGCTGCCCTTGAGACTTGCCTAGGAACTAATTACTAGTTATGTCTCTCCCTGGACCGATACTAATTCAGGAAGGTTATTTATAGTTTCAGTCATAAAAGATAATCCTCTGGATGGCCATACAGAAAACCCACTGCAGCAATTCTGCTTCTCTGGTGAGCCACCTGTGGGTGTTAAAAAGGGCAGATGCAACACGCAACAGACCGAAGGGACAGATCGCCAGCATGGAAACGAGACAGTTGAAATGATTGTCTCTGGATATAATATGTCACTGTACAAGGAAGCCAGAGACACGTATTCTACGGGCCTCACAAATGTGCCACTATTAATTTCATTTTAATATTTCTGCCTTTCTTGTGTTCCATTTCCTGTGCAGTGTGAAATTGTGCCTCTTTGCTCACATCTAATTCATCATGTGAGCTGGACTCATTAATCTCTGCCTCACATTTCAAAAGATACCCCAGATTTAATGGCTATATTGTATAATGTGAAGCAAAGGCCCTATTGTCGGCACTTTCCTCCCACCTTCCCCAAACCTGGAAAGTCTGCAGTTGCACAAACCAGGTTTATTTTGGGACCTAGATATTTTACAGTGCTAAAGGTTCTATCTAAAGCTTGGAGAGCATTCTAGGGTTGGGGACGGAGAGAAGAAATTGGCATTGGAACACAGATTTTTAATTTATTAATGCACCAGCAGAATTTGGGGACATAGTCATGAGAACATAAGAAGAGCCTGTTGGACCAGGCCAGTGGCCTATCTTAGTCCAGCATCCTGTCCTCACAGTGGCCAAACAGATGCCTGTGGGAAACCCATAAGCGGGACCCAAGCACAAGAATATTCTCCCTTCCTGCAGTTTCCAGCAACTGGTATTCAGAGGGATAATGCTTCTAACAATGGAGGTAGAACATTTCTACACAGAATACATTTCTGGGCAAGTAAGTTTTCATGACCAGAATCAAAGTTATGGAGTGGTGCCCATTTTCTCAATGAAATTGTACTTAATGGGAGATGGTCAGACCTCCCACTCAATGCCATAATTGCTTCACTTCTAATCTAATGCTTGTAGAGTGTTTTGGAAAGTTCCCAGCAAAAAAAAGCCTAATACATAAAAACACCAGGTGTGCGTTCATTACGGATATCATTATGGGAATGCTTGCTCTGAAGCAATATTCAGAGGGTGATATTATTATTGCTGTTGTTACTGTTATTGTTATTACATTTAGGTCTGACTAAAGAGAGGTAATTACATTGCAGTCTCTTGGCACAAAAAAGGACAAGAGTGGCTGCTTGTTGAATGGAGGGCGATTTCATGAAATAACTATAACATGTAGCAAACTGAGGTGTCTGGTAGCTTACAGTGATCAGGGCTGTTACATTTACTGGCCATGTCAAAAGGCTTAATGACAATATATTTCAAAACAATAACTCCCATGAGTAAAGCAAGCTGCTTTTACAGAGCCACCATATACAATATTCTAGTAGAGAAGGCACAAATCCAGCAAGTTCTGCCATATGTGATCTGCATTTGCCTGCCTGTGCTGCATAACCATAGTTGACTCATTGTTTTTTTTTAGAACTGAACAATTTCCAGAAGAGACAGGGGAGCAGGAGAGCTGGTGGCAAGAGGAGGAGGTGTGGAAACTCTTGACTCTACACCAGCCTGACCCATCTCCTCCTTCCTCCCTCTCCAATCCTACAGCTTCTACTGCCTCTGCCTCTTGTCTCCCAGCTGCTACAGGTTCTCCAAGATCACTGATCCCTTCTTCCAAGTCAGTCTCCAACCACACTTCTCCCAGTGCCCACTCATCAGAATCCAGGCCAGGCACCACTCCTCACTGCCCAGCCAGTCCCTGACACTCAACCCCAAAGACCAAATGCAGAAGAGGTCCTACTGGACCTCTTTGTCTCACGCTTGAGACACTTCCCAGACCACACACCCTTTCAAGCCACAGCCTTTATCAGTCTTTTCAAGCCACAGCCTTTATCTGCTTTTCACCCTCCTTGAGTGTTCTTCCCAGGCTGGAAGGTGTCCTTGAAAACTCTGATAATGCCTTTTGCTTGCATGGGTGGAGGAAAGAGAGGGTTGTTTGAGTACCTTAGCCTATTGTACAAAATGCAAAGATTTCATTTGCTGCTCTGATCAATTCTCCCGCCACCACCAATGACATGTGACTCTTGGAAGGTTGCCCAGAAGGTAATGTGGTTCTCAAGTTGGAAAGGGTTCCCCACACCTGCTGTGAATGTATGCCCTAGGTACAGTTAGGAACCCTGAGGCAGGGAGAGTTACTGATCATTCATGCAGAGACATATATAAGTTCCAGTCATCAGATGGACACATGGAGGTCAGCAGAGTGGGCAGATGATTCACACACACTAATTGGATGTGCAAACACCATCTCCAACGTCTCGAAAGATTCCATCAATGGTGTCTCCGAAAAATCTTACACATCATTTGGGAAGACAGGAGAACTAATATCAGTGTACTGGATGAAGCAAAGATCACCAGTATTGAAGCAATGATTCTTCAACATCAACTTCGTTGGACTGGTCATGTTGTGCAGAATCCTGATTGTTGATTGATTGATTGATTGATTTATTACGGTTCTTGACCAGCACACATAAATATGCAATACATAAAACAGTAAAAAGAGACCAGAATATCTAAAATAGACAATCGACATAGGTTTTGACAATTGGTTAAAAAGAACTAATTAATAGGGGTATTACTACTTTAAAAGGTGGGCTACAGCAATTAATATCGCTGGATCCTCTTTAGCTAGTCCTGAGGATGTTCTGAGGATATTTGGGCACTGCTAATTAGATTGGACCTAATTCTTATAGCTTTGGCACAGAATTTAGCAACCTTCGCTGACACAATAGGCTTAGCGTCGGAGAGAAGCCACTCTATATAGAAGGTTTCCGAGCGTCCAGGTAGCTCTGCCAGTATGCTGTGAATAAGGTCACCTCGCACCTCCTTATAGAAGCAGCATCGCAAGAGTATATGGCCAATGGATTCCACTTCACCTGAACCGCAAGGACAGCATCTCTCACAAAAAGGGATCTGTTTATACTTCCCCTGGAGAACTGTTGAAGGCATTATTCGATTACGAGCCAAAGTGAATGCTCTTCTATGGGAGGGTATTTCCAGGTTGGATAGATATCTGGCTGGGCGGGCCAAGTATCTCCTTTCCTCCTCAATTAGAAAGTGAGGTACTTTACTTAGATCCTTCTGTCTTTCTATATCAATGATCCTCTGTTTAATGAGGGTCTTTGCTGTATTAAGATCGTGTATCATAAGGCTAGATGGATTGAGGCCTATACTCAGCATCTTATTCACTATGGTCTTGCTCCAGAGGGATTGATAGCCATCTTGCGCTAGCACCAGGAGTAGGCCCTGGGGATTCATGTTGTATTTCAGCCATAGATTGCAGGCCTGCATCCACACTCTGGCCTCCACACAGGTCAGGCCTGTTTCTAATCGTATGGCCGCATTTGACACACATGGGGGCATTTGTAAGGCCGCTCTGAGGAATTTGGACTGTACTCTTTCGGCTGTCGTCAGATTAGGTGGCGGGATGTTAAGGTTGGCCCCATAAAGGAGCTGAGCCATCACCTTAGCCTCATACAGTTTTAAAGCCGCGGGAATATACTGTCCCCCCTTTGTTCTAAGAAAGCTTAAAATAGCTGTAGAGGATTTGTGGGCTGCTATTACTGACTGTGTTAGGTGGGCTTTCTTTAGCCCTTTGTCGTGAAAAACGACACCTAGATATTTTAGGCAGTGGACCTGTTCAATTTTCTGACCGCTTATGCACCATGTATAGTTCTTAGGCCGTTTGGCAAAAGACATTATTTTTGTCTTTTGGTAATTGATAGTAAGATGGGCTTCTGTGCAATATTCCGCTATGGATCGTAGTGCCCTCCGTAATCCAATTGGTGTCCTCGATAAGACCAGAGCGTCATCCGCATATAGAAGCATAGATATATGCCTATCTGCTAATTTAGGAGAGTGAAACTGTGGCCCTTTTACTTTTGATACAATGTCATTTATATAGTAATTAAACAGAAGAGGAGCTAGCACACAACCCTGTTTGACACCTCGCTGCGTTGTTATCTGTTGTGTTAGTTGACCCTGGGGGGACCAACGGATCCGAAGATTGGTGTTCGTGTATAATAATCTTATTAGATGGAAGAGGCGTTGGTCAATTGAAGAAGATTTTAGCTTCTCCCAGAGTTTGGTTCTTGAGATAGAGTCAAAAGCCATCTTTAAGTCGACGAAAGCCGCAAATATTGCAGAAGATTTATCGACTGTATACTTTCCTACAAGATGTTGGAGGATCAAACAGTGGTCAACTGTGGCTCGCCCTTTCCGGAAGCCCGCCTGTTCATCTGCTATTAAGGATTCCTTCTCAAGCCAATCTATCAGCTTGTCTTTGAGATGTAAGGCATACAGTTTGCTCACGATATTAAGTAGGCTAATGGGTCTATAGTTACCTGGGTCTGACTTACTCCCTTTTTTGTGGATGGGGATTATTATGGCCATCCCCCAATCTTTTGGAACGTGGCCCGTCTTGTCGATATATGTAAACAGGGAAGCCAGGGCCGGGCACCACCACTCTTTGTTTTCCTTGATAAGCTCAAGCGGAATTAGATCTTCGCCTGGTGCTTTCCCTGTTTTGGATCTGGATAGTAATAACTGTATATCCGTCGTGGTGACCGGGTTCCAGCTTGGGAGATCTGTCATAATAGATGTGTCCCACCTTTCTATGTAGTCTGAGCTTTCATACATTTTCCTGAAGTGACACTCCCACTCCACAGGTGAAATTAGTTGTTCTGGCATTGTAGGACTACTCTTGCTGCTGGACACCATTTCCCAAAATAGTGACCAATTTTTCCTTTTCGTTACTTGAATGAGCCGGGCCCACGTAGCCATCATTGCCTCTTTCTTTTTCTGTTTTAAGATACTTTTATAGTGCTTTTTAAGTGCATCAACTTGTATGGTGGCCTTGTTTGTTGATTTTGATTTGTTAACTTTAAAATTGGAATATGCCCTCATAAGGGCTTCTTTGGCCTTAATACAGTCAATGTCGAACCAAGGGCGGGAAATCGGAACGTGGATTTTTTCGGTACGCGAAACATCAGTTCCTAAATGGGGTAATAGTTCACGTACCAGGGATTCGTAGGCACTTACTGGATTATGTTCTTGTCTTATTGACATCATTTGCTGTCTTAGCCTAATATTAGATTTGTTGGCAAGGACTTGCTTTAATTGGAGCAGAATCCTGATTATCGTCTTCTAAAGCAACTACTCTATTCCGAACTTAAAAATGGAAAGTG
This sequence comes from Darevskia mixta, assembly GCA_034641385.1. Taxonomy (NCBI): domain Eukaryota; kingdom Metazoa; phylum Chordata; class Lepidosauria; order Squamata; family Lacertidae; genus Darevskia; species Darevskia mixta. The sequence continues at coordinate 19,520,268 of JAWWNH010000061.1, forward strand.
TAATACTGGTGGTCAACAAAAGAGGTTTAAAGACTGTCTCAAGGCAAATCTAAAAAAAAATGTAGTATAAACACCAACAACTGGGAAACACTGGCCTGCGAGCACTCCAGTTGGAGAACAGCCTTTACCAAAGGGGTCATGGACTTTGAAGACACTCAAACTCAGAACGCAAGGGAGAAACATGCTAAGAGGAAGGCACACTTGGCAAATCCACACTGTGATCAACTCCCGCCCGGAAACCAATGTCCCCATTGCGGAAGGACGTGTGGGTCCAGAATTGGCCTCCACAGTCACTTACGGACTCATTGTTAAAACCGTGTTTATGGAAGACAATCTTACTCGGCTATGAGTGATCGCCAAAGAAGAAGAAGAAAGGCCATCAAGTGACAAAGCCACAAGGTGAATACTCTTACCCTTTCAATTTGGTTTGTGGAGTAGGAAGCTTATCCACCCTTCTTCCATACTCTGGAACAAATTTCTTTTGGTGTAGATCCTCAAAGCACCTCAACTGACTGTAGCTCTGTAGAAGCAACCTAAAAGCATGCTAGCAATTTCCCCTTGAGAACAAGGATTTCACCATTGCCTGCTAGTACTAAAACAGGAAACACAGCGAAACAGAGGAGGAAGAGAAATAAACACTTCAAAAGTATTGAAAGAATTTCCTCTTGCTTTATGAAAGGGAGGCTGACAGAGTTCATGTTCACTTGTAGGAAAAAATTCCCATTTTGCACTGTGCCTCCCCTCCCCCCGTCCCCCCTTATCATGAGGTAACCTTGAAATCTGAGAAGCCGCTCAGTTTAAAGAGAAACAAATTGACATGGCTGGTAATATGAAATCCAAGGGCTCTCTACCTGGTCTAAATTAGAATTTGCTCAGTAATATGTCTCGTGGCCCTCCAGCTCTCCATTGCGATGAGTAATTTCCCCAGTAATTTTAAGTAATTTTCCTAGACTGCCTCAGTGTGAGTGTCCAGGTTACAAATGCTGAAAAATGATTCTATTTCATGGCTAAACCAGAAATGATCCACACATGCCCTTTAAAAGAGGCGGTGGTGGACTTGATCATGAAACTGCAGCTCTTCAAACTAACTCAGGAATTACCTTGGAGATATCACTTGCTTTCTTCAGTAATTAAATTTAGAATTTCTATAGTAACGTACAATGTTACTACATGGTCCTGACTATAAACCTTCACGAAAATTATAGGGAAACAAGTAGACCTTTGTAAATCATTGCAGAAGCACTGAAATCAGTCCCAGGGACTAAACATATGGTATATAATACAGTCGTACCTTGATTCTCGAAGCAATTGGAAGCCGTGGAAGCTGCGTCGGACATCTGGGTTCTGTTCTGACATACAAGAGACGAAATGGACTGTTGATTGGAAATTGAAATTGTTTGGAATTAATATTTACACTATCTTGTATACTTATTAAGTTTTGATTACCACTCATTTTATTGCCAATAATTTTAAATTCAACTGTGTGAGTGTAACTGCTGTTCTTGTGTTGTCTTGTGTTATGAGCTTAAAGCTGAAATAAAGTGGATTGATTGATCAGGTTCCAAAGAATGCTCGCAAACCAGAACACTCACTTCCAGGTTTGCGGCGTTCGGGAGCCAAAACGTTTCAGTTGCAAGGCGTTCGAGAACCAATGTATGGCTGTAGACTGGAATATACAGCCTAAAGGGGATTTTTTAAATTTATATAGTATTTTGTAAGTTTTCAGATGCATTGCCTTTAATTTTTTTCAGTGCCTACAATTCATGCCATACCTGTCTTGTTCTCTGGCCACAATTCTCCATCCAGCTCAGATGTAGGAGCAGAGGTATTGCCAGGGGAATCATTGCTCACTGCTCCTAGACCGCCCAAGCTGGAAGATATGGCCTTCCCAGCCTCCACTACTGGGCACCCTACCAATGCCTCACTGCCTCATCCCTCACTGCCTCATCTTTCTCATCCTAAGGGCTGCATTTCCTTCTGGGGTCAGAGGAAAAAAGAAGCAGGAGCAATTCATGTTTACAATTGCACATAGGGTTGCCATATCTTGAAGAGCAAAAAAGAGGATAGCTTGAGTTGCTGGCAGGCTGACTCAGGGAAAGAAGCATGTGGGCATGGATGGGCGCATGCTGCACCTGCACCCATGCACCTCTTCCCCCAGCTCAGACTGGCAGCGGCCACAGTGTGCAGAGCAGCCAAGCCCAAGTCCCCACCCCAAACCAGGACATTTCCTTTAAAATATAAAAATCCACCCAGATGGGCATGTTGGCTCCCTAAAAGAAGAGGTGTCTGGGTTTTCCCATACATATGGCAACCCTACATCATGCTGGGTTATTTTACACATATTCTCGGATCCCTACCTATCCCCTAGCCAGGTGCGACGAACCTCCCCCTCAAGCTACACACTTCACCCCTTTTGAATGTTACTAAGTGTATTTATCACTGAGGTGTTCTGGGTTAGAATTTCTTTTCACCCCACCTCTATCCTTTGAGGTCCGTCTGAGTTGTCAATCCCTTTTTATTGTAACCAGGGATATCTTAGTAACAGGGGTTTCTTTTGTCCAGCCAACGTGACCGTGGTAGATATATGCTCTATGCTCTGGGTTTGTGGGTTTAAACTGCCTCTCAGCTTGCAGTACTGGGCCTCTGTCTCCTCAGATCCCTTACTGCATCAGTTAGCTAATTCCTTTAGCAACTGTGTAGCTTTACCAAGGCTTCTACCCTCTTGCCCCTCTTAAGAGAAACCCTGAGACACAAACTATCTCCCTGCAGGTAAGTTTTGCCTCTTCCCTGAGTTTATCTCCTCACAAGCATTCATATATCGCTGGACCGAATAAACGACGATTTTCTCTTGGCTCAACAAAAGCAAGTCTTTCTTTCTTACAGAACATAACGTTTCAGTATTTTATTAGTTCTTCCGCTTAGTTTCCAATCAAAACATAAACACTTTCAGTTTAGCAAACTGATCTTCATCCTAACCTAGCCTAACCTAGCCTACCCACCACTATCCTGGTCCCTCTCCCTCTTCTTTCTAGTCACCACTCACTCCCTCCCTCTTCTCCTCTCACCAATGGCTGCTCCCTCCTTTTAAAGGGCGGAATGTCCCGCCTCCCCCCGAGTGAGCTGCCACTCAAACATGGAGTGAACATTAACTCTTTAAGAGAACCCCTTAACTTAGGGCAGTTTCGCCACACCAGGCAAGCAAGAGATGGTGCATGTTCCAACTGTGCAAAAGCAATCAAAGTGGGTGAAGGGTGACACCTTGGGAAAGTCCTGAGAGCAATAGACCCTCCAAGTGTCCAAGATTTATAGAAGTCATTCCAGTTTCTGATTTGACCCTCAGAGAAATGTTGGAGGGTATGGAGTTATCTGAAGGCAGCCCCGTAGAGGGAATTTTTTAATGTTTAATGTTTTATTAAGTTTTTATATATGTTGGAAGCCACCCAGATTGGCTGGGGCAACACAGTCAGATGGTCGGGATAATAATAGTAGTAGTAGTTGTAGTACAGTGGTACCTCTGGTTACGTACTTAATTCATTCCGGAGGTCCATTCTTAACCTGAAAACATTCTTAACCTGAAGCATCCAGATGCTGGACAAAGAGCTGCTGGCATAATCGTTAACTTGATTTGGTCATAGGCCAAGAACCTGGAGACATGGGACCAGCCAGCAGTGATGAATGAAGACCAACCAAGGATGCAAGAACACACCAGAGCTCAAGGAGACCTTGATACATTTGGTAAGGTTCAACTAGAGTATGAAACCTCCTATAGGAGTGCCAACTTGGCCCTGCAACTGTGGGTGCCCGGGGCCGTGGGTGCCATGCAGTGTACATGGCCTGACACCGAAATTTGTGGGTGCCCAGGCACCCTGGGAGTTGGCACCTATGCCTCTTATAATCTATCCTGTCAAGGGGGATTCAATGGCCAGCTTGGGTGGTTGGAGCATCTGCAGTCTGAAGGTCAGGGGTTCACCACATGGGGCAGTCAGATGTGCCAATATTTCTTGAACACAGTTTATGTTCCTTCCTAATATTTTGCATTCACTTCATGGCATAAGCCTCTGCCCTCAGTGTTTTCCTCTCCTCTCAAAATAGTTTATTTTTACCTATCCATGAAACCATCTTCTCAATAGAAGGAAATGTGCTAATTCAGAGGTATAAAGTGAATGGAGAACAGGTGAGAAATAGTGCTATCTTTTGGAGCATGAATTACTGATCTGGAACAGACTCACAAGCATTAATTTAAGGAAAGGGGCATTTTATGTCAAGGGGAAAAATACTTGAGTCTCATTATCGCAGAGGCTCTCAGACTCCAGCTTCAAAAGTGCTCAGGAGCCCTCTTTACTCAGGTGCTCTTTTTAAAAAAGAAAAAGAAAAAAAAGATGACATTTCAGAATAAATGAGGACTAAGAGAGCTCAGTCTATTACATTTATCCCAATTTCAAGAAAATAGAAACACAAGCACATCCTAGCTTGAGATCAGTGCACTCCCAGGGTGCCAACTTCATCATGCAACTAGCTGACCGATGATGGCCTTTGAGCATCATTCTAGGGCAGTCCAGTGTGGAGTATCTCAATTTAGTGTTGCACCATAAATCCATGAGGTTAGAAGGGCAATGTTACTGATGGATTATTTTTTTGTTGCTCAGGTGAACTGAAAACATAAAGGCATGCATTGGATTAAGCCCAGTCATTACACTGCATCTCTCTCTCTCTCTCTCTCTCTCTCTCTCTCTCTCTCTCTCTCTCTCTCTCTCCTTCTCTCTCTCCCCCACCCTCATGCTTGTTTATTTCTTCATTGCTCTGAGCTTTATCTCAAGGGTTGGAAACAACAAGCCTGAAGATTAAATACAGCCTTTTGAAGTTTTCTTGTAAACCTTGGAAAGCAGAGGTTTGGTGATCCTCTATCATGGATTACTGCATTTCGGGGGGGGTTGGACTAGATGACCCTCAGGATCCCTTCTAACTCTACAGTTTTATGATTCCCCGGGCCATATCCCCTGTCCCCAAGCCACACTTATCACTACCCCTGATTTACATGCCACATGTTTTTGCCTGGTGGGAAGGTGTCTTTGAACTCTGATCATGCATCTTGCTTGGGTGGGTGGGTGGGTGGGTGGGTGGAGGGAGACGGAGAGGGGTGGGTGGGTTTAGGTGGAAACTAGCCTACCGTACAAAGGTAAAAATTGCATTCATTGCTCCATTCCCTTTTGCCTCTGGTCCTGCCCAGCACTGGCATGTGGCCCCTTGATGGTTACCTAGAACAAAATATGGCCCTCTGGCTTGAGACATTTCCCTAGCCGTGCCGTTTGGAGAGTAGTTTCCCCACTCTTCCTTCCCATAGATTTCATGTCACTGATCAGCATGGCAGAATGAGCTACATAGCTGCTAAGGGACACATTACCAATTTATCCCTATTCCGCTAAAAAGAAACACAGAAAAATGTCGATAAACCCCAGTCTTGAAAAGGACAAGGTTTGTACTGTTGAGCCGAGGCACCAGCACAAAATAGCTTTGAGAGTTCTGTCTTGGGGAGGGTGGATATATCTTTATTTTTAACGGAAGAGTTTTATCCCCATCTAAGCTCTTCAGAGCAATTGAAAAGCAATGATGTACAGGCGTTTTTAGGCAACCTGTGGTTGCTATGGGCATTGTATTATGTCTAACTGCTTGTATCCAGTATAAGAAAGGAGGGAGAGGCAAGGAAAAGTCCCCACTGTTGTAGTAGCTTCTGTAGCAGCAAGAGCTATGGTGGCCTATGACTCTATGCAGGGTATCTCAAAAGCAAATGACTAAACAATCTGTCACATTGGGAACAATGAAAGGAAAAACCAATTTTCACTCGCAACAGTACACTTTCTGCAAATGATGACTATTCTATCTTAGTCTTGGATTGCATTCAATTTTACCACACAGCACCTCGTAGATCTGTTTTGTTCATCCAAGAATAGTTATTTTGGTGCGCTCTGGACCAGGACCAAGAACAGGTTCTTCACTGCCAGTGACTCTTGAGCTTGAAGAGACTTTGCATATTAAAGTTGGGAATCGGGGGGGGTGGAGTTTGGAGCTCTTTGCAAGCATGGGACAGAATCAGACTGAGCAGCACTGGTTTCCTGGCATGGGAAAGTTGATACTGGTCTGGTAAAAAGTGCTAGGAGCTTAGTCTTCCATCCTTGCCTGGACAGCTGCCAGCAATGAGCTTATATGCTCTTTGCAGGACAAACAGGCCAGTCTATACAGAGCTGATATAATAAACTAGGGCTGTACACCAGATTCAGCTGAATGTCAAGCCAAATTGGGTTGATTTGGGGGGGAATCTATGCTTGAGCCAGGGACCCAGGTGGCGCAGTGGGTTAAACCACAGAGCCTAGGGCTTGCTGATCAGAAGGTCGGTGGTTCGAATTCCTGCGACGGGGTGAGCTCCCGTTGCTCGGTCCCAGCTCCTGCCCACCTAGCAGTTCGAAAGCCCGCTCTGGCGGGAAGGCAAACGGCGTTTCCGTGCGCTGCTCTGGTTCGCCAGAAGCGGCTTTGTCATGCTGGCCACATGACCTGGAAGCTGTACGCCGGCTCTCGGCCAATAAAGCAAGATGAGCGCCGCAACCCCAGAGTCGGACACGACTGGACCTAACGGTCAGGGGTCCCTTTACCTTTACCTAGGCTTGAGCCAAGTCAGGTTATCCCTGCATTGCAGGGGGTTAGATTAGATGAGCCTTGGGGTCCCTTCCAACTCTACAATTCTATAATTCTAAGACAGGCCTTGATCAACCTGAGTTGTGCCAGGACACTTGGACTGATTTAGGGCTGTCAGGGGATGAGCTTTTGGTTGGGATTGGTTCTTCTCCAGTATATTCCCAAACCTGCAGGTGTTGATGCTCCTTCAACAGGGCCTCCCCTGAGGGGAAGTGGCTTGTGAAGGAGCACCCCACAGGATCAAATCTCTCGCTCATTCTACAATGCTGCTGTGATGGCACAGCAGCTCTCAGAAGTCTGTCATCACATTGTAGTTCATAGCACCACCTGCCAGTGGACAAGTGAACTGCTGGTTGATGACAACCTTATCTTTTGTATTATATGTAAGGGGGGAAAAGTTTGAATGGCCATGGTTACAGCCTTGTAATGGGTGATACATTAATGTACAGAATATACACAGCTACTGATTCAACCATACAGAGACAGGTTCTTCCATAAATTAAGGTGCGATCTGAAAAATACAGAGTTTCTTTCCCCCCCCCCAGTTGTGTTCTCTGTAGCCAGCATGGAAACCAAGTATGGATTGTATTTGCTTTTCAACTTCCCCAACCAGTAAAATCCTGTTTACTAATACAACCTTGCTTCATCTTTTTTTTTTTCTCTAGAAGAGAGAAGCTTTGGGGATGAGTTAACATAGAGAATTAGGGAAGGTGAGTTAACCTTGACCTTCTCTGCCTCTTCTCTGGACCAAATTCTCTGAAACAGGCACATCTATCTCAAAGGTTCCACATACATATCTGTGATGGGAAACTGGGCAGAGAGCAGTTTGAGGGGGATTTGGGGAAAGGAGTCAAGTACCCACTTCCCTGAAAATTATTTGCTTCACATTGCCCACCCCCAAATTGATTTTTTAAATGAATTAAAGGCCACTGATATGAGTATCATGCAGTTGCATCTAATGTCTAATTAATTCTGTTAATTTTTTTCAGTGGGATAAAGCAGAAATGAGCGCCATCTCATTTCCTCTTAAGTAGTGCTGGAAAAATGCCTCTTTCCTTTCATGTTGGCCTCAGCCCTAAAAAGCCACTTTATCCACATCCTCAGCCACTAAGTGATGCTGGAAATGCCCACAAACCAGATAAAATTAAGTGGGAGGCCATATCTGACCTCCACGTTGAGATTCACCTACCTTTGTTTATGGCATCTGCTCTCAAATTGTGTGGGCCTGCCTAAGATGTGCATCAGTGGTTACAAACCATGTGTTGAAGTGATATACTCTGCAGCAATTACGCATTCAGCTGTGTATCAGTGTGGGGAGAGGGTGTAACTAAACTACTGCGAACACTTAACACTTCTGTGGCACTTAACATCTTCAAATCCTAGGTGAGATCATTAACTAGTAATTAACAGAGTGCTTCAATTATTCTCACTACAAATAAGGCAGGTGATACAGTCCCCACCGCCATTCGCTGATAACATTTCTTTTTAATGACTTCTCTCTGCAATTCCTTCACAACTGCTAATTAATTTACTATCTTCCACAGTTATGTTAGAAGAGAGTTTTCTTCCACATGTATGGTTTTCCAGCTACCCTAGGATGAATGAAGATATTGGCAGATACTCACCTAGGCTAATCTAGGATAAATAAAGATACTGAGTGTGTACTCAATAAGGATCATCAGGAAAGCACATCCTCCTTATGAGCTGTACCTACACAATATTTCCCTCTTCTTTTTTGCAAATATGTTGGTGACATTTGCACCATACATTTTCACATATATGGTAAAAAACCAAACCCTGAGGTGTGCATTTCATAAATATGTAATATGTGAAGTGGTCCATAGGCTCCCCGCTCCAATATGAGAAGCTCATACAACCTAGAACATATTGTTACGGAAAAGGGATGCACTCCAAATATGAGCTTTGCAGCAGAACAGGTGGTTTATACAACAGTGACCTGCCACAAATTGAAGATGAAACATCAACATTAGTGAATATGAGGGACACCAGGTAGCTGAGCTGAAGGCAATTTTATTTCTTAACTAGAACTTTGATGTGCCAGAGCCATCTTCAGGTTGTTGGGAAAGTAATTACCAGAAGGCCTGCCATACTCTCATCTTGCTCCAAACATGTGAAAATGAAGGCATGTCAATCGGACATGTACAAAGTGCTTTTCCTTACCAGTGGCATATCCATCTCTAGAAATCTTCTGGCTAACCAAAATGTCAGAAAATTCAATTCAGGCACCTGCATTCATTGGGATTAATTTAGTAAAGGTAAAGGGACCCCTGACCATTAGGTCCAGTTGTGTCTGACTCTGGGGTTGAGGCGCTCTTCCCGCTTTATTGGCCGAGGGAGCCGGCGTACAGCTTCCGGGTCATGTGGCCAGCATGACAAAGCCGCTTCTGGCGAACCAGAGCAGTGCACGGATATGCCGTTTACCTTCCCGCCGGTTCCTATTTATCTACTTGCACTTTGATGTGCTTTCGAACTGCTAGGTGGGCAGGAGCTGGGACCGAGCAACGGGAGCTCACCCCGTTGCGGGGATTCGAACCGCCGACCTTCTGATCAGCAAGTCCTAGGCTCTGTGGTCTAACCCACAGTGCCACCTGGGTCCCATTAATTTAGTACCCAAACTTAATTAATACACATGCAGCAGTATCTCTCACTCTTTAAATGGAGAAATTGTGTGGTATATATTTGGGCCTTGTGGCCCTGCACTGCAATGGATGAAGAAATAAATTGCTCTTGGGAGGATATTAAAAGAAATTTTCAAATGTGGAGTAGAATGAAACTTTCATTACTGGGTAGAATGTCGATCATTAAACTGAATGTATTACCAAGGTTGTTATTTTTGTTTCAACCAATATCAGTGATTGGCAAGACAGACTGTTTCAACAAATGGCAAAAATATATTTCTAAATATATCTGGCAAGGGGGAAAACTGAGAATAAAATATAAAATAGTAATAGATGCGAAAGGGAGAGGAGGTTTTGCCTGCCAGATATGAGATTATATTATGAAGCATCTTGTCTGTGCTGGTTGAAGGAATAGTTGTTATTGAAGAATTCGCATATTTTAGACCTGGAAAGTCATGATGATATTTTTGGTTGGCACACTTACTTGTGGTATGAAAAGGTGAAAGTAGTATAATTAGGAAAAAATTGTATGGAGTATGGGCTAAATATAAAAACTTGTTGGAGACCAAAACACCACTATGGCTTTCACCTTTAGAAACCATAGTGGTGAAAAATAAAAATATGATGGGAAATTTGGTAACTTATAGAAATTTGTTAAGAGAAGAAGGTGGAGTTTAAATTAAAAGAATTTAAGGATTTATCAGAGATGTTAACAACATGATTACAATATCATCATCTGAAGGAAGTACTTAAAAAGCAAGGGTCTGGGGAACAAACATCACAACTAGAGCCGTGTTAAACTGTAATGTTAAAGTGGTGTCTAAAATGTATAAGATGTTATTGGAATGGGAGACAAAGGATGAACAAGTGAAATCTTCAGTGATACCCTGGGCAATAGATATTGGTCATAATATAGAAATGGATGCATGGGAACATTTATGGAACTTGGATATAAAATTTACAGCATGTTATAGTTTAAGAGAAAACTATATGAAAAGGTTTTATAGATAGGTACCTAACACCTAGTAGATTGGCAAAAATGTATAAATCTAAATCAAATATGTGCTGGAAATGTAAAGAGAAAGAAGGTACCTTTTTAATATGTGGTGGTCTTGTAATAAGGTTAAAGCTTACTGGGAAATGATATATAATGAACTGAAAAAGATGTTTAAGATAACATTTATTTTAAAAAAACAGAAGCTTTTCTTTTGGGAATTATGGGATCAGAACTACCTAAACAGTATAGAAATTTATTTATGTATGCAGCCACCATTGCAAGAATGTTATTTTCCCAAAAATAAAAGTAAGACGAGGTTCTGGCAAAAGAAGAATGGATACAGAAGTTAATGGAATACAGTGGTACCCCGCAAGACGAATGCCTCTCAAGACGAAAAACTCGCTAGACGACAGAGTTTTTCATTTTTGAAGTCGCTCCGCATGACGAATTTCCCTATGGGCTTGCTTCGCAAGACGAAAACGTCTTGCGAGTTCCCAATGCATTCCTATGGGAAACCGCACTTCAATGCATTTCTATGGGAAACAGCGCCATCTAGTGGTTCGCAGCACCGTGCTTCGCAAGACGAAAAAACTCGCAAGACGACAAGACTCGCAGAACGAATTAATTTCGTCTTGCAGGGCACCACTGTACGCAGAAATGGCTAAACTTACCGGGAGAATAAGAAATCAAGATAACAATTTTTTAAGAAAGGAATGGAAATGGTTTATTGAGTATTGACAGGATTAATGTAAAAACCTGCAGTTTCAATATGTATATGGGATATATACGGGAATAGATATATAAAAGAATATGTTGAGATAATTTGGAGTATGCAGGAAGATGAAATGAAATGTAAAGAACCACAGGAAGAGGGGGAAGGGAGTTTGAAATGTTAAAATTATGATTGAATATTTGTTGTAATATATATAAATGAAAGTTATAAATAAAATCTTAAAAAAGAAAAAAAAAAAGAAATTGCTGGGCTTAACTAGAAACTAGAATTGGATGAATAAGCAAAGAATCAGCACTGTCTGTTAGAAAAATGTAGACACAAACAGTGCACTTTTAACCTTATTAAAAAGAGAGGAAAAAATGAATAGAACGCTGAAGCCAAGGAAGTTTGAGCTATTTGCTTAGGACTAAAGGAAGAAAATATTGCTACTGTGTCAGCAAATGGCCAGCTGTTAGTTTCCTTAATTTAGAAACTGAATCGTCAGACATAATGGTTCCATTTTGAGCCCACTCAACTTGTCCTTGGATGATTCATCAGACAACCCTGGATTTTCTTCTTCCAGAGAAACTTGTACCATGAACAAGAAAGCCTTTGAAGAAGGCACCTCTGTTTATAAGGAATAGAAAAAAAAAATCAAAATTATATTCATGGTGCTCTGATAAAAGTATGGGACACTGGGGGAAGTATTGAACTGGAACACCCAGCAACTTGGTTCTGGAGGTTTGCCATCTATGCCACCAATATTGTGTCCCCACCCTAAGTCACACAGGCTGAGCTTTGTTCTAGGGTGCCACCCACATTGCAGAACCAGTTTTGCCATTTTCCTAAACCATCAGTCAGCTGGTCTCAAGCACCTGACCTCCAACAGGTCCTATAAATCCCTTTTGGATATGCATCTGCTCCCTTCAGAGTGAAAGGGTTAATTTGCTTCATGTAACATTTCAGTGCAAACCTCCTGTAATCTGCACTTCCAAAAAGGAATATACAAACCTAAATGCAGCTTTAAAAATTGTGCTTCTCTAAATTTTGTAATGTGGTTCTCCAACCCAAAAAGTGTGATAAGACAGACAGACAGTTTTAGATGGATTTCGTTCAGATAAATCAGGCTCATTACACAACAAACAGTTCTAGGCACACTGGGACTAGCTCTGTTAACTCCTTTTCATGAAGACCAAAAGAACTTACAACATAAGGAACATAAGGAACTTCCCGTGGAGGCCTGCCAATTTATACCACAGTATAACTTAGATCATTTGCAGCTTATATTTTGGAGACAGTAAATATGGATGAATGCTTTGATGCAAAAACCTATCAAACAGCACTGAACATTCTCAAGACACTGATGACTAAATGGAAATATGGCATCCATTTATAACCTGCTCAAATAAAAACAATAAAATTTGGCACCCACCACATGGCTGGTTAGGGAACAACGTATCCCCACTGTTAAAACCATCTTCTCCTTCTTCTTTTTTAAAAGTATTTTTATTAAAGATTTCTTGATTTACAAAAGTATGTGCAATGTCTCTCTCTCGTGTTTTTTTCCATGTATCATTTTTACAAATCAGTTTCGTTTGTTGAGACATTGGGAAGAAAAGGGGGAAAGAGGTGGACAGGGGGCTGGGAGTGGGTTAATTTGTTACTGTTGGTGGTTTAACTTCATAACATGTATTTAATGAAACTCCACAGATTATTTCTTTTAAAAAATGAAAATGACTATTAGGTGATAGTGTGCATGCATTAGGAAAACTGCTTGCAGGAAGATTTGCATATTAGACACGCTTGCCTTCAAAAATGTATATGAGGATAAATGTGTCCAGAAATTTATGTGGAAACACACACACCAGAAATTGATGTGGAAATATGGCAAACCGAAATTAAGATTTTTTTTTTGGGGGGGGGGGAGTGAGAGGAACTTAAGCTGGCAGATTCGTCTATCCCTAACAGAAACCTAGGATGGAAGGAACAAGAGCTTCTACATGAAGTCACTTGTCTTACATCTGTTGGTATATAGAGGGTATGAAAAATCCAAATAAATAATTCTAAATACTGTCTTAATACAACATAGGATTAGGAATCAGGTCATACCTTTTCTCAGTATCCAGATACGGGGCTGGGGGGCGGGTAATTTTATCTATAAATTTGTCTGTATGCCACAATTCATTAAAAAGTTAAATAAACAGGTAATACATCAACACATAAAAGCAATATTTCAAGAATATAAATCCTTAGATTGATTGCATTAGTATCCCATGATCAATGTTTAAGAAATGAAAAGCCATAAATCTTTCTGGAATATTATAGAAAGGTCAAGTGGGATTAATTCAATTGCACAATTTATTGGAATTAAAATTGCAGTTCACATGGCTTGCTGATTAAGAAGAAATGTCCAATTAATTTCAACATATCTGCCTGGATCTACATTCCAACCTCAGCATAACTAAAAAAAGGAACATGCCACTTACAGCTTTGAGCAGATACCACGAGTCGCACCCAATGTTGGGGATACTCAGACCCACTGAAAACAACATTTTGTAATGGGTTTTCTCTGCTTTAGATACAAGTGCATGCCATTACAACTCAACACACAAGAGGGTAAGGCTAAGTTCAACCTAGGCTGCCATCTTTGAGAAGGGCACCCCTATAATGGATACACTGCAGCGGGAAGAAAGTAAGTGATCCTTGGAAGAGATAAATGAAGAAAGCTCTCATTGAACAATATTAAAGAATAGAAGGTTTGATATGGACAAATAAATGATTCTATGGTATAGATCTAGGTGCTTCTTTGGGCATTTAAGTTCTCATCCACATCAGACTTTTAAATTTAAGAATGTATACATTAAACAGGATGCAAACAGGCAGTCAATTAAGCTCTTTTAAAAATTGATGCAATATTGGTGAACTGGGTAGTGCTTGGCAAAATGTTGGCAGCCACATCTGATATGAGTGGAAGCTCTCAACGGCTGCCCATAGTATAATGCATCACAGCAAACCTTTATTATCTATCTATCATCTATCTATCATCTATCTATCTATCTATCTATCTATCTATCTATCTATCTATCTATCTATCTATCTATCTTGTTTGCTATATATAGAGACTGTAGTTCAGTCATCTTCAAGAGTAGCTCCATGGAGAGTAGGCCTACATCATAGCCTAACCTGGAAATTGCCAAAGCAGAAGGGTAGGCAGTTGTCTGAGCCTTAGAGACGCAAATTACATTTCAGTGTGGATTCAGCAGTTTTAAGGCCCTTCGAATAGCAATCTGGAAATACATTATGACTCCCGACCTCTGTCACCCATTCATGGCAAGCCGGATCCCATCCTCGTCGCCAATATGTTATGTCGTGGGTCAATGACTGGAGGCGAGAATCAGGTACAACATCTCTTTATTTCAGAAACAGGGAAGAGCCAGCCACAGGACTGGAGAAAACTGGGGTTTATATAATAACAGTAGGCTAGTAGGGAGAAGATACATTTTGGCGGGAACCAATGGCACGGATTCCCTCCTGAATAAACCAATCCGGCAGAGGATCCAAATCCTGCTCTCTGAACCAGCAAATGATTGCTGTTCCCGCTGTAACTCATACATTCAAATAAGGTCTGTAATACAACACAATACTCTATATTAAAATGTCTTGACTGTGTTATTGCTTAATACACAACACACATGAGCCTGAAATATATACTTACAGGGGGTTTTCCATGTACAAGATGTGAGACAGGATGTGTTCCTGTGTCCATCGCCAACATCACACACCCTGCTGGTCCTGCTTCCTTTGTATTTAAGGACATACAAAGAGTCTGATGGATCAGGCCAATGGCCTATCTCATACACTCCAACATTCCTTGGATGAAAATAGGGACCGGCCTGTGAGCTCAGAGTGGAGACATCTGCAGCAGAGTGATTACATGTGAGCAGCAGAGATGAGCAGCTGCTCTTACGTCACATACCTGTATGTCCAAGCTGAATGTATGGATTTAAGAGGATATGGTGAACCGGGAAGCACAGCATTGTTCCACTTTGTGCACATGAAATTCCCGCAGTGTATAGCATGTGGCCATACAGACAATCAGTGGCAAAAACATCAGCCCTGTTAACACCTATTTCTGGTAGGATCATATTTCATCGCTTATTGAATATAAATCATGGTGAAATCTCTGCCTGATACTGGTGGCCTAGCTCTGACTGATAACAATCCTGGATATGCAGGATTCCCCCCATGGAGTCTTCACAATGTAAAATACCCCCATCCTTCCCTATACATCTTGCCCGTCATTAAGATGACCATCTGGCTAGTAAATAATGGTAATGATTATGCCAACACAGGAAAGGATGCAAGCATACCCCGATTCCAAGCAATTGCTTTAACACTTAGGAAAATAGATTAAAACCATAACTCACTGTAAGTCATGCACAGCAACCTGTTGCATCAAAATACAGAATATTCTCAAGCCTCATCTGTTAGCTTACTGAGGTCACATTTATCCGAATCAAATGGATGTCCTTGCTGTACAAAAAAAGTCTTTTCTCCCCTTCCCCCCTTTCTCTTTTTCAATGTTTTCTAAAGGCAGGGCTTTGTGCCTTAAAACCGAGCTGAGTAACACTGAGTAACACTGTGAGCACCCTGTAGCATCACTAGGACTGGACCACAGGGTAGAGGTCTGGGGCCCTCTGTGCCGTGGGGAGTCCCCTAAATGATGACACCACAGCAGCAACCCTTGAAGGTTCATCACTTTCAGCTTCTTTGCAGGTACTGTATTGGCATTGGCAGGTAGCTGAAGATCCAGCAAGTTACTTTGGTATGTAAAACTGCAGTCAAGAACAACATTCCTACAGTGGACATGTTAAGGGATGTTTTGTACCACTCAGGAGAAGACTTCCAGTTTCCTCCTGAGCTGGGACAGACTTGAAGAGGGGGTGGTCTGTTGTGCTAGCATGGAGGAGCAAACGGCCTCCAAGTTCTGATCAGTGTGTCTTCTCCATTCTGTATGTTGCTGTGAGTTTGGAGAAGTGACTGCTTAGTCGCAGTTACTTGGGACTAACTTCTTTATGGAATATTTCTAGTTTTATGTAACCTAAGCCTGCCTTCAGGGATATGTCTGTGAACCTGAATGAATCTGTGAGGAAACTACTTTTATATTAACGTTAATCAGATTCTTGTGTTTATTCTTTTTAAAATGGATTAGAAGGGATTTTTCCAGGAAGGAATCTTTAATAGTAAGACTCAGATGAGTCAGCAACAAGCTGATCGCTGCGTAATTTAAAAAGGGGGATGTTTGGAACCCTGCTGGCGCAAGTTGGGAAGGATATAATTAAATAATATATCCTCTCCTGCCTCCCTAATCATCCCCACAGTTACCATGGGGGAGGGCTGCGCGCAAGGTGGGGTTGCAGAAAAGGAGTAGCATGAGGATGGAGGTGGGAAAAGTAGGTGCAAAGAAGAACTGAATAACAGAAGAAAAAATCTTCAGAAATGGAGTTAGGAAGGTGAAAGAGGGCCTTAGTAGATGCATGGGGTTGCAAGGGGAAGGTTTAGGGCATTATGATGGGAGTAGTTGCAGAGCAGGTGTCAGTGAGCAACACAGGTAGAGGGCAGAGCTCCCTGCTTATTTTTATTTACAAAGCAGGTGCACTGCCATAGTGACAGTGACGTAAACCACTAAGCCTCTTGGGCTTGCCGATCGGAAGGTCAGCAGTTCGAATCCGTGTGACGGAGTGAGCTCCCCTTGTTCTGTCCCAGCTCCTGCCAACCTAGCAGTTCGAAAGGACGCCAGTGGAAGTAGATAAATAGGTACCACTGCAGCGGGAAGGTAAATGGCGTTTCTGTGAGCTCTGGCTTCTCTCATGGTGTTCCATTGCGCCAGAAGCGGTTTAGTTAACAGTGCTTTTTATAGATTGTGATTGTTTCACTGATGATTTGTTAATCATTCTATATTATTCTAGCTGCATTTGTGCTGTTCTATTATATTCTTTCATGTTATTGTCTTTTATTGTTTGTAAGCTGCTTTGCGATTCATTTGAATGAAAAGCAGCATAGAAATATAATCAATCAATCAATCAATCAAATCAAACCATGCATTCTACATACTTATCAGCATAATATCTGAGTAGGAATTAAGTGATGTGGAACTTTGGGAACTGGATGGAGAGACAGATGGATAGAGAGGCTTTCTGCTTTCATCCCCCTTATTCTTGTTCTTTAGTTTCTTGACGTTTTCTTTGCTTGCCTTTTAGCATTTTCAAGTTCTTCATCGTCTTTGGTTTCTTTTCCGGTCTCTCTCCCCCGCTCCATGTGCTCCTCTTTTCGTTATTCCCTGTGCAGTGACTGAAGCCAGACTTCACACATGCAGTGTGAAGTCTGATTTCTAACCACTGCTCCAGCAAGGGGAAAAAAATCTATATGCTTAAAAAACCTGCACACTGAAACATTAAGAAGCATATTTATTTGAACCGTACCTCCAAGGTGTTTGAAAAGGGCTCAGCACTTGGGCCCCTGGAGAAGGCATTCAAGTGAGAATGGAAGGAGCAGAATAGCAATTACCTTTCGGAATGGAAGTTCCCAGGTGCAATTCCCAGTGCATTTCTGATTCCCTCCAGGAGGAAATGGCTCCCCCTTTTCAGAAGAATTTATTTCCTTTGGATTGCTTTTAAATAGGTGACATGCTGCTTCTCCTGGCATGACTAGTGAGCATGTCTCCCCATTTTTATAGCCACTGAAGAGTTTTTTGCAGTTTCGGGGGGGGGGGGGGAAGAGTCGAAGGCGTCTGTTGTTTGCCCCCAAGACAGAACAGACAGTCACAAGTGCAGATCAAGGCACTACAGGGAGCTGATGGAACTTTATCTCAAAGGACCCTTGTTGCAACCTAAAACTGGAAGCTTGGTAAAGGGTTGGGGGGAGAGAATCGCCACTGTTTTGCTTTTTAAAAAATGATTTTTATATGCATAAATGGATAAAATAGACATATTCGTAAGGTTAGATTCAATCTGTGGCCTGAGAAATCCCAGCCTTGACCTGAGAAAGCGTTTTAACTGCTGATGCATTGATTGTCCAGCTTATAATAGAAACTTAGAGCCTGTATACACATCCTACCGGTATGTTGTATTTCAACCCATTCTCTCCTCCTATGCAATATACAGTAGTACAGGGTTTTTTTGGGGGGGGGGTAGGGGAAAACTGTATTTGCTTGCTTGTATTTGATTATATGTTGTTCTTATATTCAACAAAAAAAATATTCAAAAAAAATAAGAAAGAACTTAATTCATTCCGGAGGTCCATTCTTAACCTGAAACTGTTCTTAACCTGAGGTACCACTTTAGCTAATGGGGATTCCCACTGCCACTGCGCCACCGCCACACGATTTCTGTTCTCATCCTGAAGCAAAGTTCTTAACCCGAGGTACTGTTTCTGGGTTAGTGGAATCTGTAACCTGAAGCGTCTGTAACCTGAAGCGTCTGTAACCCGAGGTACCACTGTAACACTGACCTACCTGACTGGGATGTTCCAAGGATTACGGTAATATTGCTCTGATGATCATGAGCTTGTGGTAACATGGAAGTGGGCTTTTTCACTGGTGGCACTGGTGTTGAGAAATGACCTTGCTGCTGAAATGTAAGAAGCCCCCATTAGTACTGGCATTCTGTCCGCTCTTGAATGCATACCTGTTCCAAGGCAAGCGTTCCCCTAAACTTGAACTTCCTGAACTAATTGTTTTAATTGCTCATTTAAACTGTTTAAATGGCTATGCTTTTTAAATGAGCCTGTTTTCTTCCTTTCTTCAAAACAAACAAACAAACAAAAAAACACCCCAGCAACAACCATAAATGTTAACTAATAATAAAGTATAGTCTAAGCTTTTAACACATGAAACATACATTATATATGCTAAGTGGCTGATATGGTGGTGTCATCCTCCTCTTATTGTCCCACTCTGTGCCATTAAAAATGCTTAGTCATTGTGCTAATGCATACCCTGCAACTGTCCTGGGGAATGTGGGGCATCCTATTTTTTTCATGTGAGAGAGTGGCGGCGATTATGGGTGCCATGTTCTCACCCTGAAAAAAAAATCTCACCGAGGAGTGCAGCCCGGAAGATGGGCATCCCGTCATGTTGGAGGATATGCTAATGTGATCTGTGTGGGGTGGAATTCCAATCCAGGGTTTGGGCCACCCACAAAGAGTTTCCATGTAGCTTCCTAATGTAAAAGGTAAAGGGACCCCTGACCATTAGGTCCAATCGTGTCCGACTCTGGGGCTGTGGCGCTCATCTCGCTTTATTGGCCGAGAGCCGGCGTACAGCTTCCGGGTCATGTGGCCAGCATGACTAAGCTGCTTCTGGCGAACCAGAGCAGCGCACGGAAACGCCGTTTACCTTCCTGCTGCAACGGTACCTATTTATCTACTTGCACTTTGACGTGCTTACGAACTGCTAGGTGGGCAGGAGCAGGGACTGAGCAACGGGAGCTCACCCTGTCGCAGGGATTCGAACCATTGACCTTCTGATCAGGAAGCCCTAGGCTCTGTGGTATGGAGAAAAGGATAGGACAGAACTGGCCCCCCCTCAATATTGGTAGTAGTAGTGGCTGCATTCCAGCATTTATGCTTGAACATTGTTTCTGAACTTGAATATACCGTATACAGTGCTATTTTTCTAGAAAAAGAGGTGCCAGAACTCACTATGAACGCCTCCTTTGTTCTCTTATTACAGCAATGGCGCCCACCTGAGAGGTGGCGGAACTGGGTTTTGGAGAGATCCAGCTGAAAAAAAGTAATATATCTATATCTATATCTAATCTATATCTATATCTGAATGAAATGAAATGAAAAGGTAGAGCCTCTTTACTGCAACAGTGAGTCAGAACATTTTGGCAAGAGTGCCAGTTAGCCACAGTTCATTGGCTTTCTTGATAAAATAAATTAGCAGCTAAATACTGTCATCACCTGAATTAATTCATTGTCAGAATTAAGTTTCTGCCAGCCCTAATACGGTGGGCTATTAGCACTTCATTGCTGGAAGCTTCGTTCTTATCCTCTCCTGTTCTTATGATAAGGGCTACATCGAGTGTTTTTTAGGCTTCCTGCCTGAACTCATTCTGTCATAGCGGAACAGTTGATATTTCACACCAAATTTTTTTTTTTAAGGATAACCGTACTTCAAGGACAAGTCATCTGATCAAAGGGTGCCACAAATCTTCACAGAAATGACGGATGGGAAATCATAAAGAAGAAAAAAAAATTATTTACGGGAACGGCCATTGCAGATTTAAGATGCTCCCCTCTGTCCATTTTGCCATAACTCTCAACTTTGAAATAACCCCTAATTCTTAGTATTCTCATTATCACACTGTCTGCATTGTATGATAGCCATTTTTTAAATTTTATTTTGGTAGAAAACCTGTTCTGGCCCCCTATGCAGAAAGAGATAAAAGCTAACAAATGTAAAATGTTTAAAGGCAATGTGATTTTTTTTTATGTTGTATACTGTATTCTAGCATAAAATCTACACACTTCCCATAATATCAGATGGAATACTGCCAAATAGTACCAACTACTTATTTGGTACATCCTGCCAGAAATTTATCATCTGTTTTAAAATATGTTTGATTCACAAAGACGGCTCTTTTTCAAAGGCAAAGTGCCCTTGAATAAGGAACACTATCCACAAGATATAGTTTTACACTCCCAGTCCCCACTTCTCTGAGTGGCATGCTGCTCTTGAATTTTTTTTTTTTTTTACAGGTTCAGTCTCCTTGAGAGGTGCAGAGTATTTTCTGGAGACTCAACATATATCAGCTAATTTATAAATATAGTTGTGTGGAGGGTCAGAAAAACAATCATAGTTCTATTAAGTAAAGGTAAAGGACCCCTGGACAGTAAAGTCCAGTCAAAGGTGACTATGGGGTTGCAGTGCTCATCTCGCTTTCAGGACAAGGGAGCCAGCGATTGTCCACAGACAGCTTTGCGGGTCATGTGGTCAGCAGGAGTAAACCGCTTCTGGCACAACGGAACACCGTGATGGAAACCAGAGTGCATGGAAACACCATTTCCCTTCCCGCTAGAGCAGTATCTGTTTATCTACTTAAATGAGCTCTAAAAGGGAGGGTTTGGGGGAAGCATCTTAATTGACATTTTAAAAAGCACACACTAATTTTTACATTTTTTTGTATTTGCCTCAAAAGATGACAAAATGACTTACTGATTTGGGAAGGATTACCCTCACTCTGAATGGGCTTCATTTGCACTCAGTGACGTCAACATATAACCAAACCTGGGACTCGGCTACATTAGTAAAAACAACAACAGTGTTTTGAACAGATGGTGCTGGAGAGCAATAAAATAAAATCTTGGTGATTTTCCATAGTTCCCGCCCCCTTTTGTTATAACAATTTAATTTCTGACTTATTTATAGTGTTTCTTTTCCTGTGTGTAGATCCACCCCGGATGTGTAGTAGCACGATGGCATTTTTATTCATTATGGGATGTCTTTTGACAATGAAATAAGTCTTACCCATGGGAATGGGGTGTGTGTGTGCTAAGAAAGCAGCTGGTGAAGGAATTGATGGTAGCAAACAAGAATTTAAAAGCTGGGAATCTTATCAAATTAAGGGTTTGGGAGGAACTCCTTCCACCATGGCTGAAATGGGAGAACAGCCAACAGAGCTCTGGTCTTAATGCTGAATCAGCTTCCCCAAAGCAACAATATATACATGCAACTCCTTAAGGTTTATTTCCTACCCCACTTACTTGGTCAGTCTGCCCATTCACAGTCATTTTAACATATGCTGCAAAATAAAGCGGAAGAGTGTAGGATTATACTGTTTCAGATTGCAAGTGTGTGCAATCTCTTTAAATGCTCCCCTGCGGAAATAAATCCCTGGATGTAGTAATCTAGCATGTCAAGGCAAGAGCTATTCTTAAACAGGCTGGTTTACAGGGAGTTCTCAGTACTAGCTGTACTGTTGACTGAATAATAACCCCACCACCACCACCATCATTGTTATCATAATCTAGCTGTACGTTCCTATGCACAGGGATCAAATAGTGGGAGTTTGAATGGCCTCTAAAGAATTGGCTTAAAGAAATTAAATGTAGCAATAAACCCTGAATATTGGTGACTGGGATTATGGAAGTTGGTGTTTCTCAACTGATGAGCCTCTAGCTTCCCCATCCCTCATCTACAACCAGGCATGGCAGTGACCTTAAACTTTTTGAGATTCAGGGTCCAGCTTTTACATCTGTACTTCATATCTGCCTTTGTCCATTGTTCGTTCTCTCACACTGCCTTTCTCTCGTTCTCCCCCACCATTTGTGCGTTCTCACTTCATTCCCTTCCATGCTCCATTTTGATCTATGTCCTACAAAAATGCAAGTGACAACAATATTGTGGGCATGTCAGGCCAACCTCTGAGTGGTGCGAGACGCTAGGGGTTTCAGGTGCGCCTACCCAGGATTTGTGTTTCCTTTTGGAAATGAGGCACAGTGGAGACCGTGGTGTCTTTATGATATATGGCTCATTTACACATATATACAACCTGAGCCTATGCTGGAGGGGTTCACAGCATAATCACCCCCACAGGTTCTTGCTTCTCCCGTATCCACAGCCCTGGATTCAAACAGACATCAGCCTTCATGCTGTGCCCGCTATTTTTCTTCTCCTGGTTTTATCTGTTCAGGGAAATGGGCCCCAACCATTTGGCATCTCACACTGAGCTCCTTTTGATCCATGGTTTTCTTAATGGCTCATCCCTCAGGCTACCACCTCACACAGGAAGCTTGACCTAGCTTAATTAGTATTTGAAACTTGCCGATTCCAGGGGACTGGAAGTGTCTAGTACACAGCTTAATACACAAGGATCTGTTTTAACACCCCAAGTCTTGATAAAATTCTAACACTTGCTGGTTCCAGGAATTTAGAAATGTCTACTACCCACAACCTCATAACACTATCAAGCAAAAACTGTGATGGGGCCTGTGGTGTGATTCATCTAAAATTGGACCGTGTATATGGCACAACTCACCAGCTGAATATCAACCAATCAGGGTGATAAGCAACACCATGTTGCTTAACACTGATATTTGATCTCACTCAATGCAGGGAGTGGGATTGCTTCAGGGAGAACATCACAAATTCACATTGCATGCTACGTGTGAGGAAACATTTGTATTTTTTTTTTTTTTTTTAAGATTTCAAGGCTTAGATTATTATTTTAAATCCACTCTGCTCTCTGCAGGAAAACTGGTAAAATAGCAAAAAGGTGGAAAGGAAGGTCAAAAAATACACCCTGCTTTCCTTCTTTACTGTAATTGAACTAGCTTCCAAGGAAGGGGATAAAAGACACAAAAGGAATGAAATCAGAGTCATTATGAGATTATCACAAAGTCACAGATTAAAATGTTGAGGGTCTTAAAAAAATGCTCACATGGTTTAAGTATCTCTTGGCAAGATTCAAAGTTTGTTTAATTATTTGATTTCAGAGTCCTGTAAAATGAAACTCTGGAGCATGATTAACTTAGCAAACTTTTTAAAAATCATAATAATGTGCCTAATGTCGCAGGGGAGAATAAGTGACGCCTGGAGCGAAATGGTCCTTATAGACTGGCCTGAAGAGGTGTGCTTGGACCCCTGACCTTGAGTCCCTTCCCAAAATGCAGTCAAACCCCAGGTTCAAATCTTTTTTTAAAAAAAAACCCTGTAAAACAATTCAGGGATGAGCAATGCGGAAGAGATTAGGTAAGCAGCATTTAAAAATAAATAAGGAACAAAACTGCATAGGGTCCTTTCATGCAGCGGCATACGAAGTGGGAGGCGGAGGGGGCGGGTTGCCCCGGGTGCCACTCGGGGGGGTGGCAAGATGGCCCCTGCCTCCCCCCAGCTGTAGAGCGGCCGAGGGAGCACGCAGTCAGTATGGGTGCCACTTGCGCGGTGTCCGTACGGGCTGCCGCTCTCGCACACTGTCCATACAGGCGTCCGTACGAGCTGCCTCTCGCACGGTGAGCATACGGGCTGCCACACGTGTGCACTCCATACGGGATGCCACACATGTGCACTCCGTACGGACGTTGCGCGTGTGCCACCGGGCGGTTTGCCCCACCCAGGGTGTCAGAGAGGGTTCCTCTGCCACTGCGTTCATGGAGAATTTGTGGGGTGGAAGTGGAAACCCACTTCCCATATTTTCTTGCAAATACTCTCTTCTAGATGGTCTCTCATACCCAGTGCTTTTTTTCTTAAAAAATGTTTAGGGGTACCCTCATTTTCCTACTCATATTGAAATACTGCCCCACAATGACCAAACTTAGATTCACAAAAAGTTTAGGGGTATGTGTTCCCCTGCATCCCCTCAGAAAAACAACAACACTGCTCATACCATCCTCCAATCCCAATTCAGACTTCTATTTTTTGAGACAGGCTGTGCAGGGTGGGGGTGGGATAGTTATATATATATATATATATATATATAATAGCTCAACTTTTGTAAGATTGCAGAGGTGGGTGCATTATGAACCCCATCTTAACACCCTTGTGCCCGTCTTTGCATTTACTTTGCAATCACAAAAAAACCCCTCAGTCTGTGATGTCATTGCCACAGAAATTAGAGTTGTCTGGAACCATCACTGCTTCAAGCAGGAAGGAAAAAAAAAACTCTTGACAGGACCGAAGGGGTTGAGAAGGATTAAATCTTCAAAATCCATTTCACTCAGATAAAATTAGAGCTACCTACTGGGTAATAAAGATCTATGAACCCACAATTGTCATACTCAGCAGCTGGCTGGGTTGACAGGCAATCTGATGAGTTCATAACCAAGAGATCATGCAGGCAGCAAAGTACAAAACTCACCAAAAGAATTATCCTTCTCATTGCCTTCAAAATAAATGGCCAGTAATTTACATTATCTGTTTTCCCAAAGGGAGGGGGACCTCCCCCGCATCTTCATTACTTTCCTTACATACATATACTGGTAGATATGTGTGTTCGTTGTGGACTAGTGGCAAAAAAAAGTAATCTTTTTTTAAAGTAAGAATGTGCAATTTGTTTAAAGGTCCACAAAAGTTTGGGGTGGGACAGACCTATGCCTGAACAGCAGTGAGACAGAGCTGCATGGACCAAAGCTGGCCTGCACATTCCTAATTAAGAATGTAAAAGCCTAAGAATGGCCTGCAGGATTGGGCCAGTGGCCACCTACTGCAGCATCCTCTTCTTACAGCAGCTGACCAGCATAGCTACCAAGTAGCCTCGCCACCCTGCGCTCCAGAGTCTGCGCGCGAACGGGTGAGCGAAAGAGCGAGCGCATAGACGGCAGGCAGGCTGTCTATCTGGTTGGGCGTGAGGGTCTGGCTGCACAAGGCATGCAAGCTCCGCCCCCAGTCGGTCTCAGACTCCTTATTGGCAGCTGAGCAACGCAGCTGTGGAGCCTCCCTGGCCGGCATGGAGGGAGAGGAGCTGCTTCCTTTGAAATCCAGGAAATTTAAGGGATATCAACAATCCACTGCCTCTTGTGGGTGGCGCTGTGGTCTAAACCACTGAGCCTCTTGGGCTTGCTGATCGGAAGGTCAGCAGTTCAAATCCCGCGACGGAGTGAGCTTCCGTTGCTCGGTCCCAGCTCCTGCCAGCCTACCAATTCGAAAGCAAACCAGTGCAAGTAGATAAATAGGTACCGCTGTGGCGGAAAGGTAAACGGCGTTTCCATGCGCTCTGGTTTCCGTCACACTGCTCTGTTGCATCAGAAGCTGTTTAGTCCTGCTGGCCACATGATCCAGAAAACTGTCTGTGGATAAACGCCGGCTTCCTCAGCCTATAGAGCGAGCTGAACGCTGCAACGCCTTTGACTGGACATAACCTTCCAGGGGTCCTTTACCTTTTTTTTTTACCTTACCTGTGGAAGATAATTTAACTATGAACCTCATGAATCTTCTGACATTCAGCTTCTTGGGATGTCCATGAGTTTCTGGAGAGAAACTTTTATCTCTATGCGACTTCCACCATGCTATGCTTAATTTATGAACTCTACTACGTCGTCACCCTTTACTTGCCTTTTTTCTCTAAACTGAGAAGTCCTAATTGTAACTAGATATGTCCCTCATGGATCTCCTTAATCCACTTTTAAAAAATAAAAATAATAATCTAGGCTTGTTTGTTCTTTTATTATATATTTGCTTGTTTGTGATATTTATCAGTTGCCTCCGTGTGATGAGCCTCTAATGACTATCATCGGAATGTCTTTATCTCCGTTCATAAAGCCTGTGTAAACACCTCCTGCTGTGGGGAGGAAGCCATTTAAAATAAAACGGTCATTAAAATTGGTGCTTCGAATTACATGTGAGCTTAGTGAAAATGCTTGTCACTTTTAAAACATTTTTTTTATATATTTTGTTTTCTACCATCTCCTTTTAAATATGCAGATGGATATAAGAAACCGTAGCAGTAGCAATGAGGGATATTTCAGCCTTCAACACAAACGCGTTGGTGGTGAGTTCTGGTTATGAACCAGTCAGCAAAGGCAGGCCTTGAAGTCTCAAGTTTCAGTGGTGCCCTGTGCAATGCCCAAATTCGCCCCTCCCCGCCCCAACACTTCTTGCACTCCATTTTAAATTAAAGTTGTGGTCTCCCCTGCAGCACCCCCGAGGCTCCCCTAAATCCACTCTGCAGCCAGTGTCAACTATGTGCTTCAGTCTCTCCCACTGAAATCTGTGGGACGTATGGTATTTTTCACTCCACAAGACACACTTTTTTCCTCCTAAAAAGTAAGGTGAAATGTCTGTGCGTCTTATGGAGCGAATGTGTGGTCCCTGGAGCCGAATTGCCCAGGGGTGAAAAGCAGATCGTTTTTTGTTTTTTTTACAAAGAGAGAAGGGGGGGGGGGTTGAAAGGAAGCCACTGATCAGCTGATCAGCAAGTGTTCGGGAGAGAGATAAGGGACACTAGCAATAAAGGAGGCTGCCTAGGAGGGGGGAGGGAAAGACAGCCTCCTTTAAAGGAATGATCTTGGGCTCCCTTTCTGGCCCCGCCCCCTTGCCCAGGCCTCCATTGTTGAATATTCTGCAAACCAAGGCTGTTTGTTTCCCCAGCAACATGTGACTGGCTGATTAGATTATCTGTCTGGAAACTGTACAAACGGCTCCCTTTCCTTTCCTAAAGAAGCTGCAGAACTGTGAGTTGAACCCCATAAAAACAGGATTTTTTCTCTTTGCAAAGTATGCTCAACAACTTTGAGCTGATCCTCCAAAAAGGGGCTTTCCCCCTTTGCAAAAGAAGTGGCACAACTGTGAGCTGATCCTCAAAAAAGAGCTTTCCCCCTTGCAAAAGAAGCTGCACAACTTTGAGCTGATCCTCAAAAAAAACAGGGCTTTCCCCCTTTCCTCCTCTAAAAACTAGGTGCGTCTTATGGTCAGGTGCGTCTTATGGAGCATTGGTAATAGCCCTTAACTTTGACTAAACCATGTCAGTTATTTACATTTGGAATTAAGCTGAAATGTTATAGGAGGACTCCCCCCCCCCCTGCATAATATCCCGCCACCGCCGCTGCAGCAAAAAAACAAAACAACCCTCTGAAGGCAACTTTGCAGAATTGCCTTTAAAAATTCTCCCCCTTTGTATGTGTTTGTAGTGGTCACTATTTTTCTCCCATAGAGTATCGCTAGCTCATGGCCACTGTGAAGGACGCAAAGGATGCAAATTTGTGACCAGACTGCAGCAGCAGTGTAGAGAAATCTATTTTTATTATTATTTCTGAGGTATACCTCAGAAATTTCCTTCTTCTAAGAGAATGTATGAGGGAATCCATAGTATTAAATGGAAAAGGTTAATTGCAGATAAACTGTCTCAACTTTTATGTATAAAGCATCATTAGGAGATCAGCAGGTGGTTGCCTGACCGTATAACTGTCACATTATATTATCTTAGAATAGAGGTAGCTGTAAGATGAAAGTTCTGGCTTTATATAAAGACTCAGGGGATTGAAAACTGTTGGGATTGGATTGATTAAGTCAGTGGACATTCTGTCTCTTTCCATTCGTTGAGGGAATGAATAAATAATAAAGAAATCAGTGCTAAACTTGAGCTATATTTTGCTGTACTTCCAGCAGTGGCTTTTATGAAATGCGAAAGCTCAAAGATAATGTAGAAATTAACAGGTAAATGGTGGGAAAATGTAATAAACTGCCATGCCTGACATATGGCTTCTCCTCCAGCCATTCAAAATCCAAGCATGCGTTAAAGCAGAGGTGGGAGACATTTTTTTTCACCCACCCCAGAGAGCCACATAACCCCATTGGAAACAGTTCTGGGGGCCACATAAGAGAAATGGGCAGGACCTGATGCAAAGGATGTGTCTCTTCCCTTTGCATCATGCAAAACTCACACACCACCCTATCTTCTGGTAAGCAAGAGGCATTATTACAGCTCACATGCACATTCTCCCAAATGAAAGCATTCAAGGAAGTTGTGGCCTGAGGAGACCCCTGAGGGCCAAACCAGAGGGCTGTTTTTGGCCTTTAGGTTTAGGTTTCCTCATGCCAAAAATGAAAAGAAAACCAGAGAGAGACTGAGAGGGTCCCTCTTTGATTTGTATTCATGTGAAGATAATTCAGTAAAGGAGCAATTTCAAAATCCCATATTCATGAAAAGTTGCTTCCTCTATTTCTGTTGTTGTTGTTAATTCAAATGTATGTACAGTATTGCTATTTTATTTAACATGTTTATATCATACCTTTCCTCCAAGGAGCTATCAGAAACATACATTGTTCTTCCTCTGCCTTCATTTCATTTTCACAACAACCCTGTGAGGTTGACTGGTCCAAGGTCATCCAGTGAGTTTCATTGCTGAGTCAAGATTTGAAACTAGGTCTCTGCAGCCTTAGTCTAACGCCCAGACCACAATGTCACACTGGCTCTCTTATAATGGGTGAGTATTTTAGTGTATATATTCACATTCTGATTCAACAGATGGAAATGCGCATGCAAATGGTTGACCTCCCTGCTGCTGCTACTCCTGTCAAAACACGTATTTCAAAAGCTGTTCATATTGTTTACTCTATTGCCAATCATCTATTGAAGGCATTGGCTGCCTTGCTGTGTCCCACAGTTTTGCTCTATCCTGAGTTCCAGGTTATCTAGGAGAACTGCAAAACTAAATTACAAAACTTCCATTTGCTGAGGCTTCAGGTTTTCCTCCCATTTGTATATAAATCATTTGTAGAATTTACCATCACGAGGCACACATTTTTGCTGACCTATACCATAAATGGCTTTAAAAATGAATGAAGTGGAACTTTCAACACGGGGACAACCAGAATAATCAAAGGGGTGGGAAGGATGCAGCATTTCGGACTTTTTAATTTAGAGGGGGAAATGTGAGTAAAAGGTGATGTGATATAAATTTATAAAATTCTGCATAGGATGGAAAAAGTGGATAGAGAAACGTTTTTGTCCCTCTCTCAAAAAACTAGAACTCATGGGCATCCACTGAAGCTGAATTCTGGAAGATTTAGGGCAGATAAAAGGAAATACTTCTTTGCACCCTACTGTTAAACTATGGAACTCTCTCCCATAGGAGGCAGTGATGGCCACCAACTTGGATGGCTATAAAAGAGGATTAGACAGATTCATGAAGGATAAGGCTCTCAATGGCTACTAGCCACAATGGCTATGTTCTGCCTCCACCGTCAAAGGTAGTATGTCTCTGAATACCAGTCGCTGGGAACTGCAGGTGGGCAGAGTGCTGTTGCATTCATGTCCAGATTTCAGGTCTCCCACAGACATCTGGTTGATCACTGTGGATGCTAGATGGGCCATAGGCCTGATCCTGCAGGCTCACATTAGGTTCTTATGCTGCTTCATGGAGTGCTTTCTATCCAGAATTCCAGCTACGCCATTTGATTTCCCTCCCCCAACATCCATACCATACATTTATGCCACTTTGAGAGTCATGGGAATTCTCCTGGGAACCAGGCCTTTTTTTCCCAGCCAGAACTTAGTTCCAGCACCTCTCAGGATGGGCACCATTGCCATTCTAAGAGAAGAAGGGACGTGTTCGTTATGAGTTCCGGCACCTCTTTTTCTAGAAAAATAGCATTGCTTGGAACTGTAGTTTACACTTCACAGAGCTACAGCTTAAATAAATACAGTTCCCAGGATTCTCTTGTGGAAAGTCATGACAGTCAAAGGGATATAACACTGCTTTAAATAAATGTGTGGGTGTGGCCACACCAAACCCTACATTATCTAGTCCTGAGTGGCATCATTATACTTTGATCGTTGTCATTTTAACTGTTGTTTGGCTGCCATTGTCTTCTTTATTAGGCTTTGTGTCACCCACAATACTCAAATATATTCAAGCAGCAAAATGTAGTCAATTATTGAACCGAATTAATCCCAAGCATTATACTCTATATGGATGAAGTCTGGGAAGTCAATCAATCTCCTGATTGCTAAACTCAGAGCTATAGAGGCCAGAAGGAAAAGCCTAATAATCTTCTCTGCATAGCCAGCTTTATGCTCATGCAGTCTGCTGACTACAACTTAATATCGCTCTTCCTCTTTATTAAAACGTCAAATTCTATTCCACTGTAAAAAAAATTTTTAAAAATTCCCACAGCTCCAGGCAAGGTTTACAGTGCAATACCTGAGTAGCAGTTGGACTTTTTTTCCCCAGGGTGTGGGAGAAATCATTTATCAGAAGCATGTGAGCACTTTATACAAAATTATTCCATGTGTTTACCGAATGGTGAATATGTTCTCACATGCTCACAGTGTTGGCTGGTGCACATTGAGGCTGATAGGGCAGAAGTCAGGGAGGCCAACGGTTGGCAGAGCAGAACCTGGCACCAAACATCCAGTCCATTTTACAATGTCTGGTCTAATCTGTGACTACTGAAAACTAATTGAAAAAGAGATTGACTGCCAGTTTAAGCATAGACTTTTCCCTGACATGTTGTCTCACTGCATACAGGGAATCATTACCATAACGGAGCATTGAAAAATCTGATAGGTATAGTCCAGAATTCTACTGCTTCATTATGCAGAAAATGTAAAATGGCTGTGAGTGGACAGGGAGGCTAAGCATATATTGTCCCCATTGGAAGACTGTTTCAACATTAAGGCCAGAGTTGTGCAGAATGGTCTCCCATTTCAACTATGGCATGTGTGAGGATTTCCTGGAAAAAAGCAACTATTAATTTGATAAGATGTTCAGCTTTTTAAGATTATGTTTGCTCCCATTTGTTTCCACAATCATCTGCTGTCTTAGCACAATTTTCCTCCTGAACAGTAGGTCCATAAAATGGTCCTATAGGGAAAGCGAAAGCGACCCCTGACCATTAGGTCCAGTCACGGACGGCTCTAGGGTTGCGGTGCTCATCTCGCTATATTGGCCGAGGGAGCCGGCATACAGCTTCCGGGTCATGTGGCCAGCATGAGGCGAACCAGAGCAGTGCACGAAAATGCTGTTTACCTTCCCACTGGAGCGGTACCTACTTGCACTTTGACGTGCTTTCGAACTGCTAGGTTGGCAGGAGCTGGGACCGAGGAACGGGAGCTCACCCCGTCACGGGGATCCAAACCGCCAACCTTCTGATTGGCAAGCCCTAGGCTCTGTGGTTTAACCCACAGCGCCACCCGCGTTCCTAGACCTAGCCAATTAGGGAACGTGTAATGAATGCAAAAGTTACCATGAATTTGATAGGATGTTTGCCTTCCTATCAACACTTTCCATCAGGCCAGTGGTCAGAGATGGGTGGCAGTTACAGTCCAACATTTGGAGTGACACTGGTTCACCATTCCAGTGCTAGGGGGTTAATTAAGTGAACACTTTTGCATTGGTTCCTATCAGACTTACTTTCAAAAGCAATGAGAAAGTAGGGAGAATGGCTCCCCATTGGATTTCTTGTTCTATCTTTCATAAATATAGAGGAGGAGCAGAATACTATCTACAAAGATAACTATTGGACACAGTATATATATTTTTAATTTATTGAATGAATACAATGATATCATACAAGCTGCATTATCTTATTGTTAATAGAAGAAACATTTATGGAGCTTCACAACTCTCCACGTGGCAACAGAGTGCAAATATCCGATGCTTCTAGCAGATTATCTTGTGGCTTCATCTCCTAAAATTTAATGTGTTCTAAATTATGATCCTATGGAGAAAGCTAGAGAGTTCCAGAAAAACATTTACTTCTGCTTCATTGACTACGCAAAAGCTTTTGACTGTGTCGACCACAGCAAACTATGGCAAGTTCTTAAAGAAATGGGAGTGCCTGATCACCTCATCCGTCTCCTGAGAAATCTCTATGTGGGACAAGAAGCTACAGTTAGAACTGGATATGGAATAACTGATTGGTTCAAAATTGGGAAAGGAGTACGACAAGGCTGTATATTGTCACCCTGCTTATTTAACTTATATGCAGAATTCATCATGCGAAAGGCTGGACTGGATGAATCCCAAACCGGAATTAAGATTGCCGGAAGAAATATAAACAACCTCAGATATGCTGATGATACAACCTTGATGGCAGAAAGTGAGGAGGAATTAAAGAACCTTTTAATGAGGGTGAAAGAGGAGAGCGCAAAATATGGTCTGAAGCTCAACATCAAAAAAACTAAGATCATGGCCACTGGTCCCATCACCTCCTGGCAAATAGAAGGGGAAGAAATGGAGGCAGTGAGAGATTTCACTTTCTTGGGTTCCATGATCACTGCAGATGGTGACAGCAGTCACGAAATTAGAAGACGCCTGCTTCTTGGGAGAAAAGCAATGACAAACCTAGACAGCATCTTAAAAAGCAAAGACATCACCTTGCCAACAAAGGTCCGTATAGTTAAAGCTATGGTTTTCCCAGTAGTGATGTACGGAAGTGAGAGCTGGACCATAAAGAAGGCTGATCGCCGAAGAATTGATGCTTTTGAATTATGGTGCTGGAGGAGACTCTTGAGAGTCCCATGGACTGCAAGAAGATCAAACCTATCCATTCTTAAAGAAATCAACCCTGAGTGCTCATTAGAAGGACAGATCCTGAAGTTGAGGCTCCAGTACTTTGGCCACCTCATGAGAAGAGAAGACTCCCTAGAAAAGACCCTGATGTTGGGAAGGATTGAGGGCACAAGGAGAAGGGGACGACAGAAGATGAGATGGTTGGACAGTGTTCTCGAAGCTACTAACATGAGTTTGGCCAAGCTGCGAGAGGCAGTGGAGGATAGGCGTGCCTGGCGTGCTCTGGTCCATGGGGTCACGAAGAGTCGGACACGACTGAACGACTGAACAACAACAAATTATGATCCAGCAAAAAAGTCCACCCTAAAGTTTAACTACACCCCACTTTTGCCATGATCATTGTCAGAGATGCAAAACACATTTCTCAGGAGGTGAAACTTGTCATCCATTCTCTCAGGAGATGAAACTTGTCAACTCATACATCCCTATCTAGAGGGAAAGGATATCTGGTCCAGGAAACCACTATTCCTGGCCACTGTGTTCATCTGTCATGTCGTAATGAGCTTATGCCTCTTGGTTTTATTTTCAAATGATGTCTTAGGGGGGCCCTTTTAACTCTGCATTGCCCACAAGAAAGGCAAACTTTCTATTAACAGTGTTGATATAGCTATGCTAACAATGTCAATAGAACATTGACTACCGTTTTGTTCTGCAGCCTGTAGCATCAAATGGTTATAAGTTCATGAGCACCAAGGGGAGGGAGAATTCACACACCATAAATAAACCAAATTATGAAGATTAGTCCCCCTCACATTGAGAACATTTATGAGGAGCCATTTTGGATAATTGTGACAATTATGTGTGTTATCTGGAAATGATGCTTCATTCATAATTGCTAAGGGAGAAAGGCAAGGAAACCTAAAGGCAGAGGGAAAAACATTTTCTGTTACCTTTTCACAATAACAGCAGGGATGACTTTTACAGGCAGATTGCTGTCTAATAAAGCTGCCATTTCAGTCGGCTGATAACCTTGCAAGCAATTATAATAAGTTTACAAACAATTACACCTTGCAAATGGAATCTGGAGGAAGCCATAAAGTCCCTCCAATAAGGCACACTCCTGTTTCCAATGCCGTTTTGTAAATGAATCACCACTAATTTATGCCCCCATGAATGCAAATTATTGTCACAAGGTTCCCCCCTTTAAATTAGACCACCTGTGATTCTGTGCAATGAAACAAGAACACAGTAGATGTTAAACTTTTCCCTTATTTGTTTTTTGTTTTTTTTAAAGCATTACAGATTGTTTCAAATAACATAACACTGCAGTGTAGATCCCTGCTGGCAAAGCTATGGGGTAATATAATTCATCTCCCCAGAAGGCTTGGGGCAAAGCCACACTAATGAGAACACTCAGCTAGAAGGAATACTGCAGATCAGAAAAGGTACCACCAAGTCTGAGAGGATGCCAGCATGGTTAATGAGCAGAATCAATGAAGCAGTTACAAGCAAATAAATAAATAAACAAACAAATAACGGCTCACTTCAGGAAATGGAAATCACACCCAAATTAAAAGAACAAATAGGAACAGAAACTTTAATACAGGTAAAAGATATGCAAACTGGGATGGGGGAAAAGAGTGTGAGGAGTACATCAAGACAAACATCAAGAAGACCAACAATATACATGAAAAAATATTTACATATTTCAGAAGCTGAAAAAAGCAGTGAGGTGGATAGATTGACAAGGTGCACTTAAGGGGGAATAAGGAGAGTGAAGAATTGATTAATAAATTCCACGGAAAACGTAGAACAGAAACCCATACCAGAAATATACATTTGTTTATTTATTTTCCAGGAAGGGGAGACTGAAGTATATGAACAAGTAGAGGCGAAAAGTGATGAAAAGTGGTGATTAGCTGAGAGCTGTGCTTGACACTTTGAAGCCCCAATAATCAGCTGATCATCAGGGCTTCAAATTAGGAATACAGAATGATGTGCTCTCTGAACTCAGTTCCTATATTCACATGCATCTTTCAAAGCTAAAACCATCAAGTTTTCATTCGAAAACACATTTACATCAAATTGTATTGATTTTATACCAGTTTAAGTCAGGGGTAGGGCGGCCTATTGGTGTCAACTTGAACTTTTTTAAAAGGCTCATGGCTGGGCGGGATGCTGTTGGGATTCAGGGTAGTCAGGGAAGGGTTAAACTTCCCCATGCACTGTGATCCAACCCCCCCCCCACTGTGCAAATCACCCACCCCATGCCAGTTATTGATTTATTTTTAAAAACCCAACATGATATCTAATGATATCTCAAAGCCTCCAAGTGTCCCTGTTTTCTAGGGACATCCCTGGTTTAGAGAAGCCATCCCGGTTTCCGATTTGATCCCGGAATGTCCTGCTTTTCCTTAGGATGTCTCTAATTTCACTGGAGAAATGTTGGAAGGTGTGGAGTTATCCAACTCCCGAGCTGTCTGAAGGCAATCCTGTATAGGGGAGGTTTTTTATGTTTAATGTTTAATTACCGTATTGGCCTGAATATAAGCCTCACTCCCCCCTCCCCAATTCCAACCGTGAAAAGTTAAAAGTGTGGTTAATTTCGCGACCTTACAAAAATTGGTTTTTATGATATAGCTGCTGAAACAGACATACGGTAAAACAGAACGGGTGTGAGTGCCTGCGGAATTTTAAGGGAGCAGTTTATATTTGGGTATTGTATTTTTTTCCTCCCCCCCCCTTGAATTTTAAAGGTGTGACTTATATTTGGGCGTGACTTATATTTGAGCCAATGCAGCATGTTTTTATATTTGTTGGAATCTCCCCAGAGTGGCTGGGGCAACCCAGTAAGATGTGTGGGGTATAAATGGTAAAATTATCATTATGGAATGGGACGTCCCTATTTTCATCGGAGAAATGTTGGAGGGTGTGATATCTTTAGCATCACTAGACAGTTAAGCCTTAGATAAATATTTGGGTTTTTTAATGTGTTTCTAGTGACTGGCAACAATTAAGAAATGTATGTAAGATGGAGGGAAAGTGAGAGCCTTGAGATATCTCTGAAGGTTTTCTTTGTGGGTCTTCTGTTGGTTTGGGGCCCTCAGCTACAAATCAGAAGAGACCTCAAAGCAAGAGTTTCCTCATTACCACTTGCAAATCAAATCAAACCCAAGATCACTGGGGATAAGAGAGACTGGATTCAGTATTTCTTGGGCTCTGCTGGCTCAGTTGGGGCAACACTGGTGTAAATTACCTACCCTCCTTCAATTCAGAAATATCAATCAACATACGGTAAGTATTGTTCTAGCCAAAGGTCATGAGCTGGGTATGTTTAGCCTGGAGAAGAGAAGGTTAAGGGGTGATATGATAGCCATGTTCAAATATATAAAAGGATGTCATATAGAGGAGGGAGAAAGGTTGTTTTCTGCTGCTCCAGAGAAGCAGACACGGAGCAATGGATTCAAACTACAAGAAAGAAGATTCCACCTAAACATTAGGAAGAACTTCCTGACAGTAAGAGCTGTTCGACAGTGGAAATTGCTGCCAAGGAGTGTGGTGGAGTCTCCTTCTTTGGAGGTCTTTAAGCAGAGGCTTGACAGCCATCTGTCAGGAATGCTTTGATGGTGTTCCTGCTTGGCAGGGGGTTGGACTCGATGACCCTTGTGGTCTCTTCCAACTCTATGATTCTATGAATCCTGCAGCAACAGTACCAATAAAACAATATAGATAATACCATAATACAAACCAACATCTGTAATGTAAAGGGGGGAAGTCGGAGACACCAACAAACTCAAATCCAACTTGATTTCAAATTAAATTTCTGCAATTCAGGGATATGCCAGTGTAAGCCCCACACCCTAGCTGAGGCAGGGGCTCAGCCCCATAATTTAAGGTAGTAGAATATATGCTTGCACAAGTCCCCAAAAGGGCGCATTGTGTTGTTGTGGCAGGACAGGGTAAGGTGAGTTCTACACCTATTTCAGACCCCTTTCAGCTTGGTCACATGACCCAGCAACCTGGTGGAACTTAGTTGGCCAAAAGGGTTGTGCAAATCAAATTGTGCACATGTGCGGCATCCCGT
The DNA here is from genome assembly GCA_034641385.1 of Darevskia mixta. Taxonomy (NCBI): domain Eukaryota; kingdom Metazoa; phylum Chordata; class Lepidosauria; order Squamata; family Lacertidae; genus Darevskia; species Darevskia mixta. The sequence goes on from JAWWNH010000061.1 coordinate 19,557,341, forward strand.
ACAGACTGCGCATGTCACCCAAGTGGTCCCGGAGCGGCTCGCCCCCTTCCCACCCCCACTTTGTACGCCCCGGAATATGGGTAACTTTAGCTGGCGTAGGTTCTGCCAGCTTTCTATATTTAGAAAGCTTCTTAAGTACAAAAAGCTGGCAGGACTTACACTGGCTTAAGCTATCCCTATTCCAGGCTCCATTCATGAGTGGGGATAGTGCTGGCTGAGATGGCCAGAGTCTGGCAGAGAGAAAACAGCCCTTTAAAATAGAGTTTGACTTGCACTACCCTTTTTCTGGAGTATGTTCTGTCGGGTTGTCAGGTCATGTGACTGAACTGAAAGAGGTTTTGGAATGGGTGTCCTTGCCCCATCCTAAACCCCAGATTACCCTTCTTCTTTCTTTCTTTTTGGATCTTATGCTGGCATAAATTTTGCCACATCATATGAGCCAACATATCCCCCACTGAAACATGTTGAGGGAATTCCACAGGCATAGGCCTGTCTGAGAGATCAGGTTAGCCCAAGATCTGCCTATTCTAAACTCACTCATTCCAGTTGATATTGAGTTTGGCTTGTGCTGTTAGTTCCAAGTCCGGTATAACCATCTGTCATTTTCTTTCTCTCTTTTTCCTCCCTCCTTCTCTTGAATCGGGCAGGTTTCCACCACCACCACCCCTCCCCCACACAGATGAGAATCTGAGGATGAACTCATGTCTGTCTATGGACTCACTGGTATCACTGTTATGAATGACAGCTTCCTCTTAGCTGAGCAAGACCTTCTGCTATGCAAGAAAACATCCAATAAGACAGCCTTGTAAACAGCTGTAACCCATCAGCGCTTTTCTTGGTGAAAGTTTGAGAGAATAACAAAGGTGGGGGGAGAAACATACAGCCATATGGTCCTGTGCATGACTCCAGTGGAAATGTTGAGAGGATACAGATTGGGATAGCAAGAGCAAACAAGAATCTCCCTCTAGCAACAAGCATTCTTATGATAATGATCAGATTTGATTCATAATATGAGGAAGGGCCCTATCTTACTGGTAGAGCATCTGTTTGCATGATTCTTCTTCTTCTTCTTCTTCTTCTTCTTCTTCTTCTTCTTCTTCTTCTTCTGTATGCAAACTGTCCCCATTTCAATCCCTGGCATCTCCAGGTAGCACTAGGAAAGTCACCTGCATGAAACTCCAATCAGGGTAGACCACTGGCCTGGCTCAGAATGTGTAGAATCCTCTGGAGAAAATTCTTCATTTTTAGGCAAAGGTAATTTTACCTCTTTGAAAACTCTCAAGCATGAACTTCCAAATCAACTTGGGGTTTTGCTTTAAGTGTCTATTCACAAGGCTGACCCCCCACACAGCCTTTTTGGTGGGGAGGGGGGGATTTTCAGTCAAAATAAAAAAAGCATGTTTGCTAAATAAGTATATGAAGGTGTTAAGACTCACAGAGTTGAGATTGCAGCAGCCTTTGGCTATAAGCAATAAACTTGACTGACTGACTGACTGACTCACAGAGTTGCTCGTTACTAGAGAAGACACTCTGTGATGTCACTTCCCTTGAGTTCTTTGGCAGGAAAAAGACACAGCCTAGTCCCAAAGTTCCCACTTCATTGCTGCAAGGGACAGTGTTTTAAACTCTGCTAATTGTTTAAACATTCTGCTCACACACGTGTAACATGGAGGATATATTGTAAATGTGTCCGCAATGCATATGATGGCATAGTATGGAATTGTATGGCATGGCATGGAAACAACCAATGACTGTCAGTGAGTCAAAAACAGGACAGAATTTACTGTTTAGCCCCCACCTTTAGTATTTCATCACTGCACGCAGGCAGACATTGGAAGCACAGTTAGTAGTAGAGCATTTGTTTTGCATGCAAAAAGGCCCAGGTTCAATCCTGGACATCTCTACTTAGAGATTTCTGCCTAAAATTCTAGAAGAGCCACTGCCAATTGGTTTGTTTGTTTGCTTGTTTGTTGCATTTATGGCCCACATTTTCTCCAAGGAGCTCAAGGTGGTATAGATAGTTCCCTGAACCACACACATTTTATCCTTACAGCGACTCTGTGATGTAGGTTAAGGTGGGAGAAAATGACCTGCCCCAGATCACCCCATGAGCTTCATGGGGATTTCAATCCAGGTTTCCCAGGTCCTAGACCAGCATTCTTAGCACTCCACTGCACTAGCTCTCTGAGAAGAATGTTCTCTGACAATTCTGAGCTAGGTAGACCAATGGTTTGCATCTGTGTAAGTCAGGTTCCTAAGGGATGCAGGTGGCACTGTGGTCTAAACCACTGAACCGCTTGGGCTTGCCAATCAGAAGGTCAGCAGTTTGAATCCTCATGACGGGGTGAGCTCCTGTTGCTCAGTCCCAGCTCCTGCCAACCTAGCAGTTCGAAAGGACGCCAGTGCAAGTAGATAAATAGGTATCACTCCGGCAGGAAGGTAAACGGCGTTTCTGTGCACTGCTCTGGTTTTGGTGTTCCGTAGCGGCAGAAGCGGCTTAGTCATGCTGGCCACATGACCCAGAAAAACTGCCTGTGGACAAATGCCAGCTCCCTCGGCCTGTAAAGTGAGATGAGCGCCGCAACCCCAGAGTTTGCAACTGGACTTAACTGTCAGGGGTCCTTTACTTCTTCTTTTTTTTTAAGTCAGCTTCCTATGTTCTTAAGCCCATGAACTCAAGGGAGCTAAAATAGATGTAGCCAACTCTGGTAGCAAGTAATAATGTGAGTCAGGCAACTGATGTAGCTACTTTCAGGTACACATAATAGGAAATGGCTCTCCCTCAGTATGAATTGATCCAAGGTCCTTGGAGTCGCATTGCGTTATAGCCACTTGAGATGTACAGTGTCGGGAATGCCAAACATCTTCAGAGGTGACCAAAAGCAACCAGCAAACTTAGCCATTATCTGAAAAGAACTGGCATTGATGGAATTAGTACCTTTCCTGGGACACAGTCAGATCGGGCACATGGCAAGGATTAGCAAGCACTGCAGCTGATGTTGGCAGGAAGTCCATAATGAATCTTTGCATCTAAAGTAGGCATTATTGATTGTTTAACAAAGTAACATTGTTTTAAGGTAATGGGCAAAGATGGATAGTCTCTCTGGGCAGAAAAGCTTACATGCATTGAAGTTCTAAACTGACAAGAATACTTTTCTATCCCTTTACCAATGCTGTTTGAGCCAGTTGCTGTAAATCAGCACAAGAGCACAAATTAAGCCATTGCCATCTGGCCCACACTATATACCTGGATGCATAAATACTGAGTGGTAGTGAACATTATATATACAGAGTTTACCCTTAAGAAGAAAGCAGAAGAAAACAATTTGCTAGATAAAACGACTATGCCTTACAAAGAAAAATGCATAGGTTGTCCAACATCAGTGTCCAGAAGCAAATTCATTTCAAAAGACACCCCCTTTTCAACCAGAAATAACTGAAAAGGGAAGTCACAAAATCATGTGTCCCTTCCGCACTTCAGTTTTGGCTGTCAATTAAAGGAGGAAACTCAGAGATATGAGCTGAAGGCAATTGCAGGCATTCATTTCACTTTTAGGAAACAAACATGATGAAGTGAACCTCAAAAAGTGCCAAGCAATCTATTTATCAGAGCACTCCAGAAGATTTGTTATGCCTGAAGCATTTCCAGTACGATATAACTTTTCATCAGAGGTGATGGCCGTTCTGTATCTCTCTGCAAGTGTTCTCTCAAGGAGAACACATCTCACGCAACAGCCATGCAATAAGGTGACCGTGGCCTCTTGCATCATACTTGAAATGCATCAGACATAATACATTTCCTGGAGTGTTCCAATCAGTAGACTTCATCACAATTTTTAGGATAGGGTAGCTAGATATAAAAGAGGAGAGGGCTCCTGGTTGTATAGATGAGAGAAATACATGCCTATTACTTCTGCTAAAGCTCCCATTGAATCCCAAAAGGATTCCTCTAGCAGTAAAATAAGGCTGGGATGCTTCAAAGGGCTAGGACAACTTGGAGCATATTTGCTGACTGCAGGGAAAGTGTGGGTGCATGAAGGGCAAGCTGTAAGCAAGGACAGGTGAATCTGTCCACTTTGGTTTCTCTCACTTCCTCATTTTTCCAGTTATAAGTTCAATTCTCCATATTTCCACTTTGATTTGCATTTTGAAAACACTGTTGTGAACCGCCCTGAGATGAACTGCGATATTCAAATTTAAGAAAGGAAGAGAGATTCACTCAATCAATCGGTCTTCGTGAATATTTGTAATAATTTTAGTGTGGATTTCTCCCAATATATGCATTATTGTGTGCAATTTTTCTAGGAGCCACAGATGAGAACTTTGACTGGTTGACTCAACCAGGTGAGGGTTGCCAGTGGGTCTTAAACCCTCAGTGAGTTAGGGACCTGTCTATCCCCTATCTGAGAAGACAGGCTGCAGCAAATTGAATGGATAAGACCAACAGCAGGTCATATGGTCAAGAAGGTGGGTTTTGCACATGCTGTTGAAGGAGATGAGGGGCAGGTAGGGTTCATCCACCTGGGAAGGTAGTCCATCTAGGAGAAGGTAAACTTTGTTCCTAAACCTCAACTGCCTTGCAGCTATACTCATTCATGAGAAAGGTTTTGGAAGTAAACACAGAGGAACAATTCATACCGACTTCCTCACAGGACACCTCTGGGAGAAGAAAAGGCTAAGGAGTAAATCTAGAGTGGTGTTCCTATGGTGGTTGAATGGCATCTTGTATGCCTTCTTCTGGCAACTCCTGCAGCCAAGCTGATGCTAAATGCATTGCTTTCCTTTCCCTTTCCTTTGAATCCCATCAGTGAGATCGAGAGGAGGGGTCTTGTCATCTGGGCAGCCCAGGTTTGCACCTCAGAGAGGTCACTTTGGTGCTGCAAATGCAGCAAAAACATTGGAGGCAGTGCTTACGAGTTATAAGCTCAACCTGATTGGCGTATGGTACAAGCGCTATGGGTTGCCTTCATTGGTGGGGGAGATCATAGTGTCTCACTGGTCAGCTACCGACCACCTTTAGCCAGGCAGCTTCTGGTCAATAAATGCTGACCTGCCACTGTTTGCTTGATTCGGTGGGTTCTTGGAGCTCAGACTATCACTCAACAAGTGGACCGAACTATTGCACCAGGCAAAAAAGAAAAAAGAAACAAACCTTCATGTGCCTAAAAAGCTGGAATATCAGGACTATGTGTTCTGGCTTGTCCTGCACCCACCTGCTGCAGGTCAACAACTCATGGAAGGTGGCCATCATTGACCATGACCTGAAAATGTTCAACATTGTGTGCAGTTTGCCTATTACACCTGTTGGCTAAGCAATTTCCCCTGCATGTTACTTTCCACATCTATATGAATTTTTTTCACATACTTCATCCTATTATATGTATTTTTATACACATTGCTTGGCTGAAGAACCCCCTTGCAAACTTCAGAGAAGTAGAAATTTCAAAGTATGGCTTTGTTTTGGTTTGTGTATTGTTTCAAAAAGTGGAAATTTGGTAAGTTCACCCTTAAGTGCAAACTGAATTAAATTTCTTCCCCATTCCTATTTGTAAGCAAGCATAATTTGTGGAATTGCATGGCATAGCATCCTTACTGATCATGAGGTACATGTGATAAGGCATCAGTCTTACCTGCCAGTTTCCCAGCTTTGTGGAATCAACATAAAGAAGAACCTGCTGGATCAGGCCAATGACCTATTTAGTTGAGCATCCTCTTCTCACAGTGGCCAGCTAGATGCCCAAGGGAAAGCAGCAAGCAGGACGTGAGGACAAGAGCACTCTCTTGCCCTGCAGTTTCTAGCACTGGTACTCATAAGCATTACTGCTTCTGATCATGAGAATGCAAGGTTCTTTTTCTTTTTCTAAGGAAACAATGGGGGAAAAACTATTATAGTCTCATCTCGTCACCCTAGTTTACTTTTTATGCAACAAAAATGAAATTTACTTGAGTAAAATAGACTCCACTTATGAATGTTCCATTTCACATGCAGTGCGCCTCTGAATAATTAAATATATTACCTATTTCTACGTTTTCCTAATTGGGTCAAAATGTTAGGCCTATATGTCCTGTGTGTCCAAGAGTACTCCAGATAATTGGAATGGTGCAATAACAACAGGAGAGTAATTAGAGAAATGTTCACTTCACAGGTGAACCTGTGTGGTCTTCAACAATTACCCCATTAAAAGAGGTTCACTTTTTCCAGGAAGTGAGTGGCACTTCACATGATTAGCACATGAGCAAAACAAGGCAACAGCTTCCATTATTTACCATCACAAACCTCTCCTAATTAGACTAAATTAGCATTTCCCAAACTTCAGATTTCATTGACCCCTTGATTAGCTTTTAAGGTTATCATCAACCCTGATCCAAATTGTTAGGAAACTAAATGAAAAGTAGTCAAGAATATATGCAAATATATGTGATGTTTATTCATCACAACTTTTAGGAATCATAAAATGTAAAAGATGAAGAAACAATACTTTTTGTATTGTGGAATCATCTTACCAAATGCAGAGGTCCCTCATTCACAGGGGAGGTTCAGTCTGCAAACATAGACCGAGAAAATGCAATACTTCAGATTTTGAAGTGGGGTTACTTGTCTGTAGTCTTTGATGTTATATCTGAATAATCCAGTTTATATTCCTATGTGTGGGTCAACTGAGATCCTACTCTAAAAAGCAATTAGCAACTAATGGTGTGCTCTCTCCCACAAGGCTAATTGCAGCACCAGGGCCATTTTTGTCAAGACTGTTGCTGGGGAGAGAAGAGTTAAGTCTCTTCCAGTGGTTCTCATTAAAACGTTTCCCTCATATTAGTATTTTTATTAAGAAATATTTTGATGTGGTTGCTAATTGTCTCTGCAGGCATGTCCAAAGTCCGTTCCAAGGGCCTAATCCAGACCGCCGGTCAGTTTAATCCGGCCCCTGTGGTAGTTTATTTCCTGGGGTAAAATCCTAAAAAACCTCAACAACTTAAATCCTAAAAAAAGCTCAACAATTTCAATCCTGAAAAAAAGGTTAACAACTTTGTTCGGCCCTCACAGCCCTTCACTTCATCAAATCTGGCCCTCTTTGAAAAAATGTTTGGACACCCCTGAAGGGCTAAAGTCAAAGAGTCAAGAGAAGCAGAGAAGGGGGTGCTGGATGTCTGGAGTTTCATGCTCCCCTGTGAGAGCCAGTGTGGTGTAGTGGTTAAGAGCGGTGGACTCGTAATCTGGTGAACCAGGTTCGATTCCCTGCTCCTCCACATGCAGCTGCTGGGTGACCTTGAGCTAGTCACACTTCTCTGAAGACTCTCAGCCCCACTCACCTCACAGAGTGTTTGTTGTCGGGCAGGAAGGGAAAGGAGATTGTTAGCCGCTTTGAGACTCCTTTGGGTAGGGATAAAGCGGGATATCAAATCCAAACTCTTCTTCTTCTTCTCTTCTGTGCTGCAGAGTGTAGGCTATGTGACAACTGGATCACATGCTCTGTGTGTTGACATTCCATTGTTTGGAAGCATGGAAACAGAAGGAACCGTGCGCCACTTCCGTCTTCTTTGTTCTTCGTTCTGTTTTGTTGTTGTCTCTCGGACGACCCCCCCCCCCCCATGCTGCTTCTGTTGGAAAAGGGCCGTGGTTTAAGCAGCCCGGTCGCCCCGCCCCTTCCCATAGTGCCCTGCCCCTTTCCCTGCAAGGGTTCAGGTGAGTGCAAAACGCCTTGGGGCGCAAGCTTTTTTTGGGGGGGAGGATGCAATGCCAGTGGGATGATGGAGGGGGGAGCTAGCAGGCAGGGAAGCTGCTGGGCAGGTAGCGGAGGGAGATATACCCCCCCCCAAAAAAAATGAAGGGAGGTGAGTGTGCAGCTGAGGTTCCCCCCCTCTCATTTCGAGTATTCCAAATAGCAATATGGATACTATAAACACATGCAGAAATACAAACGTTTCCTAAATTTGAGCTGAGTTTCCTGAATTCTGGGGGGTTGGACAACCTATTTCTTAATAGGTTTAATTGGGTTTGGTGCTTTCTCTCTGCATGTTATTCCTTGAACAGCTTCCTGTGCTTGCTTTCATTGATCTGTTCATTTGTACATCTGACTAGTGTTGTGTGGAGGGAAATTCAGCCCCTGGGCTGAAAAATGTCCCCCTCCTGCCCTCCTGGGTTTGAAATTCTAGAATAATAATAATAATAATAAACTTTTATTTATACCCCGCCCTTCCCAGTCAGGAACCGGGCTCAGGGCGGCTAACAATCATAAAAACCACAACAAACCACAAACAATCAATTAAAACACAGATTAAGATGCAATATAAAATTCCAATTTTAAAATGTCACCTCATTTTAAGCAGTCCACCAACAGAATAACATAACAAGGCAATTAAACTCCACCCAACCCAAAAGCCTGGCGAAAGAGTTCAGTCTTGCAGGCCTTGCGAAAGGATGCCAGATCCTGCAAGGCCCTCGTCTCCTGTGGCAGACTATTCCACCATGTTGGGGCCATGACCGAAAAGGCCCTGGCCCTAGTAGCTGTCAGCCTAATATTCTTATGGCCCGGGATCTCCAGGATGTTATTATTATTATTTATTATATAAGAAACTGCCTCTTTCCCCTCAGCTGCCATGTCTGCTTCTGACATCACAGACAGGGACTGGGGAAACTAGGCCTCAAGTTTGAACAGACCAGTGGTTGTAAACATAAAATGAAAATTAAGTGAAGGATTAACATCAGGATGATTTATTGACTAATTAAGAAATGCAATGTGATGTTAGATTATTAGCACTCTGCGAAATTCAGAGCTTGGGAAGCCACCCCAAGATATATAATTTGGCATTTATATTTGGCTTTTTTTTAAATTGTATTGTAATTTGGAATGTTTTCATGTGGTTCTCATTGGATTATTAAAATTGAAAACTTAATAATTATTATATACAAAAATAAATAAATAATAAAATACTCAATGACCTGCCTTTCAAATAAGTGGAAATGAAGCAGCTGGTTGCCATGGTGAAATTATGATGACACTGTCACTCTGTAGTGGCAGCGCTGAAGTCATAAGTCAGATTCAAGGGGGGATTTCCCCCCAAGGCCCTGCCTATCAGTTAACAGTGATCTAAGGTTTTCCAGTAAAACATGAAATGGTGCACACGCTACATCTTGTTCATGCGCTTAGTTCATAACCTTTCTCTTAGTTAAATAAATAATAATAATATTTTATTACTTATCCCCAGCTACTATAGGCGGCTTCCAGCAAAATATAAAACATAATGTCAAAGATAAAAAAAACTTCCTGATACAGGCTGCCTTCAGGTATGTTCTAAAAGTTATGTTATTCTTTATCTCCTTGACATCGGACGGGGGGGGGGGGTTCCACAGGGAGGGCGCCACCACTGAGGAGGCCCTCTGCCTGGTTCCTGTAACCTCACTTCTTTTAGTGAGGGAACCACCAGAAGGCCCTCAGCGCTGGATCTCAGTGTCTGGGCTGAACCATGCGAGTGTAGAGGCTCCTTCAGGTATACTGGAGCGAGGCCATTTGGGGCTTTAAAGGTCAGCATCAACACTTTGAATTGTGCTTGGCAACATACTGGGAGCCTTTTGGACTGGTGCTATATGGTCCCGGTGGCCACGCAGTCGCCAGTCCAGCTGCCACATTCTGGATTAGTTGTACTTTCCGAGTCACCTTCAAGGGTAGCCCAACATAGAGCGCATGAAAGTAGACCAAGGGGAAGATAACGCTTGTCATCCTAAGAGCTGTGCTTCCATCTTCCAGTTCCCTGGGTCCTTTTAAATAAAGTGATCTTGGACAAATGGGGTGAAATGTGAAACCTTTTTATTATACACTTGCAAATGGGTAACCCAAGAGCAGGCACATCTTCATCAGGAAAAACACATCTTCTAAAGTCGCTTGTCCAGCCGCAAGTCCCTCCTTCCATGCCCACAAGAAGGGGTGTGCCAGTTTACAGAAGTATATAGTGTCCACCTCATTAATATGCTACCATTCCACTTCCCATGTTAATCATAATACAAGACAGACAAGACAAGACATTACAAAACAAATACCTTTATTGGCATTTCAATTTAAAACATTTCAAAATGGCATCAGATACAAAGTCTTTCTTCTTCCTGTTTCCGGTTTCCAAGAGATTTGATGGGGAAATCCTTTCGATTTCTCAATAATAAGAGGCAGTGGGGTGAGGGAGGCCGGGGCCACATCCACACCATTTAAAGTGCTATGAAGCCACTTTAAACACTCATGGCTTCTTACCTCAAAGATTCTGGGAGCTCTAGTTTGAAAAGGGGGCCGAGAGTTGTTAGGAGACCCCCCCCATTCCCTGCAAAGCAGGGAACCCTACTCCTAAACCTAACCCTACCTCTGACGCTAACGCTAACTCTAACACTAACCCTAATGCTAACCCTTAACCCTTAACTAGAACTATAATTCCCAGAGTTCCCTGGCAAGAAGGGAACCCTACGCTACCCCTACCTCTACCTCTACCCCTGACACTAACCCTAATGTTAACCCTTAACCCTTACCTAGAGCTACAATTTCCAGAGTTCCCTGGCAAGAAGGGAGCCCTAACCTACCTACCTACCTACCTCTACCTCTACCCTTGACGCTAACCCTAATGCTAACCCTTAACCCTTACCTAGAGCTACAATTCCCAGAGTTCCCTGGCAAGTAGAGAACCCTACCCCGACCCCTGACGCCAACCCTAACTCTAACGCTAACCCTTAACCCTTAACTAAAGCTACAATTCCCAGAGTTCCCTGAAAAGAAGGGAACCCTACCCCAACCCTAAACCTACCCCTACCCCTACCCCTACACCAACCCCAACCCTAACATTAACACTAACACTAACACTACCCATACCCCACCCTAACAACTCTCCGTCCCCTTAACCACCTACAGGTTCCAGAATCCAGGAGGGGAAGCCATTCCTGTTTAAAGTGTCTTCATAGCACTTCCAATGGACGGTGCACCCAATGTGGCCCAATGTTCCCTCCCTCTTTTTCTTCTTCTCTCTCCCCACTGCCCCATCCCTTGCAATGCAGCAGATGTCCGCCTGCAGTCTCCATTCAAAGCTCCTTCTCCCAGGTATGGCCACAGCCTTGTCGATTGCTCACTGCCAGTATTTCACGTTTCTTTCTCCGATGTAAACAGGGACGTCCTGCGGTTCTCTTCATGACTTTAAAGGCTGGACTTGGGGAAAACCTCACCGGCTCCAGACATCCCTGTAAGGCAAAGGCAAACAGGTGAGTGGGATGGCCATAATCCGACAGCGTCCCCCCAGACTCCTCCTCTGTGCGGCTGCCTGTTAACAAACAAGGCTTCCAAACCAGTTTGCATCCATCAAAGCCAGTGTAGCCTCGCGGCATCCACTAGCCTGAATGCAAACTCCTCCGACAACCATCCACCACCTGCAGCCTCGCCAGCTCCATTGCCAGACATCAACCAGCTTCAGAGCTGAATATCAGCTACCCTCAAGTAGCGATCCCACCAGCAAGTACACTTTGTACTTGCCTTCTCCTTGCTCCACCAGGTAATTGCCTCCTTCTGCTTGCCACCACGGGGCAGGAGACCACCAGGGCTGAGTGCCACTGAGCTGCCCATTTCTCTCTGGGGAGGGCAACTGCCGAGGCTTGCGCCTTGGCCCACATTTATACCCGCTCAGCTGCCAAATGTTTTTGTGAAATCACAGTCAACCCACAGACAGTGGCAGCAGCTGGGGAGGCATCACTATCAACCCCTCAGCCCTCACAATGGTGAGCACAGCTCAGCAGCCAAAACACCCCCCCACACACACACCCAAGTTGGGGGTGCCTCAAGGGGGGGCATTTATTAATAAAGAAATTATGACTGAGGAGCCCCCCCCCCATTGTGACGCGTGTGGCATGTGCACTCCATGGCACCCTCAGAAACACTCCTAAGCACCTCCAAAGACCCCTGACCCTCCCATTTTAAAAATGTTTTCCCAAAACCTGTTAGTTTTACACTGCTGCAAAACCGTTTTGGCAGTTGAGGGATTCGTATTATTTATTTATTTTGCCCTTTGTGAGAGTTAAATAAACGGATTCCTTTGACTTAAGGTCCCTGGGTCCTTTTAAACAACGTGATCTGGACAAAATGTATGAATTGGGTGAATTAACCTCATTAACATTTTACCATTCCACTTCCCATGTTAATCATAATACAAGATAAGACAATACAATACAATACAATGCAAATACATTTATTGGCATTTCAATTTAAGACATTTCAAAATGGCATCAAATGCAAAGTCTTCCTTCTTCCTGTTTCCGGTTTCCAAGAGATTTGAATGGGGAAATCCTTTCGATTTCTCAATAATAAGAGGCAGTGGGGTGAGGGAGGCCGGGGCCACATCCACACCATTTAAAGTGCTTTGAAGCCACTTTAAACACTCATGGCTTCTTCCCCAAAAGATTCTGGGAGCTGTAGTTTGAAAACTGTTCTCTGCCAAGAAGGGAACCCTACACCCAGGACCGGTGATAGCAATTTTGGCGCCCTAGGTGAGGGGGTGGGCCACGTGATGTCATTGCGTATGACGCACGTTGCGGAGCGTTTCCCCGCCCCCTGCACTGCCAGGCGCCCCGCGCCGCAGCAGTTTTCACCCGAAGTTCCGCTGGTTGGGGCGGCACCGGGTGGCGGCTGGGGGCGAGGGGCAGCCTGGCCAGGGCCCCCTCCATTTTAGCGCCCCCACCAATGCAGTTTTCACCTCAAGCTGCTTGCTCCGCCGCTGGTTGGGGCTCCACCGGGCGGCAGCGAGGGTGGGGGGCAGGCTGGCCAGCGCCCCCTCCATTTTGGCACCCTAGGCAACTGCCTAGTTTGCCTCAATGGACGTGCCAGCCCTGCCTACTCCTACTCCTAACCCTGCCCCTAACGCTAATTCTAACTCTGACACTAACGCTAACGCTAACCCTTAACTAGAGCTACGATTCCGAGAGTTTCCTGGCAAGAAGGGAACCCTACCCACCCTACCCCTGCCTCTACCCCTGACGCTAACCCTAACTCTAACCCTAATGCGATTCAGTACTTAGAGATACAATTCCCAGAGTTCCCTGGCAAGAAGGGAACCCTACCCTACCCCTACCTCTACCCCTACCCCTGATACCAACTCTAACGGTAACCCTTAACCCATAACCAGAGCTACAATTCCCAGAGTTCCCTGAAAAAAGGGAACCCTACCCTACCCCAATCCCAACCCCAACCCCAACCCTAAACCAACCTAACAACTCTCCGTCCCCTTAACCACCTACAGGTTCCAGAATCCAAGAGGGGAAGCCATTCCTGTTTAAAGTGTCTTCATAGCACTTCCAATGGATGGTGCACCTAATGTGACCTAATGTTCCCTCCCTCATTTTCTTCTCTTTCCCCACTGCCCCATCCCTTACAATGCAGCAGATGTCCGCCTGCAGTCTCCCTTCAAAGCTCCTTCTCTCAGGTATGGCCACAGCCTTGTCGATTGCTCACTGCCAGTATTTCACGTTTCTTGGCTTCTGGTCGGCGTGCCGCCAAAGATGGCTGGGGGGACATGTCGCTCCTGACATTCCCCCGTCTGGCTGGGAAAAGGGGAGCTCGCGCCAGCGCCGCGACCCCCAAAAAACCCCGGGAAGGGCGTCCCGGGGTCCAAGGATCCGCATGGGCTCGGACGCCGGTCCCGCTCCCCGGGAGACTTCCAGAATAAGTAAGGAGGTAGTACAAGCACACTTGGCTGGTTTAGATGTATTCAAGTCTCCAGGGCCAGATGAACTACATCCCAGAGTATTAAAAGAACTGGCAGAGGTGATTTCAGAACCACTGGCAGTAATCTTTGAGAATTCTTGGAAAACAGGTGAAGTCCCAGCAGACTGGAGGAGGGCAAATGTTGTCCCTATTTTCAAAAAGGGGAAAAGAGAGGACCCAAACAATTACCGCCCAGTCAGCCTGACATCAATACCAGGAAAGATTCTAGAGCAGATCATTAAGCAAACGGTCTGTGAGCACCTAGAAAGGAACGCTGTGATCACTAAAAGTCAGCATGGGTTTCTGAAAAATAAGTCATGTCAGACTAATCTGATCTCATTTTTTGACAGAATTACAAGCCTGGTAGACGAAGGGAACACTGTGGATGTAGCCTATCTTGATTTCAGCAAGGCCTTTGACAAGGTGCCCCATGATATTCTTGTAAAGAAGCTGGTAAAATGCGGGCTAGACAATGCTACCATTCATTGGATTTGTAACTGGCTGACTGACCGAACCCAAAGGGTGCTCATCAATGGCTCCTCTTCATCCTGGAGAGAAGTGACTAGTGGGGTGCCACAGGGTTCTGTCTTGGGCCCAGTCTTATTCAACATCTTTATCAATGACTTGGATGATGGGCTTGAGGGCATCCTGATCAAGTTTGCAGATGACACCAAATTGGGAGGGGTGGCTAATACCCCAGAGGACAGGATCACACTTCAAAATGACCTTAACAGATTAGAGAACTGGGCCAAGGCAAACAGGATGAATTTTAACAGGGAGAAATGTAAAGTACTACACTTGGGCAAAAAAAATGAAAGGCACAAATACAGGATGGGTGATACCTGGCTTGAGAGCAGTACAAGTGAAAAGGATCTAGGAGTCTTGGTAGACCACAGACTTGACATGAGTCAACAGTGTGATGCAGCAGCTAAAAAAGCCAATGCAATTCTGGGCTGCATCAATAGGAGTATAGCATCTAGATCAAGGGAAGTAATAGTACCACTGTATTCCGCTCTGGTCAGACCTCACCTGGAATACTGTGTCCAGTTCTGGGCACCACAGTTCAAGAAGGATATTGACAAGCTGGAACGTGTCCAGAGGAGGGCAACCAAAATGGTCAAAGGCCTGGAAACGATGCCTTATGAGGAACGGCTTAGGGAGCTGGGTATGTTTAGCCTGGAGAAGAGAAGGTTAAGGGGTGATATGATAGCCATGTTCAAATATATAAAAGGATGTCATATAGAGGAGGGAGAAAGGTTGTTTTCTGCTGCTCCAGAGAAGCGGACACGGAGCAATGGATTCAAACTACAAGAAAGAAGATTCCACCTAAACATTAGGAAGAATTTCTTGACAGTAAGAGCTGTTCGACAGTGGAATTTGCTGCCAAGGAGTGTGGTGGAGTCTCCTTCTTTGGAGGTCTTTAAGCAGAGGCTTGACAGCCACCTGTCAGGAATGGTTTGATGGTGTTTCCTGCTTGGCAGGGGGTTGGACTGGATGGCCCTTGTGGTCTCTTCCAACTCTATGATTCTATGATTCTATGATTCTATGATTCTATGATTCTATGAGACCTCAGCAAGGACTCCCGAGCGCGAGCGGGCGGCGGAGCCCCAGGATCCGCAAACTCCCCGCCGGGCGAAGCTGCAAGACCGTCTTCGCGGAGCACGCTGATTCCTCCAAGACCTGCATTTGGAATTGCATTTGGAACTGTGAGTAAAAAAGAAAAAACGGAATTCGGACTTAATTTGGACTGGCTTGGAACGAAAACACGGAGGTCCGTTCCCTGACATTTAGTCAATGTAACAGGAAACTGTTACAGAAGCATTGAAAAGGATTAATTTGAACTTTTTGTTATGTGGTTTTAAATTAACCCCTGCACCTCCCCTGGTCCTGGGGGAAGCAGAAGGAACTGTGATAGATCTGTGGATTATTTTGAAGTTTGAAGTTTTTGAAGTTTATTAAAAGGAAAAAGTTTTGAAAAGTTTTAAAAGTAAAATAACTTTTTGAACAGTGTCCCCCCCAAAAAATGGCGATGGAACCGGATGTTAGCTGGCAGACAGTGTTGGAAAAGATGAAAGAATTCATAGCAGAACTGAGAGCGATGAATGCTATGAGAAGTTCTGTGGATGAGATAAGCCAAAGTCTAAACACTGCGCCGGCTGGCCTGGATATACAAACATCTAAGGAAGAGACAGTATACGTCAAGGCTGAACAACAAAAGTCTACTTTGGTAGTAACCAGCTGCAAAAGGAGACCTTTTAAATGTAAAACAAAAGGAGCTATCATCCCAAGACGCAAGAGAAGGAACATAAGAAAAATCAGCAAACCAAAATCTCATGACAAGCAGCGGAAGATAAGCCGAGACGATTCGAAATTGCAATGGAAAGGCTGGCCATTGAACGTGGAGGACGTCATCCTGGAGGATACACTACAGGACTCACTCTGGTTCTGGACTTTGGAGCCGGCAGGTATAGGATAAGCACAGTTAAAGTAATATCTAGTCTTTGGACTTTAGGCTTTGACCCATGGACACGTTCTGGATTGATTAAATGTTAGTATGAAGAATACGTCAAGTATAATGAAGGATAAGTATTTTAAATATGGTAAGAATGATAAGTGGAATTAATATTACAATTTAAAGCTGTGTACCCAGGGACCGGGGGAGGCAGGAGGGATGTAAATGAAAATACAAAAGTGTGCTAGGATGTGTGAAGATGGTAGAGTGATATTAGAAATATATTAGAAATATAATTATTTGATTATGAAATTAGGAACCTGTTAAAAATTGTTATATGCAAACAAATGAAAACAATGGAGCGGACGTGAGGAAGTCATATGTTACTGGTTGTAATACATGTGAGCTGGCCTGATTCGGGGCTAGATAGATATTGTAAAATCAATAAAAATTAATTAAAAAAAAAAGTATTTCACGTTTCTTTCTCCGATGTAAACAGGGACGTCCTGCGGTTCTCTTCATGACTTTAAAGGCTGGACTTGGGGAAAACCTCACCGGCTCCAGACATCCCTGTAAGGCAAAGCCAATTACACAGGAGCCCTTCCGTGCTGGTAATTGCTGGTAATTGAGGATAATATGGGAGTAATTATCCTCCCAACCCTGGGGTACTCCACTTGCAGATCGTCTGAGACCTCCTGCCCATCCAGAAGGAAGAGGGGGCAGGGGGCACTGGGTGTAAGCCGCATGGTTGTGGCAACTCTCCGAAGCTGGCACCATGAGCAAAGGACACCTGTTTTTTAAGATAATAATTCGGACTTAACTAACAGGCAGGCTTGGAACCAGCGGAGATAAAATAACTTGTTAATTTAATCAGCCACTGAGAAGGATTTGATCTAAATAGGTACCACTCCGGCGGGAAGGTAAAGGGCATTTCCGTGCGCTGCTCTGGTTTCGGTGTTCCGTTGCACCACATGACCCGAAAAAACTGTCTGTGGACAAACGTCAGCTCTCTCGCCCTGTAAAGCGAGATGAGCACCACAACCCCAGAGTGGTCTGCGACTGGACTTAACTGTCAGGGGTCCTTCACCATCTTTTTTTAATGACGCAGTTAGAATATTTCTGTGTGTAGAAAATGAAACTAAAGATCGCTGAGGAGCAGAAACAACAGTACAAAGAACTGACCCACTTGTTGAATTAATTGATGGATTAATTGTTTGGCCCAGGGGGAGGTGAGCCTTTTTAATTCTCTTTTGATATATATGTATTTGCAGTTTTACCTGGTAAACCTCCCATGAAAGGTAACGGTTTAAAATACGTAAGTGGGTTTGAAAGAACACTGCTGCTATCTCCTCAGTGGAAGGAAGGAAAAAATTCAGGACGGGAGCTACCGGTACTTTATTTTTGCAGAGGTACCAGCATGTTGGGAGATGGTGCGAGACTATGGAGGGGAATTCTGGATGGCAGTTTATTGACTAATTAAGAAATGCAATGTGATATTAGATTAATAGCACTCTGCGAAATTCAGAGCTTCGGAAGCCACCCCAACATATATAATTTGGCATTGATATTTGGCTTTTTTTGATTGTAATGTAATTTGGAATGTTTTAATGTGGTTCTTATTGGAATATTAAAATTGAAAACTTAATCATTATTATATACAAAAATAAATAAATAATGAAATACTCAATCACCTGCCTTTCAAATAAGTGGAAATGAAGCAGCTGGTTGCCATGGTGAAATTATGATGACACTGTCACTCTGTAGTGGCAGCGCTGAAGTCATAAGTCAGATTCAAGGGGGAATTTCCCCCCAAGGCCCTGCCTATCATTTAACAGTGACCAAAGGTTTTCCAGTAAAACATGAAATGGTGCACACGTTACATTTTGTTCATGCACTTAGTTCATAACTTTTCTCTTAGTTAAATAAATAATAACAATATTTTATTACTTATCCCCAGCTACTATGGACGGCTTCCAGCAAAATATAAAAAATAATGTCAAAGATAAAAAAAACTTCCTGATACAGGCTGCCTTCAGGTATCTTCTAAAAGTTCTGTAGTTCTTTATCTCCTTGATATCTGACAGGGGGTGTTCCACAGGGAGGGCGCCACCACTGAGGAGGCCCTCTGCCTGGTTCCTGTAACCTCACTTCTTTTAGTGAGGGAACCACCAGAAGGCCCTCAGCGCTGGATCTCAGTGTCTGGGCTGAACCATGCGAGTGTAGAGGCTCCTTCAGGTATACTGGAGCGAGGCCATTTGGGGCTTTAAAGGTCAGCACCAACACTTTGAATTGTGCTTGGCAACATACTGGGAGCCTTTTGGACTGGTGCTATATGGTCCCGGTGGCCACGCAGTCGCCAGTCCAGCTGCCACATTCTGGATTAGTTGTACTTTCCGAGTCACCTTCAAGGGTAGCCCCACATAGAGCACATGAAAGTAGACCAAGGGGAAGATAACGCTTGTCATCCTAAGAGCTGTGCTTCCATCTTCCAGTTCCCTGGGTCCTTTTAAATAAAGTGATCTTGGACAAATGGGGTGAAATGTGAAACCTTTTTATTATACACTTGCAAGTGGGTAACCCAAGATCAGGCACATCTTCATCAGGAAAAACACATCTTCTAAAGTCGCTTGTCCAGCCGCAAGTCCCTCCTTCCATGCCCACAAGAAGGGGTGTGCCAGTTTACAGAAGTATATAGTGTCCACCTCATTAATATGCTACCATTCCACTTCCCATGTTAATCATAATACAAGACAGACAAGACAAGACATTACAAAACAAATACCTTTATTGGCATTTCAATTTAAGACATCGCAAAATGGCATCAGATACAAAGTCTTTTTCTTCCTGTTTCCATTTTCCAAGAGATTTGAATGGGGAAATCCTTTCGATTTCTCAATAATAAGAGGCAGTGGTGTGAGGGAGGACGAGGCCACATCCACACCATTTAAAGCGCTATGAAGCCACTTTAAACACTCATGGCTTCTTACCTCAAAGATTCTGGGAGCTCTAGTTTGAAAAGGGGGCCAAGAGTTGTTAGGAGACCCCCACCCCATTCCCTGCAAAGGAGGGAACCCTACTCCTAATCCTAACCCTACCTCTGACGCTAACGCAAATAATAATAATAATAATAATAATAATAATAATAATAATTTTTTATTTGTACCCCACCCATCTGGCTGGGTCTCCCCAGCTGCTTAAAAGCTTCCCTAAATAGGGCTGCCTTTAGGTATCTTCTTCTTTTTTCTTTTTTTTAAAAAAAATAATATTTATTAAGTTTTACAATTTTTTCAAATCCACTTAACATCATGATTAAACTTTCTTTGGTTCCCCCCCTCTCACCATGGGGAACCCATTATTCATCTCCCCCCTCTCACAGAGGCATACAATTCATGTTAGTTTAAGCTTCTAATATTACTTCTGGCTTGGTCCTGGCCCATTTCCCTGGGCCAGGTCATTAAACATCCTTCTTGTTAATTTGGACTTCCCCGTCTCCCTTCTGTTGGTTTCATCAAACAATTTTACTTCTCAGGTTCCTTCATCATCCTCTAAACATTAAAGTTAGTAATACACAAAATCAAAGTCCTTTGTTAAATTGTTGTTAAAAATTATAGGTCATATATCATCTTTCATAGTTACATTAAAAACACAGGTTATTTTCCTTTACTCATATTTCAGCCTTGGCTATTATACACTTCTGTCCCTATATCTTAACTCATTATTATCACCCCCACCTCCCTTCGCCCCGGAAATGATTTGACTTTATCCTTCTTGTATTCAACTTTAAAAGACAAAATAACATTATGCTTCACTCATGCCAGAAACAATATTCGTAGTCCTCATCTTATGCCGTAAAAAAACAAACAAACCTGTCCCTTTTAAATGTATATCATATCTCTTTACCCCACACCTGCCCTTTCCCAAGACCGAGACCAAGAGTCCGACCCAACTGGGTCTAGCACTTCTTTTCCTCTCTGCAGTATCTCATCTCCATTTGGTCCATCTCCTTCATCTTGTCTTTTCTTCCTGGATTTTCCCGCCCTTTTCCTACTAAAGTCTTTCCTGCAGGGTGCTGCCGTTTGTTTTTTCTTTCTCTTGGTCCTTCTCCTCTTGTTTCTCATAGTCGCCGGTGTAGGACTGTTATGTTTCTCATGCCTGTTATGTTTCTCATGCCTGCCATCTGGCATGAGATCATCTTCCTGAACGCTGCTCCTCCCCTGGAAATGCCTTATGATTAAGTCTCTCAGTTTATCCACCAAAGCATCAAATCTTTCCGCCATTTCCAAAGTCCAGAGTCAGCTTTTTAATACGCAAAAATCCAAACATAAATTTCAAAAATCCATTGATACTTTTTAGGCAAATTTCTCCGAGGATCTGGGGGAGGGGTACTTTTAAAACTTGAGACAGAAGTTTCCCCTGAAACTGTTTCCCTCCTGCCTCGGTTACTTAGTATCCTGTTTCCTCTTCTCCAACTGCTGGGATCGACCTCCGTTTTTTAAGATCCCAAACTCTTATCAATTCAGTCCAAATAGATAGTCTTTTTACTCACTTTTGCAAGTCCAAATCTTTGTTTTTGGAGGAATCAAGGCGCTCAGCAGGTCCGGTCATGCAGCTTCGCCCTTAAGGGGGGTTGATGTCTTCAGATCCCTAGGACTCAGACTCTCCCGCTCGCCTTCGGAGCCCCTTACTAGGTTCTCCTCGGGAGTAGGAGAGTCACCCGAGTTTCTGCAGGATCCACCGGTCCCGGGACGCTCTTCCCGGGAGTTTTGGGGGCATCGTCGCTGTTGCTGTCACCCCTTTCACCCCTTTTTTGGGCAGGGGACTTCAGAGCGAAGTTCCCCCCGACCATCCCCGCCGGCGCCTCGACCGGAAGTCGCCTTGAGGTATCTTCTGAATGTCAGATAGTTGTTCATCTCCTTAACCTCTGCTGGGAGGGCGTTCCACAGGGCGGGCGCCACTACCGAGAAGGCCCTCTGCCTGGTTCCCTGTAGCTTTGCTTCTCGCAGTGAGGGAACCGCCAGAAGGCCCTTGGCGCTGGATCTCAGTGGGGCTGAGCAGTGGGGGAGGAGACACTCCTTCAGGTATACAGGACAGAGCAGGGGCGTAGCAAGGGAGGGGCGGGGGGGCGGGCCGCCCCGGGCACCACCCAGCAGGGGGTGACAAAATCTGCAAAAAAAAAAAAAAATAATAATATTTTTTATTTATTTATTTTTTAAGGCTATTTTCGGCACTGCCGGGGTGGTGCCGCAGGGGCGGCTAGCGAGGAGCGGTGTCACCCCCCCTTCACTGGCCGCCCCTGCGGCTCCGCCCCGCAGCGCAGCGCCGAAAATAGCCTCCTCCCCAGTCCCCGCCGCTGGCTGGCTTGCGGCGCCGCGGCATGCAGGAGAGGGGCGGGCCAGCAGCCAGGGGGGTGTCACCCTCGTGGCTCTGGTCCGCCCCTCTCCTGCATGCCGGGGCTCCGAGCCTGCGCCCAGGGAGCCCAGCTAGCGGTGAAAAAAAAACCGCTGAAAGGGGGCGAAAAAGGAAAACAAAGCAGGCGCTTTCAAGCGCCTGCTTTGTCTTCCTTTCCCCCGTTCAGCGGCTTTTCCCGCCGCTGGCTGGGCTCCCTGGGCGGAGCTCCGGCATGCAGGAGAGGGGCGGACCAGAGCCACGAGGGTGACACCCCCCTGGCTGCTGGCCCGCCCCTCTCCTGCATGCCGCTGCCCGCCCGGCACCCCCTTCAGGAGTCCCGAAGCCGCTGCCAGCCCGGCACCCCCTTGCAGCAGCGGCGCTCGTGCCGGCGCTGCAAGGGAGTGCCGCCGGCAGCGGCTTCAGGAGTCCCGAAGCCGCTGCTAGCCCGGCACCCCCTTGCAGCAGCGGCGCTCGTGCCGGCGCTGCAAGGGAGTGCCGCCGGCAGCGGCTTCAGGAGTCCCGAAGCCGCTGCCGGCCCGGGCCGGCACCCCCTTGGAGCGGCAGCACGAGCAGCTGCCGCACCAACAGGTGCCGAGCAGCGGCTTCGGGAGAGTCCCAAAGCCGCCGCCCGGCATCCCCGGGGGCGGGGCATCGCGCTGTGCGCGTGCGTCATGACGTCATGACGCACGCACACGCCACGACGCCCCGCCCCCGGGGGGTGCCTCTTGGCTTCCCGCCCCGGGTAGCCGAGAGGCACGGAACGCCCCTGGGACAGAGGCCGTTTAGGGCTTTAAACTAACACTAATGCTAACCCTTAACCCTTAACTAGAGCTACAATTCCCAGAGTTCCCTGGCAAGAAGGGAACCCTACCCTACCCCTACCTCTACCCCTACCCCATCCCCTACCCCAACCCTAAACCAACCTAACAACTCTCCGTCCCCTTAACCACCTACAGGTTCCAGAATCCAGGAGGGGAAGCCATTCCTGTTTAAAGTGTCTTCATAGCACTTCCAATGGTCGGTGCACCTAATGTGACCTAATGTTCCCTCCCTCTTTTTCTTCTTCTCTCTCCCCACTGCCCCATCCCTTGCAATGCAGCAGATGTCCACCTGCAGTCTCCCTTCAAAGCTCCTTCTCTCAGGTATGGCCACAGCCTTGTCGATTGCTCACTGCCAGTATTTCACGTTCCTTTCTCCGATGTAAACAGGTACGTCCTGCGGTTCGCTTCATGACTTTAAAGGCTGGACTTGGGGAAAACCTCACCGGCTCCAGACATCCCTGTAAGGCAAAGCCAATTACACAGGAGCCCTTCCATGCTGGTAATTGCAGATAATATAGGAGTAATTATCCTCCCCACCCTGGAAGGGTGGGGAGGGTACTCCACTTGCAGATCGTCTGAGACCTCCTGCCCATCCAGAAGGAAGAGGGGGCAGGGGGCATTGGGTGTAAGCCGCACGGCTGTGGCAACTCTCCGAAGCTGGCGCCATGAGCAAAGGACACCTGTTTTTAAGATAAAAATTCGGGCTTAACTAACAGGCAGGCTCGGAACCAGCAGAGACAAAATAACTTTAGCAAGGAGGTACCACTCCGGCGGGAAGGTAAAGGGCATTTCCGTGCGCTGCTCTGGTTTCGGTGATCCATTGCACCACATGACCCAGAAAAACTGTCTGCAGACCAACGCCAGCTCTCTCGGCCTGTAAAGCGAGATGAGCACCACAACCCCAGAGTGGTCTGTGACTGGACTTAACTGTCAGGGGTCCTTCACCTTCTTTTTAATGACACAGTTAAAATATTTCTGTGTGTAGAAAATGAAACTAAAGATCGCTGAGGAGCAGAAACAACAGTACAAAGAACTGACCCACTTGTTGAATTGATTGATGGATTAATTGTTTGGCCCAGGGGGAGGTGAGCCTTTTTAATTCTCTTTTGATGTATATGTTTTTGCAGTTTTACCTGGTAAACCTCCGATGAAAGGTAACGGTTTGAAATACGCAAGTGGGTTTGAAAGAACACTGCTGCTATCTCCTCAGTGGAAGGAAGGAAAAAATTCTGGACTGGAGCTACTTTATTTTTGCAGAGGTACCAGCATGTTGGGAGATGGTGCGAGACTATGGAGGGGAATTGTGGATGGCAGTTTATTGACAAATTAAGAAATGCAATGTGATATTAGATTATTAGCACTCTGTTAAATTCAGAGCTTGGGAAGCCACCCCAAGATATATAATTTGGCATTGATATTTGGCTTTTTTTTAATTGTAATGTAATTTGGAATGTTTTAATGTGGTTCTTATTGGAATATTAAAATTGAAAACTTAACAATTATTATATACAAAAATAAATAAATAATAAAATACTCAATGACCTGCCTTTCAAATAAGTGGAAATGAAGCAGCTGGTTGCCATGGTGAAATTATGATGACACTGTCACTCTGTAGTGGCAGTGCTGAAGTCATAAGTCAGATTCAAGGGGGAATTTCCCCCCAAGGCCCTGCCTATCAGTTAACAGTGACCAAAGTTTTTCCAGTAAAACATGAAATGGTGCACACGTTGCATCTTGTTCATGCGCTTAGTTCATAACCTTTCTCTTAGTTAAATAAATAATAATAATATTTTATTACTTATCCCCAGCTACTATGGGCGGCTTCCAGCAAAATATAAAACATAATGTCAAAGATTAAAAAAACTTCCTGATACAGGCTGCCTTCAGGTATCTTCTAAAAGTTCTGTAGTTCTTTATCTCCTTGACATCTGATGGGGGGGGCGTTCCACAGGGAGGGCGCCACTACTGAGCAGGCCCTCTGCCTGGTTTCCTGTAACCTCACTTCTTTTAGTGAGGGAACCACCAGAAGCCCCTCAGCGCTGGATCTCAATGTCTGGGCTGAACCATGCGAGTGTAGAGGCTCCTTCAGGTATACTGGAGCGAGGCCATTTGGGGCTTTAAAGGTCAGCACCAACACTTTGAATTGTGCTTGGCAACATACTGGGAGCCTTTTGGACTGGTGCTATATGGTCCCGGTGGCCACGCAGTCGCCAGTCCAGCTGCCACATTCTGGATTAGTTGTACTTTCCGAGTCACCTTCAAGGGTAGCCCCACATAGAGCACATGAAAGTAGACCAAGGGGAAGATAACGCTTGTCATCCTAAGAGCTGTGCTTCCGTCTTCCAGTTCCCTGGGTCCTTTTAAATAAAGTGATCTTGGACAAATTGGGTGAAATGTGAAACCTTTTTATTATACACTTGCAAGTGGGTAACCCAAGATCAGGCACATCTTCATCAGGAAAACACATCTTCTAAAGTCGCTTGTCCGGCCGCAAGTCCCTCCTTCCATGCCCACAAGAAGGGGTGTGCCAGTTCACAGAAGTATATCGCGTCCACCTCATTAATATGCTACCATTCCACTTCCCATGTTAATCATAATACAAGACAGACAAGACATTACAAAACAAATACCTTTATTGGCATTTCAATTTAAGACATTACAAAATAGCATCAGATACAAAGTCTTACTTCTTCCTGTTTCCGGTTTCCAAGAGATTTGATGGGGAAATCCTTTCGATTTCTCAATAAGAGGCAGTGGGGTGAGGGAGGCCGGGGCCACATCCACACCATTTAAAGTGCTATGAAGCCACTTTAAACACTCATGGCTTCTTACCTCAAAGATTCTGGGAGCTCTAGTTTGAAAAGGGGGCCGAGAGTTGTTAGGAGACCCCCCCCGTTCCCTGCAAAGGAGGGAACCCTACTCCTAAACCTAACCCTACCTCTGACGCTAACGCTAACTCTAACACTAACCCTAATGCTAACCCTTAACCCTTAACTAGAACTATAATTCCCAGAGTTCCCTGGCAAGAAGGGAACCCTACGCTACCCCTACCTCTACCTCTACCCCTGACACTAACCCTAATGTTAACCCTTAACCCTTACCTAGAGCTACAATTCCCAGAGTTCCCTGGCAAGAAGGGAGCCCTAACCTACCTACCTCTACCTCTACGCTTGACGCTAACCCTAATGCTAACCCTTAACCCTTACCTAGAGCTACAATTCCCAGAGTTCCCTGGCAAGTAGAGAACCCTACCCCTACCCCTGACGCCAACCCTAACTCTAACGCTAACCCTTAACCTTTAACTAAAGCTACAATTCCCAGAGTTCCCTGAAAAGAAGGGAACCCTACCCCTACCCCTACCCCAACCCCTACCCCAACCCCAACCCTAAACCTACCCCTACCCCTACACCAACCCCAACCCTAACATTAACACTAACACTACCCATACCCCACCCTAACAACTCTCCGTCCCCTTAACCACCTACAGGTTCCAGAATCCAGGAGGGGAAGCCATTCCTGTTTAAAGTGTCTTCATAGCACTTCCAATGGACGGTGCACCCAATGTGGCCCAATGTTCCCTCCCTCTTTTTCTTCTTCTCTCTCCCCACTGCCCCATCCCTTGCAATGCAGCAGATGTCCGCCTGCAGTCTCCCTTCAAAGCTCCTTCTCTCAGGTATGGCCACAGCCTTGTCGATTGCTCACTGCCAGTATTTCACGTTTCTTTCTCCGATGTAAACAGGGACGTCCTGCGGTTCTCTTCATGACTTTAAAGGCTGGACTTGGGGAAAACCTCACCGGCTCCAGACATCCCTGTAAGGCAAAGGCAAACAGGTGAGTGGGATGGCCATCATCCGACAGCGTCCCCCCAGACTCCTCCTCTGTGTGGCAGCCTGTTAACAAACAAGGCTTCCAAACCAGTTTGCATCCATCTAAGCCAGTGTAGCCTCGTGACATCCATTAGCCTGAATGCAAACCCCTCCGACAACCATCCACCTCCTGCAGCCTCGCCAGCTCCATTGCCAGACATCAACCAGCTTCAGAGCTGAATATCAGCCACCCTCAAGTAGCGATCCCACCAGCAAGTACACTTTGTACTTGCCTTCTCCTTGCTCCACCAGGTAATTGCCTCCTTCTGCTTGCCACCACGGGGCAGGAGACCACCAGGGCTGAGTGCCACTGAGCTGCCCATTTCTCTCTGGGGAGGGCAACTGCCGAGGCTTGCGCCTTGGCCCACATTTATACCCGCTCAGCTGCGAAATGTTTTTGTGAAATCACAGTCAACCCACAGACAGTGGCAGTAGCTGGGGAGGCATCACTATCAATCCCTCAGCCCTCACAATGGTGAGCGCAGCTCAGCAGCCAAAACACTCCCCACACACACACACCCATGTTGGGTTTCCCTCAAGGGGGGGCATTTATTAATAAAGAAATTATGACTGAGGAGCCCCCCCCCATTGTGACGCGTGTGGCATGTGCACTCCATGGCACCCTCAGAAACACTCCTAAGCACCCTGCAAAGACCCCTGACCCTCCCATTTTAAAAATGTTTTCCCAAAACCTGTTAGTTTTACAGTGCTGCAAGACCGTTTTGGCAGTGGAGGGAATCGTATTATTTCTTTATTTTGCCTTTTTTGAGAGATAAATAAACAGATTCCTTTGACTTAAGGTCCCTGGGTCCTTTTAAGCAACGTGTTCTGGACAAAATGGGTGAATTGGGTGAATTAATCTCATTAACATTTTACCATTCCACTTCCCATGTTAATCATAATACAAGACAAGACAAGACAATACAATACAATGCAAATACATTTATTGGCATTTCAATTTAAGACATTTCAAAATGGCATCAAATGCAAAGTCTTTCTTCTTCCTGTTTCCGGTTTCCAAGAGATGTGAATGGGGAAATCCTTTCGATTTCTCAATAATAAGAGGCAGTGGGGTGAGGGAGGCCGGGGCCACATCCACACCATTTAAAGTGCTTTGAAGCCACTTTAAACACTCATGGCTTCTTCCCCCAAAGATTCTGGGAGCTGTAGTTTGAAAACTGTTCTCTGCCAAGAAGGGAACCCTACACCCAGGACCGGTGATAGCAGTTTTGGCGCCCTAGGTGAGGGGGTGGGCCACGTGACGTCATTGCGTATGACGCACGTTGCGGAGCGTTTCCCCGCCCCCTGCACTGCCAGGCGCCCCGCGCCGCCGCAGTTTTCACCCGAAGTTCCGCTGGTTGGGGCGGCACCGGGCGGCGGCTGGGGGCGAGGGGCAGCCTGGCCAGGGCCCCCTCCATTTTGGCGCCCCCACCAATGCGGCTTTCGCCCCAAGCTGCTTGCTCCGCCGCTGGTTGGGGCTCCACCGGGTGGCAGCAGGGGGTGGGGGGCAGGCTGGCCAGCGCCCCCTCCATTTTGGCACCCTAGGCAACTGCCTAGTTCGCCTCAATGGACGTGCCGGCCCTGCCTACTCCTACTCCTACTCCTAACCCTGCCTCTAAGGCTAATGCTAACTCTGACACTAACCCTAATGCTAATCCGTACCTAGAGATACAATTCCCAGAGTTCCCTGGCAAGAAGGGAACCCTACCCTACCCCTACCTCTACCCCTACCCCTGATACCAACTCTAACGGTAACCCTTAGCCCATAACCAGAGCTACAATTCCCAGAGTTCCCTTAAAAAAGGGAACCCTTCCCGTACCCAAACCACAACCCTAAACCAACCTAACAACTCTCCGTCCCCTTAACCACCAACAGGTTCCAGAATCCAAGAGGGGAAGCCATTCCTGTTTAAAGTGTCTTCATAGCACTTCCAATGGATGGTGCAACTAATATGACCTAATGTTCCCTCCCTCATTTTCTTCTCTTTCCCCACTGCCCCATCCCTTACAATGCAGCAGATGTCCGCCTGCAGTCGCCCTTCAAAGCTCCTTCTCTCAGGTATGGCCACAGCCTTGTCCATTGCTCACTGCCAGTATTTCACGTTCCTTTCTCCGATTTAAACAGGTACGTCCTGCGGTTGTCTTCATGACTTTAAAGGCTGGACTTGGGGAAAACCTCACCGGCTCCAGACATCCCTGTAAGGCAAAGCCAATTACACAGGAGCCCTTTCGTGCTGGTAATTGCAGATAATATGGGAGTAATTATCCTCCCCACCCTGGAAGGGTGGGGAGGGTACTCCACTTGCAGATCGTCTGAGACCTCCTGCCCATCCAGAAGGAAGAGGGGGCAGGGGGCATTGGGTGTAAGCCGCATGGTTGTGGCAACTCTCCGAAGCTGGTGCCATGAACAAAGGACACCTGTTTTTTAAGATAAAAATTCGGACTTAACTAACAGGCATGCTCGGAACCAGCGGAGATAAAATAACTTGTTAATTTAATCAGTCACTGAGAAGGATTTGATCTAAATAGGTACCACTCCGGCGGGAAGGTAAAGGGCATTTCCGTGCGCTGCTTTGGTTTCGGTGTTCCGTTGCACCACATAACCCGGAAAAACTGTCTGTGGACAAACGTCAGCTCTCTCGCCCTGTAAAGCGAGATGAGCACCGCAACCCCAGAGTGGTCTGCGACTGGACTTAACTGTCAGGGGTCCTTCACCTTCTTTTTAATGACACAGTTAAAATATTTCTGTGTGTAGAAAATGAAACTAAAGATCGCTGAGGAGCAAAAACAACAGTCCAAAGAACTGACCCACTTGTTGAATTAATTGATGGGTTAATTGTTTGGCCCAGGGGGAGGTGAGCCTTTTTAATTCTCTTTTCATGTATATGTTTTTGCAGTTTTACCTGGTAAACCTCCGATGAAAGGTAACGGTTTGAAATACGCAAGTGGGTTTGAAAGAACACTGCTGCTATCTCCTCAGTGGAAGGAAGGAAAAAATTCTGGACTGGAGCTACTTTATTTTTGCAGAGGTACCAGCATGTTGGGAGATGGTGCGAGACTATGGAGGGGAATTATGGATGGCAGTTTATTGACTAATTAAGAAATGCAATGTGATATTAGATTATTAGCACTCTGCGAAATTCAGAGCTTGGGAAGCCACCCCAAGATATATAATTTGGCATTGATATTTGGCTTTTTTTAAATTATAATGTTATTTGGAATGTTTTAATGTGGTTCTTATTGGATTATTAAAATTGAAAACTTAATAATTATTATATACAAAAATAAATAAATAATAAAATACTCAATGACCTGCCTTTCAAATAAGTGGAAATGAAGCAGCTGGTTGCCATGGTGAAATTATGATGACACTGTCACTCTGTAGTGGCAGCGCTGAAGTCATAAGTCAGATTCAAGGGGGAATTTCCCCCCAAGGCCCTGCCTATCAGTTAACAGTGATCTAAGGTTTTCCAGTAAAACATGAAATGGTGCACACGTTACATTTTGTTCATGCACTTAGTTCATAACCTTTCTCTTAATTAAATAAATAATAATAATATTTTATTACTTATCCCCACCTACTATGGGCGGCTTCCAGCAAAATATAAAACATAATGTCAAAGATTAAAAAAAACTTCCTGATACAGGCTGCCTTCAGGTATCTTCTAAAAGTTCTGTTGTTCTTTATCTCCTTGACATCGGACGGTGGGGGGGTGTTCCACAGGGAGGGCACCACCACTGAGGAGGCCCTCTGCCTGGTTCCTGTAACCTCACTTCTTTTAGTGAGGGAACCACCAGAAGGCCCTCAGCGCTGGATCTCAGTGTCTGGGCTGAACCATGCGAGTGTAGAGGCTCCTTCAGGTATACTGGAGCGAGGCCATTTGGGGCTTTAAAGGTCAGCACCAACACTTTGAATTGTGCTTGGCAACATACTGGGAGCCTTTTGGACTGGTGCTATATGGTCCCGGTGGCCACGCAGTCGCCAGTCCAGCTGCCACATTCTGGATTAGTTGTACTTTCCGAGTCACCTTCAAGGGTAGCCCCACATAGAGCGCATGAAAGTAGACCAAGGGGAAGATAACGCTTGTCATCCTAAGAGCTGTGCTTCCATCTTCCAGTTCCCTGGGTCCTTTTAAATAAAGTGATCTTGGACAAATTGGGTGAAATGTGAAACCTTTTTATTATACACTTGCAAGTGGGTAACCCAAGATCAGGCACATCTTCATCAGGAAAACACATCTTCTAAAGTCGCTTGTCCGGCCGCAAGTCCCTCCTTCCATGCCCACAAGAAGGGGTGTGCCAGTTTACAGAAGTATATCGCGTCCACCTCATTAATATGCTACCATTCCACTTCCCATGTTAATCATAATACAAGACAGACAAGACAAGACATTACAAAACAAATACCTTTATTGGCATTTCAATTTAAGACATTTCAAAATGGCATCAGATACAAAGTCTTTCTTCTTCCTGTTTCCGGTTTCCAAGAGATTTGATGGGGAAATCCTTTCGATTTCTCAATAATAAGAGGCAGTGGGGTGAGGGAGGCCGGGGCCACATCCACACCATTTAAAGTGCTATGAAGCCACTTTAAACACTCATGGCTTCTTACCTCAAAGATTCTGGGAGCTCTAGTTTGAAAAGGGGGCCGAAAGTTGTTAGGAGACCCCCCCCCCCCGTTCCCTGCAAAGGAGGGAACCCTACTCCTAAACCTAACCCTACCTCTGACGCTAACGCTAACTCTAACACTAACCCTAATGCTAACCCTTAACCCTTAACTAGAACTATAATTCCCAGAGTTCCCTGGCAAGAAGGGAACCCTACGCTACCCCTACCTCTACCTCTACCCCTGACACTAACCCTAATGTTAACCCTTAACCCTTACCTAGAGCTACAATTCCCAGTGTTCCCTGGCAAGAAGGGAGCCCTAACCTACCTACCTACCTACCTACCTCTACCTCTACCCTTGACGCTAACCCTAATGCTAACCCTTAACCCTTACCTAGAGCTACAATTCCCAGAGTTCCCTGGCAAGTAGAGAACCCTACCCCTACCCCTGACGCCAGCCCTAACTCTAACACTAACCCTTAACCCAAGCTACAATTCCCAGAGTTCCCTGAAAAGAAGGGAACCCTACCCCTACCCCTACCCCTACCCCTACCCCTACCCCAACCCTAAACCTAACCCTACCCCCACCCCTACCCCTACACCAACCCCAACCCTAACATTAACACTAACACTACCCATACCCCACCCTAACAACTCTCCGTCCCCTTAACCACCTACAGGTTCCAGAATCCAGGAGGGGAAGCCATTCCTGTTTAAAGTGTCTTCATAGCACTTCCAATGGACGGTGCACCCAATGTGGCCCAATGTTCCCTCCCTCTTTTTCTTCTTCTCTCTCCCCACTGCCCCATCCCTTGCAATGCAGCAGATGTCCGCCTGCAGTCTCCATTCAAAGCTCCTTCTCCCAGGTATGGCCACAGCCTTGTCGATTGCTCACTGCCAGTATTTCACGTTTCTTTCTCCGATGTAAACAGGGACGTCCTGCGGTTCTCTTCATGACTTTAAAGGCTGGACTTGGGGAAAACCTCACCGGCTCTAGACATCCCTGTAAGGCAAAGGCAAACAGGTGAGTGGGATGGCCATCATCCGACAGCGTCCCCCCAGACTCCTCCTCTGTGTGGCTGCCTGTTAACAAACAAGGCTTCCAAACCAGTTTGAATCCATCAAAGCCAGTGTAGCCTCGCGGCATCCACTAGCCTGAATGCAAACTCCTCCGGCAACCATCCACCACCTGCAGCCTCGCCAGCTCCATTGCCAGACATCAACCAGCTTCAGAGCTGAATATCAGCCACCCTCAAGTAGCAATCCCACCAGCAAGTACACTCTGTACTTGCCTTCTTGCTCCATAGCATCCCAGCACCAGGCGATTGCCTCCTTCCGCTTGCCACCACGGGGCAGGAGACCACCAGGGCTGAGTGCCACTGAGCTGCCCATTTCTCTCTGGGGAGGGCAACTGCCGAGGCTTGCGCCTTGGCCCACATTTATACTTGCTCAGCTGCCAAATGTTTTTGTGAAATCACAGTCAACCCACAGACAGTGGCAGCAGCTGGGGAGGCATCACTATCAACCCCTCAGCCCTCACAAGGGTGAGCACAGCTCAGGAGCCAAAACACCCCCCCACACACACACACACCCAAGTTGGGGGTGCCTCAAGGGGGGCATTTATTAATAAAGAAATTATGACTGAGGAGCCCCCCCCCCCATTGTGACGCGTGTGGCATGTGCACTCCATGGCACCCTCAGAAACACTCCTAAGCACCTCCAAAGACCCCTGACCTTCCCATTTTAAAAATGTTTTCCCAAAACCTGTTAGTTTTACACTGCTGCAAAACCGTTTTGGCAGTGGAGGGATTCGTATTATTTCTTTATTTTGCCCTTTGTGAGAGTTAAATAAACGGATTCCTTTGACTTAAGGTCCCTGGATCCTTTTAAACAACGTGATCTGGACAAAACGGGTGAATTGGGTGAATTAATCTCATTAACATTTTACCATTCCACTTCCCATGTTAATCATAATACAAGACAAGACAAGACAATACAATACAATGCAAATACATTTATTGGCATTTCAATTTAAGACATTTCAAAATGGCATCAAATGCAAAGTCTTCCTTCTTCCTGTTTCCGGTTTCCAAGAGATTTGAATGGGGAAATCCTTTCGATTTCTCAATAATAAGAGGCAGTGGGGTGAGGGAGGCCGGGGCCACATCCACCCCATTTAAAGTGCTTTGAAGCCACTTTAAACACTCATGGCTTCTTCCCCCAAAGATTCTGGGAGCTGTAGTTTGAAAACTGTTCTCTGCCAAGAAGGGAACCCTACACCCAGGACCGGTGATAGCAATTTTGGCGCCCTAGGCGAGGGGGTGGGCCACGTGATGTCATTGCGTATGACGCACGTTGCGGAGCGGTGCCCCGCCCGCTGCCCTACCAGGAGCCCCGCGCCGCAGCAGTTTTCACCCGAAGTTCCGCTGGTTGGGGCAGCACCGGGTGGCGGCTGGGGGCGAGGGGCAGCTTGGCCAGGGCCCCCTCCATTTTAGCGCCCCCACCAATGCAGTTTTCACCTCAAGCTGCTTGCTCCGCCGCTGGTTGGGGCTCCAAAGGGCAGCAGCGGGGGGTGGGGGGCAGGCTGGCCAGCGCCCCCTCCATTTTGGCACCCTAGGCAACTGCCTAGTTCGCTTCAATGGACGTGCCGGCCCTGCCTACTCCTACTCCTAACCCTGCCTCTAACGCTAATGCTAACTCTGACACTAACGCTAACGCTAACCCTTAACTAGAGCTACGATTCCGAGAGTTTCCTGGCAAGAAGGGAACCCTACCCACCCTACCCCTGCCTCTACCCCTGACGCTAACCCTAACTCTAACCCTAATGCGAATCAGTACCTAGAGATACAATTCCCAGAGTTCCCTGGCAAGAAGGGAACCCTACCCTACCCCTACCTCTACTCCTACCCCTGATACCAACTCTAACGGTAGCCCTTAACCCATAACCAGAGCTACAATTCCCAGAGTTCCCTGAAAAAAGGGAACCCTACCCTACCCCAACCCCAACCCCAACCCCAACCCTAAACCAACCTAACAACTCTCCGTCCCCTTAACCACCTACAGGTTCCAGAATCCAAGATGGGAAGCCATTCCTGTTTAAAGTGTCTTCATAGCACTTCCAATGGACGGTGCACCCAATGTTGCCCAATGTTCCCTCCCTCTTTTTCTTCTTCTCTCTCCCCACTGCCCCATCCCTTGCAATGCAGCAGATGTCCGCCTGCAGTCTCCCTTCAAAGCTCCTTCTCTCAGGTATGGCCACAGCCTTGTCGATTGCTCACTGCCAGTATTTCACGTTTCTTTCTCCGATGTAAACAGGGACGTCCTGCGGTTCTCTTCATGACTTTAAAGGCTGGACTTGGGGAAAACCTCACCGGCTCCAGACATCCCTGTAAGGCAAAGCCAATTACACAGGAGCCCTTCCGTGCTGGTAATTGCTGGTAATTGAGGATAATATGGGACTAATTATCCTCCCCACCCTGGGGTACTCCACTTGCAGATCGTCTGAGACCTCCTGCCCATCCAGAAGGAAGAGGGGGCAGGGGGCACTGGGTGTAAGCCGCATGGTTGTGGCAACTCTCCGAAGCTGGCACCATGAGCAAAGGACACCTGTTTTTTAAGATAATAATTCGGACTTAACTAACAGGCATGCTTGGAACCAGCGGAGATAAAATAACTTGTTAATTTAATCAGCCACTGAGAAGGATTTGATCTAAATAGGTACCACTCCGGCGGGAAGGTAAAGGGCATTTCCGTGCGCTGCTCTGGTTTCGGTGTTCCGTTGCACCACATGACCCGGAAAAACTGTCTGTGGACAAACGTCAGCTCTCTCGCCCTGTAAAGCGAGATGAGCACCGCAACCCCAGAGTGGTCTGCAACTGGACTTAACTGTCAGGGGTCCTTCACCATCTTTTTTTAATGACGCACTTAAAATATTTCTGTGTGTAGAAAATGAAACTAAAGATCGCTGAGGAGCAGAAACAACAGTACAAAGAACTGACCCACTTGTTGAATTAATTGATGGATTAATTGTTTGGCCCAGGGGGAGGTGAGCCTTTTTAATTCTCTTTTGATATATATGTATGTGAGAAGGATGTGTGGTCTCCTCGGGAGTAAGCATCCACAAACACCGTCTGCTAAACTAATTGCTTTATTTATAGCCTTAAGCAGTTCAGACGTTACAACTATGCATCCGACCCCTCTGAGTCAGATCCCTCAAGTACCGATTTTTGGCTCCGCCCCCAGCATAGGAGCTTCGGGAATCCTAGGCGCCGCCTCTCCTTTTTCCGTTTCCGTGCCCTCGACTTGGGCGGGTCGGTGCCTGCTCCTTCCCTTTCACTTTCATCATCCACGCTGGTGGTGTCTGATGCTCTGGCAGGCTCTCTCAGCCCCAACTCCTCCCCGGTCTCCATGTTCTGATCCCTTCCCATTGGCTGTGCCAAAGCCCTGGTAGGGGCTTCCTCCCATTGCTTCATTATCGCCTCTGGCGTCAGCAGGGGCTGTGCCTGTTCCTGGTCCCAGACCCTCAATAACTCTTCAGGCATCAGCTGAGCCCTGTCTAGGTCAGCTGTTTCCTCTGGCACTGCTTCGGAAACCGGCCAGCCCCTGACATCCACGCCCCCTTCCAAGCCCCCCTTCCCCTCCTGAGAAGGCACAAAGGGTTGGGGCAGATCGGTATCGGATTCCCTTGCGAGATCCCCCAGCTCCCCCCAGGACTCGTCTGCTGTGTCTGGGGAAGAAGGGAAACCCAGGAATATTGTGGTTTCGCCACTGGACGATGAGGCAAACACGTCTTCCCAATCCTCCCGGGCCATGGGTGGGAAAACGGGTTCTGCATTCTCGGTCCCTTCCCCTACCGCTGGGTACCCTTCACTCCCCCCGGATGGTGGGAAACCCCAGAAGTCCCCTTCCTCTGAGTCCGTGGGCTGAAACACGTCTCTTAATTGCCAACGGTATGGTTTGGGCTTGTGCGGGAATAGTTTATGAAACTCCCACACCAGATGTTCCTTGGTGACTTCCTCTGCCGGGATCCATGCATTTTCCGAAGCTGGCTCCCCCTCCCACGCTACCAAATACTGCAGTTCATCCCCTTGCCACCTGGAGTCCAAAATCTCGGTGGCCTCGTTGAACAGTTCCGGGTCCACCAGCGGTAGCCCCTGCGACCCCTGCTCGTAACCCTGTTGGTACCTGTGAGGTTCCCTGTACTTGGACAGGAGAGACCTGTGGAACACCGGGTGAATCCTCATGTCGCCCGTCAGTCGCAGTTTGAAAGCCACGGGGTTAATCTGCTCCACTACCTCAAAGGGCCCCAGTCTGCGTTGCTGCAGCTTCTTGCACCTGCCGCGGATGGGCAATCCTTGTGTGGACAACCATACCATATCTCCCACCTGGATGTCCTCCCCCTCCCGGCGGTGCCGGTCTGCTGCCGTTTTGTAAGCTGCTTTTGCCCGCTCCAGATTGTCTTTGAGCAATTGGTGCAAGGCTTCCAACTCCTCTGCGAAACTCTGTGCTGCGGGCACGTCTCCGTCCCCCCGTTCCCCCTCCCTTCCCGGAAAGGCCCTGGGGTGGTTGCCGTAGTTCGCCTGGAACGGGGACATGCCTGCCGAGGCGTGCTGAGCATTGTTGTACGCAAACTCTGCGAGCGAGAGTCTGTCGCTCCAGTCGTTGTGTTGCTGGGAGACATAGCAACGCAGATACTGCTGCAGAATGGAATTAACCCGCTCTGATTGACCGTTAGTTTGAGGATGGCGTGCTGAGGACAGGCACACCTGCACCTGCAAGATCTGCATGAGCTTGCGCCAGAAACGGGAGGTAAATTGTACTCCGCGATCCGAGATTACTCTCGCGGGCATACCATGCAGCTTGAACACGTGCTGCACAAACAGCCGGGCCGTCTCCTCCGCCGACACCACTTTGGGGCAGGCAATGAAATGGGCCATCTTGGTCAGGAGATCCACTACGACAAGTACAGCCGTATTCCCTTTGGACCGGGGGAGATCCGTGACAAAGTCCAGCGAAACCGCTTCCCAGGGCTTGCTCGGGGTGGGGAGCGGTTCCAGTAGCCCTGCTGGTACCCTTCTCTCCCCCTTGGCCCTTTGGCAAACCTCACACCCCCTGACGTATTCCTTGACGTCCTGCCTGATTTTTGGCCACCAGAATTCTCTCGTGACCAGTATCATGGTTTTGAATTGCCCAAAGTGCCCCGCTGTGGGATTGTCATGAAGCTGTCTGAGAATTTTGGCCCTCATGTCCTCCCCTGGCACATACAGTGCCCCTTTGTACAACAGCAGCCCCTCCTTTTCCTCAAACCCTCCTGCCTTGGGATCCCCCTCCTTGAGTTCCCTTAGCTTGTTCTGGGCAAAGGCATCAGCCTGTGTGAGGCGCACCAGTTCTTCCCGACCACCCAATGCCGCCCCACACCGCCACTGTTCAGGTTTGAAGATGGCCCTGGCCACTGGAGGTCCTTCGTCTTCCATGTACTCCGGCTTCCTGGATAGGGCGTCCGCCCTGCTGTTCTGCTCGCCCGGAACATACTGGATGTGGAAGTTGAAGTCCGCAAAAAACTCTGCCCATCGCATTTGGCGCTGGTTGAGCACCCTAGCCGTGCGCCAGTACTCCAGGTTCTTGTGATCCGTGTGAACTTGGATTTGGTGCTGCGCCCCCACCAAGAAGTGACGCCAGTGTTTGAATGCCGCTACCACTGCCAATAGCTCCTTGTCCCAAATCGCGTAGTTGGCTTCCGACCGGCTCAACTTCCTGGAATAGAACGCACAGGGCCGCCATTCCCTTGCTGGATCCTGCTGCAGTAGTATAGCTCCAATGGCTCGGTCTGATGTGTCTGTCTCTATCCTGATGGGCTTGCTGGGGTTCACGTGCAGCAACTGCTCCTCTGAGGCGAAGACCTTCTTGAGCGTTTCAAAGGCTTGTTGTGCCTTCTCCGTCCACTGGAACTTCTTCTTGCCTCTCAAGCAGTCCGTAATCGGTGCCGTCATGTTTGCGAACGCCGGTACAAACTTTCTATAGAAATTTGCGAAACCGACAAAGCGCTGCACGTCCTTCTTGGTTTTGGGGCTCTTCCATTGTAAAATCGCCTCTACCTTGTTGGTGTCCATGGCTATTCCCTCATCTGAGAGGCGGTAGCCCAGGAAGTCCACCTTTGTGGTGTGGAACTGGCACTTCTCCAGCTTGACACATAATTGGTGCTCCTGGAACCTCTGCAGTACTTCCTTGACGTGTTGCACATGCTCCTCCGGGTTCTGAGAGTACACAAGAATGTCATCTAGATAGATCACTGCCTGTTTGTACAGCAGGGGCCTCAACACGTGATGCATGAACGCCTGGAAGCATTGGCTGCCTGCCTGGAGGCCGAAGGGCATGACTAGGAACTCATAAGCTCCCAGGGGTGTGAACATGGTGGTTTTCCACTCATCCCCTTCTCTGATCCTGATTAGGTTGTACGCACCTCTCAGGTCCAGCTTGGTGAAGATCCTGCCCTTGCTTACCACCGCCAGCAGGTCGTCGATCCTCGGCATGGGGTAGGAGACAGGAAGGGTCAACGAGTTGAGGATCCGGTAATCACAGACCAAACGCCGTTGGGGCATGTCTTTTTTGTCCACCCAGAACACGGGACTGCCCCCTACAGCCTTGCTTTCCCTGATGAAACCCCTGGCCAGGTTTTTGTCAATGAAGTCCTTCAGATCTGCCATCTCCTGCTCTGACATCGAATAAAGTTTGCCTGGTGGCAGCTGAGCTCCTGGCACCAGGTTGATTTGGCAGTCGTAGGGGCGGTGGGGGGGTAGCTTGTCGGCTTCCCTCTCATTGAACACCTGCTGAAACTCCGCATATTGCGCTGGGAGCTTGACTTCCCCTGCTTGCAGCATGGCTGCATCTGCCTGCTCCTTGGGACGCATCTGCTGCAAACAATGTTCCATGCAATACGCAGAACCAAACGTCAGAGACCGCTGATGCCAGCTTACTACTGGGTCATGTCTGTCCAGCCACCCCATGCCCAGTATGATGGGGGGACCTGCTAACGTGGTGACGTGGAAGGCAAGAACTTCAGAGTGCCTTCCAATCCCCATCCGCATGGGTGGAGTGCTTTGCGTGACTGCCCCTCCTTTCAGCTCCCTCCCATCAATGGTGGTGACTTGCAGGGGGAAGCCCAAAGGCAGAAGATGAAGCTGGTGCTGCCGAGAAAAGTCTATATCCATGAAGTCTGCCGACGCCCCCGAATCGACAAGGGCGGGCACTTGCATGGTGAAGCCATTGGGGAGCTCCAGTGTGACTTCCATAACGATGCCTGGCTTGGGAGGGTTGGGGAGGGTGTTCTCAAGCGGGCAGGGGGGGGTGTTTCGGGTGCGCTGCGCGGGGGACGATTTATTGCTCCTGTGCCTGACTGGCCGTCCCCATGACTTGCCAGCCGGCATTGCCGTTTCCCTGCACCGCAGCTTGCTCCTCCCCTTCTCCTGTTACAGCCCCCGTCATGCCTTGCCACACCTTTTTCTTGTTGCACGCCTTCGCTAGGTGGCCGATTTGATGACACACAAAGCATTTCCTGGGCGCCTTCCCGCCTTGCGCGTCACTGCCCTTGGCAACCGTTGCGTTTGAAAAAGGATGCGCGCGCGCTCCTCCCAGTTCCATGGGCGTTTCTTCCGGGATGTGCGTTTGCGCGCCTGGCGGTTTCTCTGTTTGTGTGGGAATGCGGAAGTTGAACCACCTTCCCCCCTTCCCCTCCTTCTTTGTTTTGTCTCTGAGCTCCAATCTAATTCCGATTGCCATCGCTGCTTCTGTGAGGCTTTTCATGTCATTGTAGGGACCCCCTCTCGCTAAAGAGTCTTTTACCTCATCCGCCAGACCTAACTTGAAAAGCGCTATCATTTGAGGTGTATTAGTGTCCCATCCCAGACGGTGGCTTAATAGCGAAAACCTTGCCTGGTACTTGCGCACCGTCATATTCCCTTGTCTTAAAAGCAAGAGTTCCTGCAATTCTAACTCCTGCTCTGAACGGCTCGTATAAACCACGTCCATTGCTTGAAAGAACTCTTTTAATCTCTGAAGCGCTGGGTCCTTGGCCATGATAAGGGGTCTCACCCAATCACGAGCAGCTGATTCAAAATGCGAAATTACAAAACCGACCTGCTCTGCTTCATTCTTAAAGGAGTCTTTCTGCAGTTCCAGTGCATATAACATGTCTGTTTTAAAACCTATGTACTGTTCCGGTTTGCCCTGAAATCTGCTTGCCAGCAAGGTAATCCGCCTTCCCGCCTGCGCACTCCTGCCCTGCTCAGCATGAATCCGTGCCTCCTCCAACCCGGCTTGACTCATTCGGTAAAGTATCTCTAACTCACGAGCTCTGTCCTCCCAGGTGGGGGCACCTCCATCGCCGGCTCCTTGGGCAGCTGCCGCCGCGGCTTCTTCCACGTTACTCATGCTGGCTCTGCTTTACTCCTGAGGAGGTGGCGAAGACTTGAGGGATGCTGTGAGAAGGATGTGTGGTCTCCTCGGGAGTAAGCATCCACAAACACCGTCTGCTAAACTAATTGCTTTATGTACAGCCTTAAGCAGTTCAGACGTTACAACTATGCATCTGACCCCTCTGAGTCAGATCCCTCAAGTACCAATTTTCGGCTCCGTCCCCAGCATAGGAGCTTCGGGAATCCTAGGCGCCACCTCTCCTTTTTCCGTTTCCGTGCCCTCGACTTGGGCGGGTCGGCGCCTGCTCCTTCCCTTTCACTTTCATCATCCACGCTGGTGGTGTCTGATGCTCTGGCAGGCTCTCTCAGCCCCAACTCCTCCCCGGTCACCATGTTCTGATCCCTTCCCATTGGCTGTGCCAAAGCCCTGGTAGGAGCTTCCTCCCATTGCTTCATTATCGCCTCTGGCGTCAGCAGGGGCTGTGCCTGTTCCTGGTCCCAGACCCTCAATAACTCTTCAGGCATCAGCTGAGCCCTGTCTAGGTCAGCTGTTTCCTCTGGCACTGCTTCGGAAACCGGCCAGCCCCTGACATATGTATTTGCAGTTTTACCTGGTAAACCTCCCATGAAAGGTAACGGTTTGAAATACGTAAGTGGGTTTGAAAGAACACTGCTGCTATCTCCTCAGTGGAAGGAAGGAAAAAATTCAGGACGGGAGCTACCGGTACTTTATTTTTGCAGAGGTACCAGCATGTTGGGAGATGGTGCGAGACTATGGAGGGGAATTCTGGATGGCAGTTTATTGACTAATTAAGAAATGCAATGTGATATTAGATTAATAGCACTCTGCGAAATTCAGAGCTTGGGAAGCCACCCCAACATATATAATTTGGCATTGATATTTGGCTTTTTTTGATTGTAATGTAATTTGGAATGTTTTAATGTGGTTCTTATTGGAATATTAAAATTGAAAACTTAATAATTATTATATACAAAAATAAATAAATAATAAAATACTCAATGACCTGCCTTTCAAATAAGTGGAAATGAAGCAGCTGGTTGCCATGGTGAAATTATGATGACACTGTCACTCTGTAGTGGCAGCGCTGAAGTCATAAGTCAGATTCAAGGGGGAATTTCCCCCCAAGGCCCTGCCTATCATTTAACAGTGACCAAAGGTTTTCCAGTAAAACATGAAATGGTGCACACGTTACATCTTGTTCATGCGCTTAGTTCATAACTTTTCTCTTAGTTAAATAATAATAATATTTTATTACTTATCCCCAGCTACTATGGGCGGCTTCCAGCAAAATATAAAAAATAATGTCAAAGATAAAAAAAACTTCCTGATACAGGCTGCCTTCAGGTATCTTCTAAAAGTTCTGTAGTTCTTTATCTCCTTGACATCTGATGGGGGGGGCGTTCCACAGGGAGGGCGCCACTACTGAGCAGGCCCTCTGCCTGGTTTCCTGAAACCTCACTTCTTGTAGTGAGGGTACCACCAGAAGGCCCTCAGCGCTGGATTTCAATGTCCGGGCTGAAGCATGCGAGTGTAGAGGCTCCTTCAGGTATACTGGACCGAGGCCATTTGGGGCTTTAAAGGTCAGCACCAACACTTTGAATTGTGCTTGGCAACATACTGGGAGCCTTTTGGACTGGTGCTATATGGTCCCGGTGGCCACGCAGTCGCCAGTCCAGCTGCCACATTCTGGATTAGTTGTACTTTCCGAGTTACCTTCAAAGGTAGCCCCACATAGAGCGCATGAAAATAGTCCAAGGGGAAGATAACGCTTGTCATCCTAAGAGCTGTGCTACCGTCTTCCAGTTCCCTGGGTCCTTTTAAATAACGTGATCTGGACAAATGGGGTGAATTGTGAAACCTTTTTATTATACACACTTGCAAGTGGGTAAACCAAGATCAGGCACATCTTCATCAGGAAAAACACATCTTCTAAAGTCGCTTGTCCGGCCGCAAGTCCCTCCTTCCATGCCCACAAGAAGGGGTGTGCCAGTTTACAGAAGTATATCGCGCCCACCTCATTAATATGCTACCATTCCACTTCCCATGTTAATCATAATGCAAGACAGACAAGACATTACAATATAATACCTTTATTGGCATTTCAATTTAAGACATCTCAAAATGGCATCAGATACAAAGTCTTTCTTCTTCCTGTTTCCGGTTTCCAAGAGATTTGAATGGGGAAATCCTTTCGATTTCTCAATAATAAGGGGCAGTGGGGTGAGGGAGGCCAGGGCCACATCCACACCATTTAGAGCGCTATGAAGCCACTTTAAACACTCATGGCTTCTTACCTCAAATAATCTGGGAGCTCTAGTTTGAAAAGGGGGCCAAGAGTTGTTAGGAGACCCCCACCACATTCCCTGCAAAGGAGGGAACCCTACTCCTACTCCTAACCCTACCTCTGACGCTAACGCAAATAATAATAATAATAATAATAATTTTTTATTTGTACCCCACCCATCTGGCTGGGTCTCCCCAGCCGCTTAAAAGCTTCCCTAAATAGGGCTGCCTTGAGGTATCTTCTTTTTTCTTTTCTTTTTTAAAAATAATATTTATTAAGTTTTACAATTTTTTCAAATCCACTTAACATCATGATTAAACTTTCTTTGGTTCCCCCCCTCTCACCATGAGGAACCCATTATTCATCTCCCCCCTCTCACAGAGGCATACAAT
The DNA here is from genome assembly GCA_034641385.1 of Darevskia mixta. Lineage (NCBI taxonomy): Eukaryota > Metazoa > Chordata > Lepidosauria > Squamata > Lacertidae > Darevskia > Darevskia mixta. Next base: position 19,600,299 of record JAWWNH010000061.1, read on the forward strand.
TCATGTTAGTTTAAGCTTCTAATATTACTTCTGGCTTGGTCCTGGCCCATTTCCCTGGGCCAGGTCATTAAACATCCTTCTTGTTAATTTGGACTTCCCCGTCTCCCTTCTGTTGGTTTCATCAAACAATTTTACTTCTCAGGTTCCTTCATCATCCTATAAATATTAAAGTTAGTAATACACAAAATCAAAGTCCTTTGTTAAATTGTTGTTAGAAATTATAGGTCAAAAATCATATTTCAGCCTTGGCTATTATACACTTCTGTCCCTATATCTTAACTCATTATTATCACCCCCACCTCCCTTCGCCCCGGAAATGATTTGACTTTATCCTTCTTGTATTCAACTTTAAAAGACAAAATAACATTATGTTTCACTCATGCCAGAAACCATATTCGTAGTCCTCATCTTATGCCGTAAAAAAAAAAAAAAACTGTCCCTTTTAAATGTATATCATATCTCTTTACCCCACACCTGCCCTTTCCCAAGACCGAGACCAAGAGTCCGACCCAACTGGGTCTAGCACTTCTTTTCCTCTCTGCAGCATCTCATCTCGATTTGGTCCATCTCCTTCATCTTGTCTTTTCTTCCTGGATTTTCCCGCCCTTTTCCTACTAAAGTCTTTCCTGCAGGGTGCTGCCGTTTGTTTTTTCTTTCTCTTGGTCCTTCTCCTCTTGTTTCTCATAGTCGCCGGTATAGGACTGTTATGTTTCTCATGCCTGTTATGTTTCTCATGCCTGCCATCTGGCATGAGATCATCTTCCTGAACGCTGCTCCTCCCCTGGAAATGCCTTATGATTAAGTCTCTCATTTTATCCACCAAAGCATCAAATTTTCCGCCATTTCCAAAGTCCAGAGTCAGCTTTTTAATACGCAAAAATCCAAACATAAATTTCAAAAATCCATTGATACTTTTTAGGCAAATTTCTCCGAGGATCTGGGGGAGGGGTACTTTTAAAACTTGAGACAGAAGTTTCCCCTGAAACTGTTTTCCTCCTGCCTCGGTTACTTAGTATCCTGTTTCCTCTTCTCCAACTGCCGGGATCGACCTCCGTTTTTTAAGATCCCAAACTCTTATCAATTCAGTCCAAATAGATAGTCTTTTTACTCACTTTTGCAAGTCCAAATCTTTGTTTTTGGAGGAATCAAGGCGCTCAGCAGGTCCGGTCATGCAGCTTCGCCCTTAAGGGGGGTTGATGTTTTCAGATCCCTAGGACTCAGACTCTCCCGCTCGCCTTCGGAGCCCCTTACTAGGTTCTCCTCGGGAGTAGGAGAGTCACCCGAGTTTCTGCAGGATCCACCGGTCCCGGGACACTCTTCCCGGGAGTTTTGGGGGCAGCGTCGCTGTTGCTGTCACCCCTTTCACCCCTTTTTTGGGCAGGGGACTTCAGAGCGAAGTTCCCCCCGACCATCCCCGCCGGCGCCTCGACCGGAAGTCGCCTTGCGGTATCTTCTGAATGTCAGATAGTTCTTCATCTCCTTAACCTCTGCTGGGAGGGCGTTCCACAGGGCGGGCGCAACTACCGAGAAGGCCCTCTGCCTGGTTCCCTGTAGCTTTGCTTCTCGCAGTGAGGGAACCGCCAGAAGGACCTCGGCGCTGGATCTCAGTGTCCGGGCTGAGCGGTGGGGGAGGAGACACTCCTTCAGGTATACAGGACAGAGGCCGTTTAGGGCTTTAAACTAACACTAATGCTAACCCTTAACCCTTAACTAGAGCTACAATTCCCAGAGTTCCCTGGCAAGAAGGGAATCCTACCCTACCCCTACCTCTACCCCTACCCCATCCCCTACCCCAACCCTAAACCAACCTAACAACTCTCTGTCCCCTTAACCACCTACAGGTTCCAGAATCCAGGAGGGGAAGCCATTCCTGTTTAAAGTGTCTTCATAGCACTTCCAATGGTCGGTGCACCTAATGTGACCTAATGTTCCCTCCCTCTTTTTCTTCTTCTCTCTCCCCACTGCCCCATCCCTTGCAATGCAGCAGATGTCCGCCTGCAGTCTCCCTTCAAAGCTCCTTCTCTCAGGTATGGCCACAGCCTTGTCCATTGCTCACTGCCAGTATTTCACATTCCTTTCTCCGATGTAAACAGGTACGTCCTGCGGTTCGCTTCATGACTTTAAAGGCTGGACTTGGGGAAAACCTCACCGGCTCCAGACATCCCTGTAAGGCCAAGCCAATTACACAGGAGCCCTTCCATGCTGGTAATTGCAGATAATATAGGAGTAATTATCCTCCCCACCCTGGGAGGGTACTCCACTTGCAGATCGTCTGAGACCTCCTGCCCTTCCAGAAGGAAGAGGGGGCAGGGGGCATTGGGTGTAAACCGCACGGCTGTGGCAACTCTCCGAAGCTGGCGCCATGAGCAAAGGACACCTGTTTTTTAAGATAAAAATTTGGGCTTAACTAACAGGCAGGCTCGGAACCAGCAGAGACAAAATAACTTGCTAATTTAATCAGCCACTGAGAAGGATTTGATCTAAATAGGTACCACTCCGGCGGGAAGGTAAAGGGCATTTCCGTGCGCTGCTCTGGTTTCGGTGATCCATTGCACCACATGACCCGGAAAAACTGTCTGCGGACCAACGCCAGCTCTCTCGGCCTGTAAAGCGAGATGAGCACCACAACCCCAGAGTGGTCTGTGACTGGACTTAACTGTCAGGGGTCCTTCACCTTCTTTTTAATGACGCAGTTAAAATATTTCTGTGTGTAGAAAATGAAACTAATGATCGCTGAGGAGCAAAAACAACAGTACCAGGAACTGACCCACTTGTTGAATTAATTGATGGATTAATTGTTTGGCCCAGGGGGAGGTGAGCCTTTTTAATTCTCTTTTGATGTATATGTTTTTGCAGTTTTACCTGGTAAACCTCCCATGAAAGGTAACGGTTTGAAATGCGCAAGTGGGTTTGAAAGAACACTGCTGCTATCTCCTCAGTGGAAGGAAGGAAAAAATTCTGGACTGGAGCTACTTTATTTTTGCAGAGGTACCAGCATGTTGGGAGATGGTGCGAGACTATGGAGGGGAATTATGGATGGAAGTTTATTGACTAATTAAGAAATGCAATGTGATATTAGATTATTAGCACTCTGCGAAATTCAGAGCTTGGGAAGCCACACCAACATATATAATTTGGCATTGATATTTGGCTTTTTTTAAATTATAATGTAATTTGGAACGTTTTAATGTGGTTCTTATTGGATTATTAAAATTGAAAACTTAATAATTATTATATACAAAAATAAATAAATAATAAAATACTCAATGACCTGCCTTTCAAATAAGTGGAAATGAAGCAGCTGGTTGCCATGGTGAAATTATGATGACACTGTCACTCTGTAGTGGCAGCGCTGAAGTCATAAGTCAGATTCAAGGGGGAATTTCCCCCCAAGGCCCTGCCTATCAGTTAACAGTGATCTAAGGTTTTCCAGTAAAACATGAAATGGTGCACACGCTACATCTTGTTCATGCACTTAGTTCATAACCTTTCTCTTAATTAAATAAATAATAATAATATTTTATTACTTATCCCCAGCTACTATGGGCGGCTTCCAGCAAAATATAAAACATAATGTCAAAGATAAAAAAAACTTCCTGATACAGGCTGCCTTCAGGTATTTTCTAAAAGTTCTGTTGTTCTTTATCTCCTTGACATCGGACGGGGGGGGGTGTTCCACAGGGAGGGCACCACCACTGAGGAGGCCCTCTGCCTGGTTCCTGTAACCTCACTTCTTTTAGTGAGGGAACCACCAGAAGGCCCTCAGCGCTGGATCTCAATGTCTGGGCTGAACCATGCGAGTGTAGAGGCTCCTTCAGGTATACTGAAGCGAGGCCATTTGGGGCTTTAAAGGTCAGCACCAACACTTTGAATTGTGCTTGGCAACATACTGGGAGCCTTTTGGACTGGTGCTATATGCTCCCGGTGGCCACGCAGTCGCCAGTCCAGCTGCCACATTCTGGATTAGTTGTACTTTCCGAGTCACCTTCAAGGGTAGCCCCACATAGAGCACATGAAAGTAGACCAAGGGGAAGATAACGCTTGTCATCCTAAGAGCTGTGCTTCCGTCTTCCAGTTCCCTGGATCCTTTTAAATAAAGTGATCTTGGACAAATTGGGTGAAATGTGAAACCTTTTTATTATACACTTGCAAGTGGGTAACCCAAGATCAGGCACATCTTCATCAGGAAAAACACATCTTCTAAAGTCGCTTGTCCAGCCGCAAGTCCCTCCTTCCATGCCCACAAGAAGGGGTGTGCCAGTTTACAGAAGTATATAGTGTCCACCTCATTAATATGCTACCATTCCACTTCCCATGTTAATCATAATACAAGACAGACAAGACAAGACATTACAAAACAAATACCTTTATTGGCATTTCAATTTAAGACATTTCAAAATGGCATCAGATACAAAGTCTTTCTTCTTCCTGTTTCCGGTTTCCAAGAGATTTGATGGGGAAATCCTTTCGATTTCTCAATAATAAGAGGCAGTGGGGTGAGGGAGGCCAGGGCCACATCCACACCATTTAAAGTGCTATGAAGCCACTTTAAACACTCATGGCTTCTTACCTCAAAGATTCTGGGAGCTCTAGTTTGAAAAGGGGGCCGAGAGTTGTTAGGAGACCCCCCCCATTCCCTGCAAAGCAGGGAACCCTACTCCTAAACCTAACCCTACCTCTGACGCTAACGCTAACTCTAACACTAACCCTAATGCTAACCCTTAACCCTTAACTAGAACTATAATTCCCAGAGTTCCCTGGCAAGAAGGGAACCCTACGCTACCCCTACCTCTACCTCTACCCCTGACACTAACCCTAATGTTAACCCTTAACCCTTACCTAGAGCTACAATTCCCAGAGTTCCCTGGCAAGAAGGGAGCCCTAACCTACCTACCTACCTACCTACCTACCTCTACCTCTACCCTTGACGTTAACCCTCATGCTAACCCTTAACCCTTACCTAGAGCTACAATTCCCAGAGTTCCCTGGCAAGTAGAGAACCCTACCCCTACCCCTGACGCCAACCCTAACTCTAACGCTAACCCTTAACCCTTAACTAAAGCTACAATTCCCAGAGTTCCCTGAAAAGAAGGGAACCCTACCCCTACCCCTACCCCTACCCCAACCCTAAACCTAACCCTACCCCTACCCCTACACCAACCCCAACCCTAACATTAACACTAACACTACCCATACCCCACCCTAACAACTCTCCGTCCCCTTAACCACCTACAGGTTCCAGAATCCAGGAGGGGAAGCCATTCCTGTTTAAAGTGTCTTCATAGCACTTCCAATGGACGGTGCACCCAATGTGGCCCAATGTTCCCTCCCTCTTTTTCTTCTTCTCTCTCCCCACTGCCCCATCCCTTGCAATGCAGCAGATGTCCGCCTGCAATCTCCCTTCAAAGCTCCTTCTCTCAGGTATGGCCACAGCCTTGTCGATTGCTCACTGCCAGTATTTCACGTTTCTTTCTCCGATGTAAACAGGGACGTCCTGCGGTTCTCTTCATGACTTTAAAGGCTGGACTTGGGGAAAACCTCACCGGCTCCAGACATCCCTGTAAGGCAAAGGCAAACAGGTGAGTGGGATGGCCATCATCCGACAGCGTCCCCAGACTCCTCCTCTGTGTGGCTGCCTGTTAACAAACAAGGCTTCCAAACCAGTTTGCATCCATCTAAGCCAGTGTAGCCTCGCGGCATCCACTAGCCTGAATGCAAACTCCTCCGACAACCATCCACCTCCTGCAGCCTCGCCAGCTCCATTGCCAGACATCAACCAGCTTCAGAGCTGAATATCAGCCACCCTCAAGTAGCGATCCCACCAGCAAGTACACGTTGTACTTGCCTTCTCCTTGCTCCACAGCATCCCAGCACCAGGCGATTGCCTCCTTCTGCTTGCCACCACGGGGCAGGAGACCACCAGGGCTGAGCTGCCCATTTCTCTCTGGGGAGGGCAACTGCCGAGGCTTGCGCCTTGGCCCACATTTATACTTGCTCAGCTGCCAAATGTTTTTGTGAAATCACAGTCAACCCACAGACAGTGGCAGCAGCTGGGGAGGCATCACTATCAACACCTCAGCCCTCACAATGGTGAGCGCAGCTCAGCAGCCAAAACACCTACACACACACCCAAGTTGTGCCAATATCTGTTAAGGCCACACCGGAAACCCAAGGGGGCAGGAGGGGGACATTTTTCAGCCCAAGGGCTGCATTTTCCTCCACAAAACACAAGTGCACAAATGAACATAGTAATGAAAGCAAGCCTTATATTTGCACAGAAAGCTGTTAAGTGAATGACATGCGGAGAGAAACTTAGCATCTCCGGAAAAAAGCACTTTTTCATCAATCAATCAATTAATCAATCAATCAATCAATCAGTCATTTATTGTATTTGACTAAATGTCATTACAAATCCAGTTACAAAAGCACCAAACCCAATGACCCAAACTATAGCTCCCAGATTCTTTCGGGGAAGAAGCCAGGTGGATGCCTTGTGAACTCAGCGATGTGTCAAGTGATGGCTACATACCACCTCCAGGTTCATTTCTTTATATCAGTTCATGAGAATCACGAAGGCTGTCATGGGTCAGATTCTGCTTCCAGTTTTTGCACAGGCATCTGTGAGAACGAGATGTTGAACTTGGGCCACTGGCCTGATCCAGGCAGCTTTCTTATGTTACAAAGAAAGACTTCCAAGAGAATACATTTAATGTAGCACTCCAAAAAATGCTGCAAGTTTCAGAAAGTCACATAATGCACTCCAAAATCAGAAAATTCGAAACCATTCCAGGACTATGGCATTTTACTTTTTCTCTGGATCTCTTAACCTGAACTATGTATTGACAGTTTCTTTGAGTATCTTTTTTCCATTTTATTTTTATTTGGTAACCATTTCTCCCTTTCTGATGAAGGAGAAATACATTCCAAGTTCTCAGTGTCCCTGACTTAAGAGTCTGACTCTTCAGCCCTGCTTACCAAGCGCTCACTGGCTGGTGTGCCTTTCCACTGTAGCGAGATCAGAACAGGACCATTTCCTTGGCAGCCATGAACTTGCTATTCAGACACAAGGATTTTGTATTAGTCATTTATTCTTGTTTTTAATTACTTGGCACCACAGGCAGCTCTCTCCAAAAATGGCAAAGGCTACAATCCCATCTGCGTGGGAGGAAGCCCCCACTGAATTCAGTAGGACTTACTTCCAAGTAGACATGGGTGCAACAGTGCTGCAAGGCTCTCTCTTGGAAGTCTTCCTTTGTAACATAAGAAAGCTGCCTGGATCAGGCCAATGGCCCAAGTTCAGCATCTCATTCTCACAGATGCCTGTGCGAAACCTGCAAGCAGAATCTGACCCACAACAGCCCTCGTGATTCTCAGGAACTGATATACAGAAATATGCCGCCTTTGAACCTGGAGGTAGTATGTAGCCATCACTTGACACATCGCTGAGTTCACATGGCATCCACCTGGCTTCCTCCCCCAAAGAATCTGGGAGCTATAGTTTGGGTCATTGGGTTTGGTGCTTTTGTAACTGGATTTGTAATGGCATTTAGTCAAATACATAAATGACTGATTGATTGATGAAAAAGTGTTTCTTTCCTGAGATGCTAACTTTCTCTCCGCATGTCATTCACTTAACAGCTTCCTGTGCAAATTTAAGGCTTGCTTTAATTGCTATGTTCATTTGTGCACTTGTGTTTTGTGGAGGGAAATGCAGCCCTTGGGCTGAAAAATGTCCCCCTCCTGCCCCCTTGGGTTTCTGGTGTGGCCTTAACAGATATTGGCACAACTTGGGTGTGTGTGGGTGGGTGTTTTGGCTGCTGAGCTGCGCTTACCATTGTGAGGGCTGAGGGGTTGATAGTGATGCCTCCCCAGCTGCTGCCACTGTCTGTGGGTTGACTGTGATTTCACAAAAACATTTGGCAGCTGAGCAGGTATAAATGTGGGCCAAGGCGCAAGCCTCGGCAGTTGCCCTCCCCAGAGAGAAATGGGCAGCTCAGTGGCACTCAGCACTGGTGGTCTCCTGCCCTGTGGTGGAAACTGGCAAGTGGAAGGAGGCAATCGCCTGGTGCTGGGATGCTGTGGAGCAAGGAGAAGGCAAGTACAAAGTTTACTTGCTGGTGGGATCGCTACTTCAAACAGCAATGGACCTGCCAAGGCTGCAGCTGGTTGTCGAAATCATTTGCATTAACAGGCAGCCACACAGAGGAGGAGTCTGGGGGGATGCTGTCAGATCCCACTCACCTGTTTGCCTTTGCCTTACAGGGATGTCTGGAGCCGGTGAGGTTTCCCCCAAGTCCAGCCTTTAAAGTCATGAAGAGAACCGCAGGACGTCCCTGTTTACATCGGAGAAATGATCGTGAAATGCTGGGAGTGAGCAATGGACAAGGCTGTGGCCATACCTGAGAGAAGGAGCTTTGAAGGGCGACTGCAGGCGGATCTGCTGCATTGCAAGAGATGGGGCAGTGGGGAGAGAGAAGAAGAAAAAGAGGGAGGGAACATTAGGCCACATTGGGTGCACCGTCCATTGGAAGTGCTATGAAGACACTTTAAACAGGAATGGCTTCCCCTCCTGGATTCTGGAACCTGTAGGTGGTTAAGGGGACGGAGAGTTGTTAGGGTGGGGTATGGGTAGTGTTAGTGTTAGTGTTAATGTTAGGGTTGGTGTAGGGGTAGGGGTTGGGGTAGGGTTAGGTTTAGGGTTGGGGTTGGGGTTGGGGTAGGGGTAGGGGTAGGGGTAGGATTCCCTTCTTTTCAGGGAACTCTGGGAATTGTAGCTTTGGTTAAGGGTTAAGGGTTAGCGTTAGAGTTAGGGTTGGCGTCAGGGGTAGGGGTAGGGTTCTCTACTTGCCAGGGAACTCTGGGAGTTGTAGTTCTAGGTAAGGGTTAAGGGTTAGCATTAGGGTTAGTGTCAGGGGTAGAGGTAGGGGTAGGGGTAGGGTAGGGTTCCCTTCTTGCCAGGGAACTCTGGGAATTATAGTTCTAGTTAAGGGTTAAGGGTTAGCATTAGGGTTAGTGTTAGAGTTAGCGTTAGCGTCAGAGGTAGGGTTAGGTTTAGGAGTAGGGTTCCCTGCTTTGCAGGGAATGGGGGGTAGGATTCCCTTCTTTTCAGGGAACTCTGGGAATTGTAGCTTTGGTTAAGGGTTAAGGGTTAGCGTTAGAGTTAGGGTTGGCGTCAGGGGTAGGGGTAGGGTTCTCTACTTGCCAGGGAACTCTGGGAATTGTAGTTCTAGGTAAGGGTTAAGGGTTAGCATTAGGGTTAGTGTCAGGGGTAGAGGTAGGGGTAGGGGTAGGGTAGGGTTCCCTTCTTGCCAGGGAACTCTGGAAATTGTAGCTCTAGGTAAGGGTTAAGGGTTAACATTAGGGTTAGTGTCAGGGGTAGAGGTAGGGGTAGGGGTAGGGTAGGGTTCCCTTCTTGCCAGGGAACTCTGGGAATTATAGTTCTAGTTAAGGGTTAAGGGTTAGCATTAGGGTTAGTGTTAGAGTTAGCGTTAGCGTCAGAGGTAGGGTTAGGTTTAGGAGTAGGGTTCCCTCCTTTGCAGGGAACGGGGGGGGGTCTCCTAACAACTCTCGGCCCCCTTTTCAAACTAGAGCTCCCAGAATCTTTGAGGTAAGAAGCCATGAGTGTTTAAAGTGGCTTCATAGCACTTTAAATGGTGTGGATGTGGCCCCGGCCTCCCTCACCCCACTGCCTCTTATTATTGAGAAATCGAAAGGATTTCCCCATCAAATCTCTTGGAAACCGGAAACAGGAAGAAGAAAGACTTTGCATTTGATGCCATTTTGAAATGTCTTAAATTGAAATGCCAATAAAGGTATTTGTTTTGTAATGTCTTGTCTTGTCTGTCTTGTATTATGATTAACATGGGAAGTGGAATGGTAGCATATTAATGAGGTGGACACGATATACTTCTGTAAACTGGCACACCCCTTCTTGTGGGCATGGAAGGAGGGACTTGCGGCCGGACAAGCGACTTTAGAAGATGTGTTTTCCTGATGAAGATGTGCCTGATCTTGGGTTACCCACTTGTAAGTGTATAATAAAAAGGTTTCACATTTCACCCAATTGGTCCAGATCACTTTATTTAAAAGGACCCAGGGAACTGGAAGACGGAAGCACAGCTCTTAGGATGACAAGCATTATCTTCCCCTTGGTCTACTTTCATGTGCTCTATGTGGGGCTACCCTTGAAGGTGACTCGGAAAGTACAACTAATCCAGAATGTGGCAGCTGGACTGGCGACTGCGTGGCCACCGGGACCATATAACACCAGTCCAAAAGGCTCCCAGTATGTTGCCAAGCACAATTCAAAGTGTTGGTTTTGAACTTTAAAGCCCCAAATGGCCTCGCTCCAGTATACCTGAAGGAGCCTCTACACTCGCATGGTTCAGCCCAGACATTGAGATCCAGCGCTGAGGGCCTTCTGGTGGTTCCCTCACTACAAGGAATGAGGTTACAGGAAACCAGGCAGAGGGCCTGCTCAGTAGTGGCGCCCTCCCTGTGGAACGCCCCCCCCCCATCAGATGTCAAGGAGATAAAGAACTACAGAACTTTTAGAAGATACCTGAAGGCAGCCTGTATCAGGAAGTTTTTTTTAATCTTTGACATTATTTTTTTATATTTTGCTGGAAGACGCCCATAGTAGCTGGGGATAAGTAATAAAATATTATTATTTATTTAACTAAGAGAAAAGTTATGAACTAAGCGCACGAACAAGATGTAACATGTGCACCATTCATGTTTTACTGGAGAACCTTAGGTCACTGTTAACTGATAGGCAGGGCCTTGGGGGGAAATTCTCCCTTGAATCTGACTTATGACTTCAGCACTGCCACTACAGAGTGACAGTTTCATCATAATTTCACCATGGCAACCAGCTGCTTCATTTCAACTTATTTGAAAGACAGGTCATTGAGTATTTTATTAATTCTTTATTTATATAATAATTATTAAGTTTTCAATTTTAATAATCCAATAAGAACCACATTAATACATTCCAAATTACATTACAATCAAAAAAAGTCAAATATAAATGCCAAATTATATATATTGCGGTGGCTTCCCAAGCTCTGAATTTTGCAGAGTGCTAATAATCTAATATCACATTGCATTTCTTAATTAGTCAATTAACCATTCTGATGTTAATCCTTCACTTAATTTTCATTTATGTTTACAACCACTGGTCTGTTCAAACTTTCTTCTTCATAGTTCTGGGTGAAATATTTCCCCCCCTGTTGTCCACATTCTAGCCATTCCATTTTCGATTTCTGCCAACATTCAGGCCATACATTTAAAGCACCACAATATCACTTTAAACAGCCGTTGTTTCTTACCATTCTTGCCAAGAATGCTGGGAGCTGTAGTTTGTTAAGGTGCTGAGAGATGCAAGAAGACCCATATTCTCCTCCAGAGATACAATTTCCAGAGTGCTTTAACAATTGATCCCTCTTTCATGGGAGAATTGTAGCTCTCTGAGGGGAACAAGGGTCTCCTAACAATTCTAAACATCCTTGGCAAACTACAGTTCCCAGAATACTTTGAGGTGAACCACAGCTGCTTAAAGTGTTATCAAAGTCGTTTAAATGCATGGTGTGATTTGCAGCCTTAGGTGTCTTTGAAGGGGCTTAGGCAACAACAAGAACCACTACACACCGGCTGATATTCAAATAACAAAATCGTAGATACTGTAATGAAGAATGAATAATATAACCATAAAGCCAAATACACTCATATACATATATAACCAAAGTCCACACGATAGAACCATTCAGCTTAAGATATAATGAACAAACCCAGTGCCAACACAAGATTCCAAAGAAAAGTTCCTACACGATAAGTAATAGATGGATCGCTGTAAAAGAACATCAAAAATGTCGACTGTAGGATGCAACGATAGATGAAGTCATCATAAGTCCATTCAAAAGGAGGCAACTGGGAAAAACGAAGACCTGTCTTCCGGATTTTTTACAGGTTTCGCATTAGGCGCTTCATCAGTTCTGTGTAAATAATATGCCAATTACAATACAGTAAAACAATCTACACAGAATATACAAATTATATAATGCAACGTATTCTACACAATGTAAAACATACCTTTATGGTGTATTGGATCAACCAAACATACAAATAATGCAGGTACAGCTTAGTGAGGCAGACAAAATGGAGACTTAAATAGAACAAACAGACCTTGATACCAATTAACATCTAATGACTCTTAAAGGTACAGCACTTCAAACATAGCATTGTAAGTCAAATTCAGTGTTGAGGCCTTTAGGGTGTAAGGTGTTCAGTTCAAAAATAAATTTGTATTCCTTCTGTAACAAAATTCTACGCATATCTACAGATCTAAAAAAAGATTTAATGGGGGTCCATACAACAAAGAAGCTCAAATCATTTTCAGAATGTGATGCTGACATAAAATGTTGGACCAAAGGGGCGTCCACACATCTATTGCGTATTTTTGATCTGTGTTCAGTTATTCTTGTCCTCACTGCCCGTGTGGTGCTTCCAATATATAATAAACCACATGTACATCTTATACAGTATACACAGTTCTTAGTGGAGCAGTTGGAAAATTGTTGCAGGACAATCTGTTTACCATTGGTCGTATTGATAAAAGATTTAACAGGTAGGGCAAATTTACAACATGTGCAGTGACCGCATCTGAAGTGCCCTTTGGAAATAGTCAGAAGATATGTTCTTTTACAGCGATCCATCTATTACTTATCGTGTAGGAACTTTTCTTTGGAATCTTGTGTTGGCACTGGGTTTGTTCATTATATCTTAAGCTGAATGGTTCTATCGTGTGGACTTTGGTTATATATGTATATGAGTGTATTTGGCTTTATGGTTATATTATTCATTCTTCATTACAGTATCTACGATTTTGTTATTTGAATATCAGCCGGTGTGTAGTGGTTCTTGTTGTTGCCTTTGCTTATCAGCACCACTACGATACCCTACTTTGTTTGAAGGGGCTTAGACCAGGCATAGGCCAACTCGGCCCTCAGATGTTTTGTGACTACAACTCCCATGCGGCAGCTAGACTGGTGACTGGGAGCGGCCGCCGAGACCACATAACACCGGTCTTGAAAGACCTACACTGGCTCCCAGTACGTTTCCGAGCACAATTCAAAGTGTTGGTGCTGACCTTTAAAGCCCTAAATGGCTTCGGTCCAGTATACCTGAAGGAGCGTCTCCACCCCCATCGGTCAGCCCAGACACTGAGGTCCAGTGCCGAGGGCCTTCTGGCGGTTCCCTCGCTGCATGAAGCCAAGTTACAGGGAACCAGGCAGAGGGCCTTCTCGGTAGTGGCACCCACCCTGTGGAACGGCCTCCCTTCAGATGTCAAAGAGAACAACAATTACCAGACCTTTAGAAGACATCTGAAGGCAGCCCTGTTTAGGGAGGCTTTTAATGTTTTATAGATTATTGTATTTTAATGTTTTGTTGAAAGCCGCCCAGAGTGGCTGGGGAAACCCAGCCAGATGGGCGGGGTATAAATAATAAATTATTATTATTATTATTATTATTATTATTATTATCATTATCATTATCATCATCATCATCCCTGACCACTGGTCCTGTTAGCTAGGGATGATGAGAGTTGTAGTCCCAAAACATTTGGAGAGCCGAGTTTGCCTATGCCTGGTTTAGACGATTTGTGTAGGATTGGTCTATTAGTGGCTCTCACCTGTGGCAGAGAAGCATCCTGTGTGGAGGTGGCCTAATTCAGAATACCAGCAGCTGGGCACAAACAGAGAAGCTGTTGCTTTTGTATTCTGCTTCCAAGCAACCTGCAGGCACATAGCTGGCCACTGTCAGAAACAGAGATGATGAGCTAGATGTCTGTTTGCTGTAATTCAGCCGTGCTCTTCTGTTCATAAGCAAGCACTTGTTCTCTGCTGTCTTCCAATCTGGTCCCAGCCTAGAGCCAGAACATTGCTTTTCCACCCGGTTAACATTTGTTTTCCAAAAGCATGCAGCGGTAAACAGAAAACAGCTTCTGATTTTCAAGACAGTATTACATTCCATTGCCAAAAGTGATGTTTTGGATAGGTGGAAAGCTGGTTTAAAAAACAACAACCATGCAGTTGTAAAAATGTTGTTTTCCTGGCCACTTTTCATTTGCTACTAAACCGCATTATAAGGTAACATTTATTTAAAGTGTTTTGCATCACCATCATCATCATTCTTTTATTCGACCGTCAGTCAGAAGAATACATTTGTACAGAATTAAAAGCATCTGAAAGAACTTTGAAAAAAAAGGAAAAAAGGAAACATTATCCACAATAGAATGGAACTAAACAAATAGCCCCATAGTGTTTTGCATCATACAAATAACCATGAGTAATAGTTTATGCCCTGAGTTACAGTCTTTGATCCCTACAATGAAATGCATGTGATAGAATGTGGATAGTCTACTCCAGCTTTTTCCAACCATACCTCCCACCAGCCCCTGCCTGCTGATAGGTGTTGTAGTCCAAAACAGATGGAGAGCACCATGTTCAAGAAGCCTGGTCTAGCTGGTGTTTATTGCCACTGGAAAACTAATGGAACTAATCATGCAGGGAGAGACCTCTAAAACACATCATACATAACCATGGGGTTAGAGCCTTATGTAGCACGAACAGCCACCATCCGAACAATTACAGTAAGAGCTGTTTGACAGTGGCTGTTGCTGGGGGGGGGGCAGAATACAAGATGAGAGGGCAATGATTGGGAGAATGAACAGAAACACTCCATGCTGCAAACATTTATTGCAGATCCTACTCACTGGAATTACAGCAGGAAAACCAAGCCAGTCCCACTGTGGTGCAAAACATATGAGGGACGTGGGTGGCGCTGTGGTCTAAACCACTGAGCCACTGAGCCAATCAGAAGGTCAGCAGTTCGAATCCCCATGACAGGGTGAGCTCCTGCTGCTGTGTCCCAGCTTCTGCCAACCTAGCAGTTCGAAAGCATGCAGCGGGAAGGCAAATGGCATTTCTGTGCACTCTGGTTACCATCACAATGTTCCATTGCACCAGAAGCAGTTTAGTCATGCTGGCCACATGACCTGGAAAGCTGTCTGTGGACAAAAGCCGTCTCCCTCCGCCTGAAAGTGAGATGAGTGCCACAACCCCGTAGTTGCCTTTGACTGGACTTAACCATCCAGGGGTCCTTTACCTTTACAAAACATACCCATATCCCTAAACCCACTCTTTTATAATTAATAATATTATTATCCATAGATAAGGGCATATTTGTTCACAGCTATGTTAAGTAACTATGGATATTACTAATACTAGTAAATCAGTTCCTAAAAGCAGAGGTGGCTAGTGCCCATTGCAGCTGGTAGGGTAGAAGGTAGGGAGGCCAGCAGCCAATGACAAGCCCTCCCATCCACTCTGTGTGACTCTTAGCACCCTCTCCAGGTCACCCCCTCCTCTCCCCAACCATACACTCTACTGGCTCTCCTTGCATCCTCCTTGAGTGTTTTTGCCTGGCTGGAATGTACTGCATTGCAGGGAGTTGGACTAGACTCTTGGGGTCCCTTCCAACTTTACACTGCTGTGATTCTAACTCTGATTATGCCTCTTGCTTCCCTGGATGGAGGTTGGTGAAGGTTGTGCATGGGGCTTAATAGAAACTAGCTACCGGTAACTCTACAAGGATAAAATATACATTTATTGCTCCATCTCCTTTTGCCTCCAGCCCCTTCCACCACTAGCACCTTGTCCTCTGAAGGTTGTCCGGACATGAATACTCCTGACACAAGCTTTTAGCTTGAATTGACACAAAGCAGTAACAAAGGACAGATCCTGAAGTTGAGGCTCCAGTACTTTGGCCACCTCATGAGAAGAGAAGACTCCCTAGAAAAGACCCTGATGTTGGGAAAGATGGAGGGCACAAGGAGAAGGGGACGACAGAGGATGAGATGGTTGGACAGTGTTCTCGAAGCTACTAACATGAGTTTGGCCAAACTGCGAGAGGCAGTGAAGGATAGGCGTGCCTGGCGTGCTCTGGTCCATGGGGTCACGAAGAGTCAGACACGACTGAACGACTGAACAACAACAAGTAACAAAGCGGGATGTTGGGGAAGGGTTGACCCACCCATGAGGCAAGGTGAGGAGATTGCCTCAGGTGGCAGAATCCACAGGGGCAGCAGATCCTGCTGTAGATCTTTATTTCTCCCACTGTTCCTGATTTACTGGTAGATCTTCAGTCACAACCTTATTCCTTGATGGGGAGAGGGTGCCATTTTGTGCTTCATGTTTCATGTGCCAAAATGTCTTGGGCCATCCCTGCATTGGGGTTCAATCCAGTTCCATTTTGGGATAAGGCAAAGCCCTTTTCCTACAAAACTGACTGGTAGTCTGCAGCTGGGTTTCAATCTTAAGCAACAGAAGCTGCCACTGAACGTCAACAAAACCTCATCTTAACCATGCAGTAAATAATGCCAAAGCTCATTCGTTATTCTTGTGGTATAATCGTGGGCTGGAGTTCGTTACAGTTTCAGATAATGAGGAGTGAAAGTTGGTTGATTCTAACAAAGTGTTTGCAGTCATTAATAAGGGACGTGTTACACCTCCTGACAAGTTGCTTTAATCGATGTGAGAAGCTCCGTTGCCTCCTGGGAGAATTTCCTTCGTTTTAATACCTGCCAGCGCCCCTGGACTTCCAAACCAAGAGCAATAAGAAACACAACTTCCCTGTGTTGCGTCTACAGAACAAATTGATATGATAGTCACTTCCTCACCCCAGGAACCTGGGAATTGTATTCCTGAGAGGGGTGGGGCAAGGTCTCTAACAGAACTCACAGCATCCTTGCTACCCTAGGGATTCTAGGATGTTTTGAAGGAAGACATGGCAATTAAACTGAAATGAACCTGGTGTATGTTTGTAGTACAGGCACTTCCTCTTGTTTTGGAATGTGTCCTAGATCAACCTCAAGCACAGGAACATAGGAAACTGCCTTATACTGATCCATTTAGCTCAGTATTGTCCACAATGACTGGCAGTGGCTCTCCAGGGTCTTAGCAAGGAGTTTATTCCAGCCCTACTTTGATAGGCCAGGGATTGAAACTGTGGCCTTCTGGATAAAATCCAGATGCCAGAAGTGTAGCACTAGAGGAACCTTGGAAGTTTCCCTGTATCAGACATTTGTATAGCTCTGTATTGTCTACACTGGACAGGCAGTGGCTTTCCTGACTTTTAAGCAGGGGGTCTCTCCCAGTCCTATCTGGAGATGTCAGGGATTGAACCGAGGGCATTCTCAATGAGAAGCAAATGCTCTACCACTGAGCTAGCCTCAGAGAGACAATGTAAAGGAAAGCTCCCAGTGGCAGAAATGGAAATTTGAAATTCAAATAGCAGTTTTGAGAGGGTGGTTTTTGTTTTTTGTTTGTTTCTGTTTTGGTAGGCACATTGCACCCACCCTCTCAACACTGGCAGTTCTGCAGCTGTTCAGGCTTCTTCTAGTTTTCTCTCCCTTTAACCAAAAAGGGGGTCATTAATTATACTCCTACAATTAATGTTGTGTCTAGTTTGGCCCTCAGAGCTGCTTCATGCAATGGCATTCACCATATGATGGTGTTTGCATCCAGAGGCATCGTGGATGTCCATATGAGACTGTGTTGTGAATTCCCTTTTTTCTGTCCAGCAGTGCTTTTAAATGATGTCTGAGGAAACCTTGTATCTCAGCATTATTGCATTTCTTTCTGCCTTTTCTTCTTAGGCCTCAGGTATTCCAATTAAGTGTGAAAGATAAGCTGCTCCTCCATGTGTCACATTGTAGATGTTTTCGGTTTGCCTTTTGAACCCTGCAAATGGGTGGTGTCAACCATGCTTAGCTTCATGAGCTGGTCCTCAGAGCTGTCATCGCAAAACAGGGTGGATGCTATTTCCAACCGGCGTCGTGTGTGTCATTTTGTAAACAACACTCCCAAGTCCCCTTCACTTATGATGATGGAGGCAGAGCTCACAGAACAGTTCCTGCCATGCAGATGTTTCGCTGCAGTTGGAGTCAGCCGTAACACTTTTAGACATAGCCTTCCCCCAACATGGACTGCATTCACACAACAGATTAATCCGTTTCCCTAACTGTTAATGTCCACAGTACATTTCTGCTTTCACACAACTTAATACTATTACTACTATTATTAATCTATTTATTTATATCCAGCCCTTTTCCCTGATGGAACTCAAGGCAGCTGACCTATAAAAATGAAAACCACTAAAAAACAATCATTTTAAAATTATGAAACATTGCTAGAAGTAAAATTGTACACATATATAAAATATATTAAAACTGTACATATAATTACAATAAAAGCAGCACAGCACCAGCCCTTTCATTAAAAGCTGTCAGTTCTCAAAAGTCTGCTGAGAGAGTGTTTCACCTGCGGGCAGAAGGACAGCAAGGAGAGAGCAAGTCTGGCTTCTTAAGCGGAAAGGGTTTCAAAGTTTGGGAGCAGCCACTGAGAAGGCACTTTCCTATGTCCCCATGTGAATAACTTATATGTATACAGCTCAAATGTTTGTGTACACAGGAATGCAGATTTTATACCCCAGGAACATTTATTTTCCAGCACTAGCCCAAAAGACAAGGGACACGGGTGGCGCTGTGGGTTAAACCGCAGAGCCTAGGGCTTGCCGATCAGAAGGTCGGCAGTTCAAATCCCCGTGATGGGGTGAGCTCCTGTTGCTTGGTCCCTGATCCTGCCCACCTAGCAGTTCGAAAGCACGTCAAAGTGCAAGTAGATAAATAGGTACCACTTCGGCGGGAAGGTAAACAGCGTTTCTGTGCACTGCTCTGGTTCGCCAGAAGTGGATTAGTCATGCTGGCCACATGACCCGGAAGCTGTATGCCAGCTCCCTCGGCCAGTAAAGCAAGATGAGCGCCGCAACCCCAGAGTCGTCCGCGACTGGACCTAATGGTCAGGGGTCCCTTTACCTTTACTCCAAAAGAAGCCACTTCAGCAACTTACTTATGTGAGTTTAACTTTGAAGGAGCAGGTACATAGATGGGGATACTGTTGTTGATTGAGGCTCAGGGGGCCTTGGTGGAATAGAATTCACTTTATCAACTTCAGCAGGTGGCCCAACTGCACTGCTACCTAGACAGGTGTAGTCGAATGCTCCAGTAATCTCTAGGTTAGATTACTGCAATGTGTTATATGTGGGGCTGCCTTTGAAGATAGTCTGGGAACTTCAGCTTGTGCAGAATTCAGCAGCTAGGTTGCTCACTGAGGCGAGACAGTTTGAGCATATAATGACAATCCTGGTCCAACCGTGCCGGCTGCCAATTTGTTTCTGGGCCCAATTAAAAGTGCCGGTTTTAACCTATAAAGCCTTAAACAGCTCAAGACTGCAATACCTCAAGAACTGACTCTCTCCATATGAACCAGCCAGGACCCTGTGATCCTCATTTGAGACTTTTCTTCATGTGCCCCTTCCATGAGAGGTCCAGAGGGACATGAGAACATGAGAACGGGCCTTTTCTGCAGTGGCAAAAACATTTCTCAACAACCAGGCATTTTATGGTCTTTCAAACTCTTTGTGGAGGGTATTGCTTTCTTTGTTACTATGTTCTTTAGTTTTGTGTTTTGTTATTGCAAACTGCCCTGTTGCCCTTGGATGAAGGGTGGTATAGAATTTTCTTATATGGTAATGATAATAATAAGTGTGTATACCAAATACCTTATTTTTATTGAATCTGTATTATTGCTTATTGAATTTCATGCCTATGATGCAGTGCTTTCAGGCACAGTTTGTCTCTGTCATGTAAGATTATAAATATGCACACACGAATCTTATCACAATCACTCACAAAGGGGAGCTGGCGCTATCAATACACAAATCTGTAATTATCATCAGATGACTTTAGCTGCTGTTGTACTGGAGATTCACCATTCAAGGCTTCTGGGTGGAGAAGAGGTGGAACAGAGGCAGACTGGGCTTATTTTCCAGTGCTTCAGTATAATGTCTCCCTGATCACACCAGCCCCTTTGGTCATCTACAGCCATCCTTACTTTTTTAATACCATCATCAACAGGATGCCCCACAAATATATAAACGTACCCTTCATTCCGGTCATGAGCAATGAGGAATTTCATGAGTGAATAGGAGCCCTCTTGCTTAATCTCAGCTAAATGTTTGCTAGCCGGCTGTCACAAAAAGCAGATACTGACATTCTCCTTTTCATTGCAGCTCATCAAACGTTTCATTAGATTCAGATCGGCATGGTCCGTCAGCTCTTTGCACAGCTTTCGAATTTACTCTGCCTATAAAACACACCATCACAATTTGTTTCCCTTCCTAGCTGTAACATAAGTCTTCCAGGTTTCGGCCACTGAATTTGCTCTTGCAAAGAAAATGGCTGTGTCACTTTTCTTATGAGAAGCCATTTTTATTTCCATCCAAGAAACCTTTATTGAAAATAACTTTCCAAGCCAATGGTCAGAAGGAACTGCACATGGACTATACCTTCCCTCCAAAATTGCCTGTGCATTTATATTTAAAGCCCACCCTCCAAAGAGAATTACCCAGACTAACATGATGTCAAGATTCAGTGATGCTAATGATGCAGTATATAACAGCAACATCATCAACAACGTATTAAAATCATTTACAAAATGTAAAATAACTCAATGGGGGAGAGAATTCCACCACTGGGGTGCCAACACCAGGAGAGTTATTTCCTTGGTTAAAACAGTAAAGGTAAAGCGACCCCTGACCATTAGGTCCAGTCGTGGACGACTCTGGGGTTGCGGCGCTCATCTCGCTCTATAGGCCAAGAGAGCCGGCGTACAGCTTCCAGGTCATGTGGCCAGCATGACTAAGCCGCTTCTGGCGAACCAGAGCAGCGCACGCCATTTTCCTTGCGTTAACATCTGTCATATTTGGGGGAGGGGTTGACACAGGGCCTCCAGTGATGATTTCAGCAGACAGACAGACTCATATGGAGACAGGTGATCCTTCAGGTATCCCAAGCTTAGAGTTAAGTTCTAACGCTTTGAACTGGGACAGAAATAGACTGGACCTTTGCATGATGCCTTCATTATACTCCTTTAGGTGAAAACATTCCTCTTCAACCAGGCCTTGGGCCAACTAACACCCTATATCCTTTAAAATGTATTAGTGGAGTTATTAGTTTGTTTTGCTTTTATTATGCATTTTGTGTTTTTATCTTGTATTTTTATGCCATGGCCTGACTTGATTTCTACGGATGAAGGGCGGTATACAAATTTATTAAATAATAATAACAATAACCTGTCACTTGTGAATTTTTTTCAAGTTAGCAATGCCCTTGCCATATTACAGTGGATAAGCTAAGCATTCTGCTTCAAAGGTACAGAAAACACTGGCTGCGTTAGCTGGAGGTGATGGGAGTTGTAGTCCAGCAACAATATATGGGACCCAAGGTTGCAGAATGCTGAAGCAAAACTACAGAAGCACCTCCTCCATGAAGAGTTCAAAAAGACAGGAGCTGTTGAAGAAGAAGAAGAAGAAGAAGAAGAAGAGTTTGGATTTGATATCCCGCTCTATCACTACCCGAAGGAGTCTCAAAGCGGCTAACAATCTCCTTTCCCTTCCTCCCCCACCCTGTGAGGTGAGTGGGGCTGAGAGACTTCAGAGAAGTGTGACTAGCCCAAGCTCACCCAGCAGCTGCATGTGGAGGAGCGGAGACGCGAACCCGGTTCACCAGATTATGAGTCTACCGCTCTCAACCACTACACCACACTGGCTCTGTTGATAACTTCATGCCCATTGGAGCCAACAAGACTCAGCAAAGGGTAAATAAGAAACAATGTGTTGTTGAACTTTAGAATTGAAATATTCTATAAAATGTTAACTGCTGTCCAGTTTTGCCATGTGAAGTTTGTAGTGGAGCTGGGATAGGCAGAGGCTTATTTCACAGCCATCATTTACTTCACAGCAGGGAACAGGATGTCGCCTTCTGGGACATGTCCTTTGTCAGTCTTCTGCCAAATACATAGTTTTTTCTTCCCCTCCTCCTCCTCCTCCTCAGAGAGAAGTCCATTAAATAAGCAAACCTGAAGGAAAGTCCCTCTTCCAAGGAAATGGTGGTAATTGCAGTTCTACCGGTATGAGGTGAATAACAGATTCCTAACAAACTACATTTCCCATGATTTTTTGGGGAGGACACCATGACTAATGTGGTACTAATGTAATAATGCTTTAAATGTACAGTGCAGATGGAATGCCTTCATTGGTGCGTTGCTTTGCCTTAGGAGGGGCACAGCTGTGGGGGCTGCCTGCACTTCATAATTTTCTGCACTATGTGTCAACCTTTGTCAAAATGCTGCATAACTCTGTTCTAAAATAAACACATCATTATTACTAAAACCGTACAGAGCACGTCAGTCAGGAAGCCCTTCAAAGTTCCTGGGGGAGGAAATCCAATTCATTTGCAAAGAAGACAATAAGGAGAAGTCTATACCGTTTCAATACTCGTGCATATCTCAACGGCTTAACGCTTTAAATGACATTTGGCAAAGTGCTTGCTTCACTGTGTTCTCCTTACTTTTGTTCTCTTCAAGGTAATAAATAAATCAGGCAGATGAGATCGTTAACCTTGAAAATTGGCTGCCACATGCAGAGAGCCACTGCTGTTCCAAACTAATTTTTTAAATAATATACAGCTTTGGATAAAAAGGGACACGGTGCTCCAAAGGTATGAGATGAAAAGAGGCTGGCTATTGTGGCTTCGTGTTGCTTCTTTGTTCCCTGAAGATGGAAGACGTATGACACCCACTGTGGCTGGTGGTTCTTCATCATTTGATGACTTGTGTGTATAAATGAGGAATTGCAGATACGACACTGCAAACAGAATCCAAGAGATCCTATCTGCACCATTCATTTAAAGCAGTATCGTTGCACTTTAAACAGTCATGCTTTCTCCCCCCGCCCCCCAATCCTATTTTTCTCACAGAGCTACGGTTTTTAGAATGGTTTTACAGTCAATCTTTCTCCCCAAGGAACCCTGGAATTATAGCTCTGTGAGGGGAAGAGGGGTTCTCCTAAAAACTCTCAGCACCCTTAACAAACTACAGCTCCCAGGATGCTTCAGGGGAAGCCAATGTACAGTGTCAATATATAATGCTGATGGAGCCTTAGTTTGCTTTAGCCAAACAACCAAAAAAACAAACAAAACAAAACAAAAACCAGAGAGACTTGTGGAGACTTAAAGGCTTACTGTGGCATCTGTTTTCTTGCTTTCAAGGAGTTCAATACACAGCTGCACAAAACATGGGTGTGTGGGGTGTGTGGGTGTGCATATGTTGTGTATTGGAAAATTGAGCTTATGAACCAGGAACTCCTCAGTTCGATTCTCACCTGTGCCATGGACCCAATGGGTTGCCTTTGGCCAACCTCTCTCTCTCAGTCTCAGACTACTTATCTGCAACATGTGGTGGTATTAAAACTGCTGTACCTTTCAGGATTGTGTTTGGATTCCAGCTCTGGACACCCGAAGATACTACAAAAATGTTAAGCTTTATTGTTTCCATGGACTCAACTACATTTGTAAAGATAAAGCACTTTATATATGTTATAACACTGTGACACCAGGTGGCACTGTGGAGTCCTGTTTTTCACCAACGGGATTTCCCTGTATGAAGTTCACAGCATGTTTAATTGAATAGCTTCTTTGATGTGTCTAGATCCAGCCCCTGTCTGCAGTTTTGCATGTTATCCTCCAGACTGCAGAGCAGAACTGGGGAACTTGTGGCTCTCCATATGTTGTTGGACTCCATCTCCCATTGGCTGAAGCAATCATTGCTAGTTGTCAGGGATGAGGGGAGAGCCAGTGTGGTGTAGTGGTTAAGAGCAGTAGACTCGTAATCTGGGGAACCGTGTTCGCGTCTCCGCTCCACCACATGCAGCTGCTGGGTGACCTTGGGGTAGTCCCACTTCTTTGAAGTCTCTCAGCCCCACTCACCTCACAGAGTGTTTGTTGTGGGGGAGGAAGGGAAAGGCGAATGTTAGCCACTTTGAGACTCCTTCGGGTGGTGATAAAGTGGGATATCAAATCCAAACTCTTCTTCTTCTTGTAGTTCAGTTGTAGTTCCCCACCTTTGCTCTAGGGGTCTCCGTCCACTTCATTGGTCCCAACACTTCTTCAGTAGAAGAGGGCACCAAGGGGACTGCATCCATGATTGCCCTATTCATTAGATTCTAGCCATATATGATAACTATAGAGGGCATTGGCCCAAGTCCATATAATACTTGCAATCCCCATGTGGTGTGGGCTGAATATCTGCAGCAAGAAGCCTGAGCAGGCTATCTGTGCAGGTAAGAAGCTTGGATAATCACCACTCCCCCTTCACAGGATTATAGTGACAGGGGAGGGAGAAAATTAGAGAACAGGGATGGCTCCCTGAGCTCCTGTCTGAATAGTGATAGTCTGGCTTCAGTTGTTTGACAGCCTCTGAGAAAAAGATTCCTTAGCTGGATGAACACATCTCTGCCATGGATGTCCACTTTGTAGTGTTCTGGAAATTCATCTTCTGTTATTTGTTTGTGATGTTTTAAACTGCATTCTAGCTCTTTTTATTATGTTCTGTACATGGCCTTGGGAAATATGTGGAGGGCGATTAAATAATCATCATCTCTGGGGCAGACCACAGCATTGCATTGTATGAAGGGCTGCTGCTGAAGATGCTTCAGAAACCACAGCTAGTGCAGAATGTGGCGGGTATATTGTTAATTGGGGGCTAGATCTACACAACTTTAAAAAGCACTCTGAAAATGCTCTGGGGGGGGGAACCATTGTAAAGTTCACAATGGAAAATATAATTGAGTTGTGATTTCAGTTCTACAGCTCCACCTGGTGTCACAGTGTTATAACACATTTGTAACGTTGTAATTTGACTAATGTAGCTGAGTCCTGGAATGTTAAGGTGCGAACTTATAATACTGGTGCTGGTCCAATAGCACTGACTCACAATTTGGTTTCAGGCCCAATTCAAAGTGCCTGTTTTAAAGCCTTAGGAACTCCAAACCTAGAGAATACAATGGGAGGAGCACAGAGAGAAGACACACCGTAGTAGCATCTACATCAGCACAACCAGACGCCTTCATCTGCCCCAGCTGCAGCAAAGCATATTGCTCCCATATTAGTCTCTACAGCCATAGTAGGTGCTCCAACACACAGTGGTTTGACTTCACCCGCAAAGGCGCACTCCTCCATTGTCTCCTGAGACAGACAGATGCCAACAACCATTTTCCCACGTGGACCTTCCCAGACCCTGAGACCCTCACTATCTGGGGCTTTTCCCTGCATGACACCCCCAGAGAAGGTCCAGAGGGTGGCAACACAGAACAGGTCTTCTCTGTAGTAGCCCCCCCCCCAATTTATTTTATTTATTTAGTTCATAAAATGTATATACTATTATTTATAAATTTTATGAACTAAATACAAACTACTACTTGAGTGTTTAAAAAACCACCTCAAAGCAGTTTACAAAAAAAGTAATGAAATTATCTGTTTTTAAAAGGTTGAAAATCAACAATAAGCTTAAAAAAAACAGTTTTAAAAGCATGCCAACATTCTCTGTATCCAGTGCTAGAAAAAGAGGTGCTGGAGCTCACCTTGTTCTTTTATATTGGCAATGGAGTCCACCTGAGAGGGGCAGGAACTGAATTCTGGCGAGTTCCAGTTTGGGGGGGGGGGGAAGCTGTCAGTATCTGGGTAAGCTTGCCTAAACAAACATGTTTTTAGCTGGTGCTGAAAAGAGCATAGTCAAAGCATCTGTCAATAGGCAGGGAGTTCCAGTGTCAGTTGTTGTTGTTCAGTCGTTCAGTCGTGTCCAACTCTTCGCGACCCCATGGACCAGAGCACGCCAGGCACTCCTGTCTTCCACTGCCTCCCGCAGTTTGGTCAGACTCATGTTGGTAGCTTCGAGAACACTGTCCAACCATCTCGTCCTCTGTCGCCCCCTTCTCCTAGTGCCCTCCATCTTTCCCAGCATCAGGGCCTTTTCCAGGGAGTCTTCTCTTCTCATGAGGTGGCCAAAGTATTGGAGCCTCAGCTTCAGGATCTGTCCTTCCAGTGAGCACTGATACTGCCCCACTAAAAGATATCTCCCCCCACAGTAGAAATGCTGTCCCTGGTAGGGCATGGGAGAGTGTGAAGCTGATTCAGCTCCAACTTTGCCAGCGTTTTGTTACTCATCAACTACACATTTGTTTTATCACGCTTTGAGGCAGCATCAGTGGCATTATATTGCTAAATCTGTTTTTAATCTGCTTTTATCATTTTATTATTGTATATTTATTTACTTGCGAATCACCTTGGGGTGTATTTAGTGGGAAGCACTATACAAATTTAATAAACCCTTTTAAGAAGCACCACAAGCATCATAGGTCACGAGAGCCTCTTAAGTTGTGAACTCTTTTCTCCCCTGGCAAACTTACTCCAAATCTAACTCTGGCAGATATATATATGCTTAAATGCTTTCAGTAAGCGTCTCAGTTTACACTTCATGTAGCTATAATCTGGTTTATGTGAGAAAAGATATCTCAGCTCAGGCTGACCGAGCCATGCTAGTTAAACAGAGATGAAAACGCAGGCTTTAGCACCATGCAATGCTAGCAAAAATATATATTGAGGATCAAGATGGCAACAACAAATCCTCCAGGATCTCTGCCAGAGAAAAACATGTATCTTGTGGGATGAGAACTACTAACTCTGGAAAGGCAGCTTCATACATCCCAGCTTCTGTACCTGTCTCCTGTAGCAGCTTCTGATTTAACGTTTGCATTGTGGGTTGGTTATTAGGAAGACCTGTCTCCAATCTCAGCTAAGCAAGTTTCAGTGGCTCAGCCTCACTCCTATGCCTTAGGCCAGTGATGGCTAACCTTGACACTCCAGATGTTTTGGGACTACAACTCCCATCACCCCTGACCACTGGTCCTGTTAGCTAGGGATGATGGGAGTTGTAGTTCCAAAACATCTGGAGTGTCAAGGTTAGCCATCACTGCCTTAGGCAATCAGTGGGAATTGTTGTCTAGGAGCTGGAGGCTGAAGGGGAAGAGGAAGGAGAAGGGGGGGGGGAATTTCCCCTGATTGCTCCTGGCACCACAGGAGACCAGATTATTTGTGTTCCTCAAACCAGACTTCGTTGTGGCAGCCACTTATACCAAGCCCACATTCACACCATATAAAATTAAATTGCTATGAGAGTATTTTGAAGCACCCTCAAAGAATCATGGGAAGTGTAGTTTGTTGCTAAGTGCCCCTCATTTCCACTCACAGAGCTACAGTTCCATGAGGTTTTTTTTTTTTTAGGAACAAGGATTGCTTGTTATACCACATTGAGAATTGTAGCTATGGGAGTGGAAAAAGAGTCTCCTAACAACTCTTTGGACCCTCAATAAACTGCACTTCCCAATATATTTTGCAGGAAGCCATGACTGGCATGATATTGCTTCAGGGGCAGCCCACCTGTGAGGCAAGGTGAGATGATGATATTTTAACTTATGCAGTGGTCTGTGTTTGCCTGAACTTGAGTCTGGACTAGGATCCTCTATGCAGCGCCAGATTTAGGTTTGATGAGGCCCTAAGCTACTGAAGGTAATGGGGCCTTTATATATCCAGCTGTCCTTCGTCAACAACAAATTGTCACTGTTTTTTGTGTTGAATATATGCTATATGGTAATTTGTGGACCTAATAAGTATCTAAAGCCATTTCCACGTAACAAAATATGTATTTTATCAAAGTGATTGGTATAAAAATGAGCAAACCAGTGATATTTTAGGGAGCAGACTAGCAGGTGGGGCCCATTACATCATAGGAGCCTACACAACACAAAACACTGTTGCTGTATATAGGTTTTATTTTATTTATTTTTTATCTTATATTTTGGAAATGTACATCCAGTTTTTTTCCCCTTTAATTTTTTTGGGGGGCCCCAAGAGAGTGGGGCCCTAAGCTATAGCTTCTTTAGCTTATACGTAAATCTGGCACTGATCCTGAGCCCTATGTTTTGATTTGATACATGGTATCCAATCACGTGGTATTATCAGTTTGGGACTACTGGCATAGGCTCTTAAAATCTGAATTATGAGTTGCAGCTTGGGGGGTTTAGACAGCCAATTGCCTTGAGAGTGGGAGTGGCCCAGGCCTTCAGAAATACATATAAGCAGTTGCTTTGCTCCTATTTGACTTCTGTTTTGTTAGCCATTGGATCAATAAAGTCTCTTGCTGTAATCACTGTGTCTCATCTCGTAGAAACCCACTTCAAATCTGAATGTGGTCCAAGTTATGCCATTAGCTCAGTATTTTCTACACTCACTTAACTGAGAATTGTTCCTGCCCCCAGACCATCTAGGCCCAGGGTTATTCTGACCCCAGTGACATTATGGTAGACAAACTGCTCAAACAGCCACGTGCTGCAAAAATGAAACTCTTTCTTCCAGTTTGTTCACTTGCTGGACTTCTGCTCTTGGTTCTTAAACAGACATAACAAAACCAATATTCTCAATAATAATAAAAAACCAGAAAGTGCAAAGTTATCTTAAGTGCAATTTCCTCAACCATAAGGAATTTACAGAATCATATTTTGGATCAGGAAATTAAAAGCTCTCTAAAGAGATTGTTAAACATTTTGACTAGGTAAAGGGCGAGAGGAGTTGCTATGGAAGAAGATCCAAATGGCTGTACATCCACCAGTGATGTGGTTGGCCACTGCTTGAAATCACTTCCCCCTTACCCTTGCTTTTGTGTTTTAAACAACTTCCTAGGAAGATGGAAACAAAGAGTATACATAATGGCCTCTCTGGAGGAGCCATCCCATAATGGCAGGGCCCTATTTTAAAACACTAGACCTCTGTTCTTCCTTGGAGTTGTGTGTGTCTGCAAATACTGTTTGAATTATATCATGAAGTAGAGTGCCCCAAAAAGAGGACAAAAAGGACAGAGATCCACTTAAACTTTGCAAATGTCAATTTATATGTGTAGCTGGACATTAAGAAATAATGGCTGTGATTTAAATGGAACAAGAACACTTTACATTGTAACAGAGAAAACCACAAGCAGCTTACCTGTGTGACTGCTCAGTCTGCTCTCCAGATGTTCCTTATTGATGGGCAACTTCAAGCCCCTCCCCCTGGCTCCCTTCTTGGGATTCTCTGATTTCAAATTGGGTTTGGACTGTACAACCCTTCAAACAGAGGGACGTTTTCTGACAGGGTTGTAGGACAGGACATGTTGCGACCCTATTAGGAAGCAACCTCAAATCACTGGGTTGATTTTTCTGTAATTACTGCATACCAGACACTGGATCATACCCAAGTTGTACTATTCCAGTTTACTGTACATGTGACTCACAGATGAAGTGATGAAATGCCTCAGTTGAAAAGCATTGTATTTGAATTAACACAAGAGCCCTGTTCACAAAGTGTTTGGGTGAAAGACATTACTATGATTTGTCATTCCAAAAAATGGTGCAGGTTGTTTGTTATTGCTTCCTTTTGTTTTACAGTCAAACAGAGGCATCGCTTTATACTTCCTGAGGGCTGATTCATACATGCTTTTCCATGACTTGATGGCTGCTACCTCAAGTGAAGAATTCAATGTGCAAATAAGCTATGATAGATATAGTGTATGTTGCCCAAGATTGTTTGAAGTTAGAGCGTGAGGCCATTACTTGTCAATGGGGGGCTGCGTATGATAAAGGAACCCAGTTGTGCAGGTCTCCTGATTGCGTGTAGCCCCTCCTACACATGGGTAGGAGTTTGTACATTGTGAGTTCGTTTTAGACAATCATGGCCAATGCATGATTATTTGAGGAAAGATCTGTGGTGTCAGGGTAAGGATAAAAGGGTCGCCCCAATCCATGACACCTGTGATGACTCATTTGCACATGCATGTCCCAGTCATCAAGTAAGGAGATATCTGTGAGTGAGTGAGTACCAGGTGGTGTCCCTGTTAGTCTGTGAAACAAAGATGAGTTTCATTCTTTCCTGGCACTGCAGAGAATTTGAGAGGAAGGAAATGGGAAGCAAGGAAATAGCCACCTCCAAGCAAGCTGTTAGCTTTTCCAATTTGCCCCACTAATGAGGCTGCTACATTCTTCTCCAAATAAATGAAGGGGCTTTGCAGCTCAGAGACTGAAGATGGAGAAGGAGTGGAGATGTTGAGAAACAGCAGTCTCAGGGGAAAAACATATAATAAAGTTGATAGTGATAGACTGCCATTTATGTGGCAGAAATAACTAATAGAGCTAAGGCTGCACACACAAAAAGTGTGACATTCATCTTGAACACAGCATTTTCCAACCTGAATCTATGCATATCAGAGGCTGCTTTTGCCACTGAAGACTATGATTAAGCTTATAATTTAGATTTTTAATTGAACTTTTTTTTATTGGTCTTAGTGTGATAATTCTGCTGAGCGTCTATGAATAATTAACTGCCAGAAAATAACTTGCCAAACTGAATTCTCAAATTGTGCAAATTCTTGCATTCACTCTCCTTCTCCATTTTTCTTGCATATACAGCCTTGCTGCAGCAGGCAACTTCCAGATGTGCTGACTAGCAAAATACGTGCATTTCAGATGTGCCTATGGGATGCATCAGAAATAACTCCAAACCATGGTTAGGGAATGGCATGGATGAGCCTGTGCTTTACTGATTCCCTCCTTTACTTTTGATTTAAAGACAAATCATAGGTCCCAGATGCACTATACATTTAAAGTAGCATCATAGCATTTTAAACTGTCATGGCTTCCCCCAAAGGATCCTGGGAGCTATAGTTTGCTAAGGATGCTGAGATTGTTGGGAGACCCCTATTCCCTTCCAAAAGCTACAATTCTCAGCTTATCATTCAATTCCTCTACTCGTGGAGGGAGATGTGAGTCCTATCTCTACACTAGAGCCAGGTGGGATCGGGATGAAGGGGAAGGCTCCAATCTGTTCCTGCTCCCATTCCTCATCTTCCTCTATAGTCTGCCATCCTAGGCCTGAACCTGATGGTGCCGAGGGAGTTATGACAGTGGAAACCTCTATTCATTTGTTTGAATTTTTATGGCTGAAATGTAGCTTGCTCTACAAAGAGTCAAATATGTTGCCTTATCCACTTTGGCCCTTGACCCTAACTGCCACTGGCATGTGTGACCATTGGGAAGTTGCTCATAAGGTAAAAAGTTTCCAGACTAAAAAAATGTCCATGAAAAGCCAGTAGTTTAAGCTACCCAATTATCAGATCAAAGTCCATATCACTTATGACTTTGATCTGAAAACAACTCCTCACTCCTGCTTTACCAACTCAACAGGCAAAGGGCAGTTAGTGCAAGCCATAGGTTGCTGGGTTCAGAGGAGTGTTCACAAATTGTTTTGTGTTTCTCTCTCTATACAGTGTATGTATGTATAAGCGCGCACACAAGTTGAAACAAGCAAGGTAATCAGTGCATGAGATGGTCTGCTAGCTGTACAAAGGGGGGACTTCTAGGATCAAGTAAGTTCAAAGAGTGAGTTTCAGCTGCTCACCTCCTCCAAAGACTAAGGAGCAATGCTGAAGTTAATAATTAGGGAAGGACCAATCTGGCACTGTTGCTGATGAGTTTGCACCACACCTCCTTCACCACCTCTGAGCCCCTCCCCCTCTATCTCCTGGTAAGCAGTAGCTACACTATAAACTATAGCTACACTATAAACTGACTCCAAGCGAGCAGGGGTGCCTCACCACATTGTCTGCTACTGGGTGTGAGTGTGTGTTTGCTTAACAATTTATCTGTCATCCATTCTCCAGTCCAAAATTCTCTCCTGCATGCCTGTCCTCTTGTGTAAACATATAGACACAGGGCTCATTCCCACACCTTGCACCTGTGTCCTTTGCAATGTGTGAGGAAGCTGTCTGTGATTACTGCACACTTGATTATCAGCCATTGGGTGTGTGAACTGACTCCACTGAAAAAGCATCTGCCTGTGAGGGGCAATGGAAGTCTCTCTGTGTGAGATCTGTGGGGTCCCATCACTCCTGCAAATAGTCACTGGATGTTGCAGTCATCTATGGAAGAATGTGAATGTATGAATGAGCCCTAGGAGTGTCCACTATGCAAACACAAATTAGAATGCAGATGCAGCACAAGAGGAGGGTTCCATTGTAGAGCAGAGAGAAGACAATAGATAGAAAACAGCATCCTGTTGCCATGGGGATGGCGGTCCACATCTCTATAGCAACTACGAAGCTGTTAGCATCACTCTGGTCTTCCCAAGTGTGGTAGACTTTGACAGGTAGCTCTTCATGAGTATAAGATGGCTATATTCTACCTCTACTGTCAGATGCAGTTGGCTGGGAATCACAGGCTCTGCTTGTGGGCTCCCCTTGAGCATCTGATTGGCCACTGTGAGATCAGTGCTGGACTAGATAAACCCTTGGCCTGATCCACTAAGGTTCTTATGTTGCTAGGTGCCACCACCGTTTCATCCCAATGCTAACTCTCTCTATTTGATGTGGTTTCAAAGTGGTTTCTTTCTTCCTGATCAAACTCACCCCTTCCATCAGAGTAGAGTACGTCTCCCCTCCTCCCCACTCCCCATGGTTCCATTTCTCTAAATTTCCTGGGGTGGAAATGGAAAGCGAGAGGAGGAGGGGGTGAGAAATCCCTCTAAAATAAAGTTTTTCTTTTCCATTAACTTCCTAACACCTCTCGAGTGACTTTGCAGAATCTCTGCAGTGCTTTGTGAATGATGTATGAAATGAAAAAATCTCTGCCCACCCCAGTGGAAATAGACTTTACAGACAGTGCTTTGCAATTGCTTCTGTGTTCTGCTATCTGATGTAGCATTTAACTAAGACAACCAGAAAACCCTTGCCAATCTCCAAGACAGACACTTCCAAAAAATGTTAAGCTTTAGAAGTTTACTTTGGTTTTGTTTTTTACTGAAAACTTGTTGTCGATATTTTAAGTTTTAAGCATTGTAGGCCTTTGTTACTCTACTACTACAGGCAGGGGTCACAAATTTCAGCAGCACCCTGTGCGATGCCAGAATTTGGTGTGCCCCCACCTCTCACACTCCGTTCGAAATAATAGTTGTGGTGCCTCCAAGGCTCCATGCCCAGTTAGATCGAACCAGTAGTGCTCCCCTAACTACACCTCTCTTCCAGACATGGTTCAAGTTTTATTTCCTTCAGCCCTAGCCCACCCTCAGCCTCTGTCCCTTCCAAACAGCAAACTGTTGTTTCTTCATGAGTATGCCATCTCTCTCTCTCTCTCTCTCTCTCTCTCTCTCTCTCTCTCTCTCTCTCTCTCTCTCTCTCTTCTCTCTCTCTCTCTCTCTCTCTCTCTCACACACACACACACACACACTTCCTCCACCTGGCAAAGGAAGTCACCTCAAAGAATCGATGGGTATATCATTCAGAACATTCAGCTTTTCTTCTCGAGTACAGTATTACGTGGTAGGTATTTTTTAGTGGCTTGTCAGTGTTAATAAATACCTAAAATAAGTAACCCAAAACTCAATAGAGATTCCCAGGTGTCAGGAGACCATCTGTGATTCTATGATTCTATTTCAAGCAATTCTTTCTCATAAAGACACCAACCAACCATTGTGACAAAAGTCAGCTGCAGACCAAAATAATATTTTTTGCATCTTGAGATATGCTGCAGCATGGGTTTTGTAGTGCTCCTTGTGGCTCAAAAATGTAGCTGTGAAGAGAAGGTGGTGGTATTATTTCTTAAATCAGGGTTAGTCCATATGGTGTCTTCCATATGTTGTTGGACCTCATCTTCCATCAGCCCCAGCCAGCACAGCCAGTGGTCAAGGATGATGGGAGTTGCAGTCCAACAAAATCTAGAGGGCACTACACTGGGTATATTGGTCTTAATGCCAGACACTTTGTCAGAGGAGATCCAGAATTTCAATGTTGGGTGACCTTCTGGTAACACAAGCAAAGGTAACACAAGCACAGTGGGTGAAGTACTTGAGGAGAGAATGTTGAAATTTGAAGAATCCTATTCAAGAGTATCCCATGACTATAGCACTTCTATGTTGTTTGATTATTGCAGGCTGGATTTGCATAGCAGGTTTTTCAGGGCCATGATTATAAGCTGGCAATATGTCTTTACATAAGAGTAAAAGAGTAGGCCCATTTTGAGTAACATCTGCTGAAAGATGCATGCACACCTTGTAATTAGATGGTGGGTGGATTTAATTTCATTTCATTTAGATGCTGTTAATGACACTACAGTTATTTTTGTAATGTAAACATTCTGCAACCCATTTGTGCTATGCTCAAAGGCTTGACAGTGCTCTGTGAATCTGAACCTCTGCTGTGTTTAGTAGGCAGAGTATGTGGTTTTGTTCCAACAATCTACTGACTTTATACCCCTCTTTGCTGTAGTCCCATGCTGCAAGTCAAGTACCATGGTGACCTCTTTTGAAGTTCAGAGCTGTTTATTTTAGATATATGTCTGGCATCTTTACAATCTGATATCAGCTTTTGCTGGAGTGTTACAAGTTATGGCAATGAAACTGAAATAGCTTCAAGTACTTGTTTTATGAAATAAGAGAAATCAGGCCACCCAAACCTTGGCATACACTAACTGTGTGGTCACCTTTCCAAAACCTTATGTGCCCAGACTCTGCATTTATGTAGGACCCCTCTTAGTCCTACTTCACAACGGCAGTAAACCATCCTGCTGTTTTGAGATACTAGGATCTATTTCTCTCAAAGACCAAATAAGGTGGCAAAGGAATCCCTGGACTCAGCGGCGGAGCAAGCCAATCAGGCTCATGGGGCGGCGCGTACGCGAGCGGCATCCTGTACAGACTGCGCATGTGCGGCATCCCGTATGGACTGCGCATGTGCAGCATCCCGTACGGAGTGCACACACGTGGCATCCCGTACAGTTGCCATATGAGAAGCAGCCCATATGGATGGCACTCGATAGGGGCAGCCGATACGGACTGTGTGTGCCCTCGGCTGCTCTACAGCTGGGGGGAGGCAGGGGCCATCTTGTCACCCCCCCTGAGTGGTACCCGGGGCAAACCGCCCTTTCCGCCCCCCACTTCATACGCCCCTGTGTGTGGCTGCCCCATCTGGTCAATGCTTGGAATTGCATGTGGAGCATTTTCCTAGCAGTGAAGGGGTCACAAAAGGCTTCCTGTTTGGTCTGGGACATTTCCCAGGTAACTGTGATATTCCCAGCTTTGGTATGCTTCTTTGTTTTCCACAGCTCTGACTCACTGCAGTTCCGGCACTTGATCTCTTCAGGATTGGAATGTGTTGTGTGTGGGGCTTCTCGTGTGGTTAACTTGGAAACTGCAGTTGGTGCAGAATGCTGCAGTGTGTTTGCTTACAGGAGTGAGAACCTGGGTGGATCCATGCAAAGGAAAAATCCACTATGAATAAGCCAGAAATTAAATCGTTATAACAAAAGAAAAGCCATATGGATAATCACATAGATTTCTTTTTTGCTCTCCAGCACCATCTGGTGTTGCATTTTTATAACACATTCAAAACGCTGTTTTTTGACTAATGTAGCTGAGTCTCATTTCTGCATATAACATTCTCTGCTCAGAGATCTACACTGGTTGCATATCTGCTGCTGGGCCAAGTTCAAGATGCTACTATTAGATGCTACTATTTGACAGCTTGAGACTAGTTTACCTGTAGGGGCACCTTACCCCATGTATGCCCACTTGACTGCTTTGATATGAGGAACTGGTGCTGTTACAGGTGCCACATAATACTTGTTTCACACTTGAAAGAAATCAATCTTTTAGTGTGGCATCACCCATGCTTTGGAACTCCCTGCCTATTGACACCAAGCAAGCACGTTTGTGACATTCTTTCTGGCAGCTGCTTAAAACACTTTTAGTCTAGGCAAGCCTGTCCTGGCATGTACATGCTTTGATTTCTTTCTGATTTTGATTGCGTCTAATGATTTGTTTTTACTGCTTTTTAATACATAATTTTTATTAAGTTTTCTGTTTTAAAATTTAAAATACTCATTTTACATCAAGGACTTCCCTCCTTCCCTTTCCATGGTTCATTTTGCATATCATAAATCCCTGCATATTTTACAAAAACTATACCATTCATTATTCCATTACTGCATCCATCAAAACTTGTTTACACTGCTGAATTTATCTTAATGCTGCCAATTATTTCCCATATATTCAATAAACATTTTCCAGTCTTCTTTAAATGTATGTTCTTCTTGTTCTCTTATTCTATAAGTTAAGTCTGCGAGTTGTGCATATTCTGTCAACTTCTTTGGTTAGGACCTCGCTCGTTGTTTTCTAACATTACTTTCACACTGCAGTTCCTGTTGTGGTATGTTGCATGGCATTGAACAACTTCACTATTCCCCCATCCTTTCCGCATATGTGTGCTTCTGCTCTCCCACGGTTCCCCCCTGAAACTAGTAAGAGAGAACCCCAAATTTCACCAATTTACTTCTGTGGTTTTCTGGGTTAATGGGGTCGCAAAGAACTCTTTTTTTTTTTTTTTTTAGGGAAGCAGTTAACGTGAAAATGAATGCTTAACTTCCACTATATCCAGCTAGATTTCTGGAAGTAGGTTTTGTGTCATTCCAAAGCTCAAACATAATGCATTAATTAACTGTTAGGGAAATGTTGGGGAAACAGAATAAACTGTTGTATGAGTGCAGCCTTGATGTCATTGGATTACAGCTTCTAGCAACCCCAACAGTCGGCTTGGATAATGTTGTATTTTAATTTTCTGTTGAAAGCCACCCAGAGTGGCTGGGGAAACCCAGCCAGATGGGCGGGGTATAAATAATAAATTATTATTATTATTATGATCAAGGTTGTTGAGACTTGTAGTCCAGTGACACCTGTGCCCAGTGGCGGAGAAAGCCGGGGCAGGATGCTCCGCAGGACCTTCGAGGAGTCTGCCTGCCTCCTCCCACTCAGCCACCCAACAGCTGAGGGGGAGGCTGTTTGGGGGCAGAGCGGAGCCTGAGGGCGCCCAAGCCACCGCGTCACTCCCAGGAGAGAAGCGTGGCTCGGGTGCATTGCAGGCCCTGCGGTGAGTGCCACCTGCCATTTTGTCACCCCCCCCTCAGTGGTGATACCTGGGGCAAACCGCCCCTACTGTGCCACCTTCTTCCACCCCTAAGTCTGTGCCTGCCTGGATTTCAGGACATACAGCAGCTAATGGGACCTATAAATGTCCTTGAAAAGGGTAGTTTGGCCAGTTCCCTTACAGTCATGACAGCAGCTTAAAAAGGGGGAGGGGGAGGAGCCATTATTTTTGCACACTGTAATAGGATTTCACCCATAAAACCACTGTTTGGAAAGAAAGGAAACTGATATTAGGATTTGATTTGTGCACATCCAGAAACATGTAAATATGAATCAAGATGGGAGCAGATGTTTGCTGATGAATTGCTTTGTTCTCCTCTGGCTGTCATTCCAGATTAGGGACCCTCACCGTGCTATTTCCCTTATAGATTTCAGAGATACTTGGAAATATAGAGGGTGACTTTGTGATCAGAGAAAGCTCCGAGAAGTGGAAATTATTTTAGTGAATCAAACATCTTCTCTCCCTCCTTTTTTATTTTTAATAATAATGTTAATAACATTTGTCCTCATTCCTGTGTCTCAGTTCTGTAAAAGGCATACACAGACAGACAGCCCAGCACCTGCCAGCCCAACGTTTATAGGCGTGCAGATGCTCAATTGTGTGAGCTTAAGAAAAGGAGTTGAAGCCATCTGCAGGGAGTGGGGTGGAGGGAATGATGCAGAGAAAGGCAGAAAAGCTTTGCTGGATTAGAAAGAGAGCATTTAGAGAAAATACTGCTAATATTTCAAAAGCTTTGCATACCACACCTGTGGTACTGCAGAAATATGAACTATCTGAATAAGAAACAGCTAATCTATACATACCAATCAAACACACAGCACTGAGTTCCCCAGAGTATACAGATGCTGGAGGGTGGGTTGCATCCCTGAAGGCTTCAGCCATATTAAGAGACAAATTCTCTGGTCATAGATTGGGATGGGGGAGTCTTCAGATGTTGTCAGGCTCCAATTCCCATCAGCTCCAACCAGCATGTCCAATGGTCAGGGGTAATGGCAGCGGTAACCATGAAAAGCATAGCTTGAACCCTAGGGATGAATAAATCCAGCATCTCTCTCTCTCTCTCTCTCTCTCTCTCTCTCTCTCTCTCTCTTTATTCTCCCACTCTTAAATTTGGTTATCTACATTTCTCCAGCAATTTGTGATGTATTTATTTTTCAGAAAAATTCTTTCCCTTTTAATACTTTTTTTTTTTAATGCAATTTATTTTCTTATTCACTGATGGAGAATGGTCAAGGGGTGGGGGAGGAAACCCTTGGCACAGTGCCATTTTCATTATTCAGAGGAGGACACTGAAAATTGCCAGGGATTTAGAAAATGAAGTCCTATAGGGATGAGAAAATGTTGACGGAACCAGATATGTTTATCCTGGAGAAGATGGGGGGGTGGGCATGCTTATTTCTTTAGATATGATATATATTGCCAGGGCGTGTATTTTCAGATGGAACTCACTGGAATTCAGTTCTGGCACATTGCCATTATAAAAGGACAAGGGAGGAATTCATGGTGACTTCTGGCACCTCTTTTTCTAGAAAAATAGCATTGTATATGGCCCACTTTTCCTCCGATGAGTACATGGTACGCCCCTCTCCATTTTATCCTCACACCTTACCTATGAGATAAGTTAGGCTAAGAGACAGTTACAGCTCCAAAGTCAACCAGGGAGCTTCACTGCCTCTCACTTGCCTGGATGGAGGACCGAGGTGCATGCAAGCATCAGTAGAAACTAGCCTACCATAGAAAGGTAGAAATTTGCATTCATTGTTCTTCTTGCTTTTGCCTCCTGCCCTGTATGTGGCCCTCAGAAATTTGTCCAGAAAGGAATGTGAGCTTCTAGCTGAATAAGGTTTTTCCCACCTCTACATTAAACCCACCTTCCCATTCCAAATCTCTCCCCCCCCCCACAATAATAATAATAATAATCTGCTTTTAACCAAAGAAAAACATGTCTGGAATTCATGGCTGCCCCACATCACCTGTGGTTTGGCATTAACCTGATGCCTTCCATTCTGAAAATAAATCAGGTTTCCTTTGCTGCCTCTCCCAGCAATTCATGTCGTTCCCCGCTCCTGCCTCCTCTCTCTTTCTCTCTCTCTCTCTCCATTTGAGAAAGTTACAAAACAAACATAAAAAGACCTAATTGACCAGCACCATCCAAGGAAGAATGACTCTGCATGTCTGGCTTCACATGCTGGGAACAACTCTAATTTGCATGGCATCTGAGGTGCCCTTTCCTTACCTCCAAACAGAACCCACCCAGTAGGGGAGGGTGTTTGGTTGTTAGTTTCTCTAGAACACACTGAGCTAGCATCAGTCATTACACACTGGTGGAGAGGAGGAGAAGGCGGAGTGGAGGGGGGAAGAGGGGGGAAAGAGACGAATATTTTCCACGGCCTTGTTTAAAACGACATAGAGAACTGCTTTGTATAGCCATGTCTGAAAAAAAGTAGACATTTCCTCACTGAGTGGCCATGTGTGCTATCCTACAGCCATCACCCTGGGGTACCATTGCAAGGCGATGATATATGAAGAACAATGCAGTAGAAAAGAATTCTTTGGTGATAAGGATGCAGAGGGCATGAAACTTTGTCAACAGTAGGAATCCAGCCAAGGAAACTAGCCATTTACCCATAAATCCGTTTACCCATAAAGCTTGTGACCCCTGCAGGAATTCCCATTACATTAGAACTGGGGACATTATTAAGAAGCTTTAAAGCTCCTGGTTACCAAAGAAAGTCCCTATTTTCTGGTCCTTCATCTGGCAAATCAATTCATCATCTTCTACTTTTTTGTCTCTTGAGGTTGAAGATAATAGCTACTGGGGAAAGCAGTGAAGGAGGGCCACTGCTTTTACAACCTGCTTGTAGGGTTCTTGCAAGCATCTGGTTAGCTACTGTTGAAACAGGATACCAGACTAGATAGACTTTGGTCTGATCCATCAGGGTTCATTTTAGGTGGCCCCATGTCCTACTTTACAGAGAACAGTATCTGAAGAGCTGGATGAATATAGTTCTTTATTTGAAAGAGTCCTCTGTTTGAAGGTTTGTCCAGTCAGAATCTGGTTTAAGGACCGTAAGAAAGGAAAGGAAGTTGTTCATCAACAGTTAGCACCTGAGCAGCTGATTGAGCAGGCACCTAGGTCATATGGTCACAGTCTTCCCCATTGTGGTGAGATGCATAGTCCTATTGGAAGGGCTGTAGCTAAGTGTTAAACTGTCTGCTTTGCATGCATGCAGAAGACCCCAGGTTCAAACTACAGAATCTCCAGGTAGGATTGGAAATGTTCCTTGCCTAAAATCCTAAATGGACACTGGCAGTCAGTATAGACAATGCTGGGATGGATGGACCAATGGTTTATCTTGGTGTAAGACAGCTTTCTATGGAGAGCCAGTGTGGTGTGGTGGTTAGAGGGTTGGACTAGGACCTGGGAGGCCAGGACTCAAAGCTGGGAAGCTCACTAGATGATCTTTGGCCAGTTATTCACGCTCAGTCTAACCTGCTTCACAGAACTGTTGTGGAGATAAAACAGGTAGGAGGCAAACTATGAGCCCCTTGCAGGTCCAGGTGTCATGCTCCCCAGTCCCCCAACCCACATAAATGAGAGACCACTAAGACAGGTTTGGATCAAAACAGGCCACAACTTTATTAAATGCAGATGAAAGAGGTTTGGCTTGGGCATGGGGCAACTGAAATACTTCCAGCCCGCCCACTGTAAGTGATGCATGGTCAATTCAGGAGGAGGTTCCTAAGACTTACATAAAATAGGGTGACCACCTTCAGCCCTGACCCCGCCTGGGCATGCAGACAGAACTGCTCCCCCCAGATCCCTTTAATGGGATACCCCAGTTTTTGGAGGGGCAGATGGACACTACAACCTCCCCTCCATCCAAGACAAAGGATTGCCCCAATGCCCAACCAGTTGTGATGATTCCTATGAGGTAGGCAAAACCGCCAGGTCAGAGCCAATTTGACCGGTGGACAAATTCCTACCTGTCCCCATAAAACGGCAACCACCATAGCCACAGCAAGGTCCTTGACTACCAGCTTAAACCAAGGGTTCGGGGAACCTGACAAAGGACAAAACAGCCTGTGTTCCAGGTGAGGGCTGCTTAAATGGCCTGAGGGTGGGCCTGAGGGAAGCATACTTGCCCCGTCAGCCCTTCCCTGGCACAACCCAAGTCCCGGCCTGCATCCCCATTCGCCAAAGCAGGATGCAGGCCAGGATCTGGCTCCAGATAGACGGCAGGGGCATATGCCCCCACTGCCTATCAGGGAGGGCACAGAAGCTGTGACTCTTCTGCCGGGGGCCCAAGTAGAGCCTCTGCAGTCCTGCAATACTGCCACACCAAAAGGGGTGAGAGGACCTGCAAGACAGGTGGGATAGAAATGTGAAAATAAATAAGTAAAATGTTCCTTTCTGAATTATTGCCATTCTTTCTAAACGTGCATTTCAACATGTAACTTTTATGCACATCCTTATGTGCATCCTCATTTGCCCTTCCCAGCCCTCCCTTGTGATGCATTTCCTTTCTCTTTTTTTGGCAATGCATACAAGGCTGCCCTCAATCCTGTCCATCTTTTTCAATCTGGTTTCGGGGTTCACATCCCTGGAATGGGAGCTGTAACTCATGCAGGAGGACCCAGTAAGCCTGTACTGCCTCTGTCACCCACATTCCCCACACTTAAAGACCTTATTTTGAAAAGAAAAGAAAGCAAGCAGCCTTGCTTTCCTGCCTGCGATTCCTCAAATCTCTCAGTGACACAGCCGCAGGATGTTTGTCAGCCACGCTTATGTTAAATTAAACAAATCTAGGAAGACAGGGCAGAGATGCATTGACCCATAACCCTGGCTAACAAATGGTCAGTATCCTTGTGAGAGAGAGTGCCATGGGCATTGCGTGGCATTAAATGAAAAGCAGGGAATAAGGAATTCTACCATAGCGATGGAAAAGGAAGAAATAAGGCCATCTGGGGTTTACTCTGCCGGCAAAGCACCAATAGCTATTTTCCAAAGTTTCTGTAAACTTTAGGCTTATGCAGGCATTAATGTGTAGTTCTGTGTACTGTGAAGATGTAAATGAATGATTTTGCTGATTGCGCTATGTGTGCTAAAGGCAGTGCTTTTTTCTGGGGGGAAGCAGGGGTACGCATACCCCTAAACATTTTGTGAATCTAATTTTGGCCTCATTGAGGGGCAGTGTTTCAATATGAGTAGGAAAATGAGGATACC
The DNA here is from genome assembly GCA_034641385.1 of Darevskia mixta. Lineage (NCBI taxonomy): Eukaryota > Metazoa > Chordata > Lepidosauria > Squamata > Lacertidae > Darevskia > Darevskia mixta. The sequence goes on from JAWWNH010000061.1 coordinate 19,642,593, forward strand.
CCTAAACATTCTTTTTAGAAGAAAAAAAAAACACTGGCTAAAAGCATGGCCACAGAGGCAGTGGAGTGTTTGGCTTGTGGAGAGACCTCAGGACCAGATAATTCATGCTTGACCTTCCCCACCCCTCTCCTAAATCCAATGGCCCTTTTAGTAAAGGGAACAAAATCTCTCACTACACATGCTCATTATGTGCAGTTTAAAATACGAGGACACCTGGACAGCAACTTAAAATTTAAAAGAAATTCAGTGAGCAACACTGGAATGTCTAGAGGCTATTAGTTGCTTGCTGCCCATGTGTTCCTGGGTCAGGTTCATGGTTCTGGTATTAATGTACAAAGCCCTGAACAACTATGGTTCAGGATACCTTCTGGATGGTCTGAGCTCTTATGTCTCAGCTTGATCACTGAGATAATCTGGAAGAGCTCTGCCAGTTGTCTCATGTGTTACAGAGACCTAGCTGACCTCCATTAGAAATTCAGCATTTAGCATCACTGCTCTCATGCTGTGCAACACTCTTCCAGCAGAGATTTGGCGGGCACCCTCACTTTTGATTTCTTGAAAACCTTTCTATGCAGATAAGCCTATGAAACAGCATAAACTTTTTGATCAGCCAGTAATTATAATCCCTCTGTACTGTTTTTATGCTGTTAGTTATTTTATTGTACATACTGCTGTGCACAGCAATGTTATTGGCTGCATACGCACCATGCGCTTAAAGGACACGACTTCCTTTAAAGAATCCTGTGAACTCGACTTTGTTAAGAGGTCTAGGAATTGTGTGTTAATGATGTAACCTGCCCTGGGACCTTAGGTTGAAGGGTAATAATAATAATAATAATAATAATAACGGTTCTGAGAATAGTAAATTGCAGTTCCCAGAATTCTTTTAGGCAAGCCATATGCTTTAGATGTACTTTAAATAGATGCTGTATATGCAGTCATATTGTATGAATTGATGATCTATAGATGCTTCTATTGAATAAAATAAATAAATAAATTGCATGTTATCCCTACCTTAAAGCATCATTGGTCAGGAAGGGCAATGGGATATTACTTTCCACAATAAAACATGGCGATCGGCAATAGCTCAGTTGGTGGAGCATGAGACTTTTAATCTCAGGGTCGTTGGGCAAAAGATGGCTGCATTGCTGGGGGGTTGGTCCCTTCAAACTGTACAAATCTGTGATTCTATTATTCTCTCTCCTGCACATCAAAACCACCCCAGCTCACAGGACTTCGGTGGCTAACTTTCCTGGGGCTTGATTCCATGGCTGGATTAATAGGTTGCCTAGGGCTTTCAGTTCTGAACATTACAGCAGCACTTTTAAGTCTGAAGACTTATCTAGATCATTGATCTGGGGCAGCACACATATAGTTGCCAAGGCAAACATTAACTATAAATCTCCATTTTAAAAAAAGAGAGGAGGAGGAGGAGGAGGAGGAGGAGGAGGAGGAGGAAGAAGAAGAAGAAGAAGAAGAAGAAGAAGAAGAAGAAGAAAAGAAGAAGAAGAAGAAAGAAAGAAGAGGAAGAAGAAGAAGAAGAAGAAAAGAAGAAGAAGAAGAAGAAGAAGAAGAAGAAAGAAAGAAGAGGAAGAAGAAGAAGAAGAAGAAGAAGAAGAAGAAGAAGAAGAGGAGGAGGAGGAGGAGGAGGAGGAGGAGGAGGAGGAGGAGGAGGAAGAAGAGTCACAGCCTTTTATAATTCTCCCTTAAAAAGTGGAATTGAAAATAAGTGTAAAAGATGAAAAGCAGACATTTCCAGAGGAAACTTTAGAGGGGTATAGCATGCACTTTTTTGCTAAATGGATCTACTGAGAGTCATTTTTCATCAAAGCCTTTTCAGAGATCATTGCCTTCTTTTGGTTAGAGAGATTAGTTTGCTGGGGTTTATTTACTGCTCTGTACCACCAACCACTGAGGATGTTGGTTTGAAGGAATGGGGTTTTATTTCACCTGTTCTGAAGCCAGAGCTGGCCAGTGCCCATTGAGACCAGTAGGGAAGATGACAGGGAGATCGAAAACAAGGGAAGCCAGAGCCAACTAATTCTAGTTTTGTCCCCATCCTTCTCCCTGATGACTTCTACAAAAGGCAATACTGAGACTGGAAAGGAGGAACCTTTGAGTGGTTTGTAAGTAAGACAGTGGGTTAATAGGGCTGGCTGAGCTCGGTGGGGCAGCACCCCATTCATCCTAATGGACCAGACTGCCTTGTGCTTACCAGGGAGTAAGTCCCATTGAATATACAATTACAAATCGTAAAAAAATGCATATTTTTTTTAAAAAAGAAGAAAACAAAAGAGGATACTGGTTTGCATAAAAATATGCATCTCGTTTATTTATTTATCTAAATATAGACCGCACTCTTCATATAAAATGAACCACAGCAAGGCATTATACCACATAAAAATGGCCATAAGATCAGCAGACCATCAATAAAAGCATTAAAAAATATATCAGTAAAAACTAGTGGGAGCAAATAAACCCATGTTCCAATGGCCTCTGTATAACATGGTTCTCAGGAGATGTCTAAAAATAGATAGGGATGATTGCTGCTTAGCCTCTATGGGCAGGGAGTTCCACAGGGCTTATGCATCTAGAGATGCAATTTTAGAAAACAATCTCTAAAATTTAAATGGCAATGCAGTGCATCTCACCATAGCAGGGAACCCTGTGGCCAGTTGGCCTGCGTTCCTATTCTTTCTACTAATTGCTGACAGGCTGCTTCAAGGCACCTATTCCCCCTTCTCGGGGTTTTTAACCTTTAAAATGAACATGGAGCAGACACCGCCAGGCACATGGTCATTCTATGAGCCGCTCTGTTTAAATCTATTTTCTGTCCCATCTTCACTATACATTTAAAGCAGTATCATGCCACTTTAAACCTCCATGGCTTACCCAAAGAATCCTGGGAACTGTTGCTCATTAAGGCCACTAAGAGTTGTTAGAAGGCCTTCTAATGCTACAATTCCCATCATTCCTTGGGACAGGGGTGCCAACTTGAATAAAATATTGGGGGGGCAGGTAAGCCCTGCCCCACGTAATCGATCACATGCACACCATTTGAATGGCAATGCCCATAAACTTTGGGGGTGTGGCCCCCTCAAATATTTTATTGGGGGACCCGGAGGGACCTTGGCCTCTAGTAGCTGGCTTCTATGCCCTGGGAAGAGTGTTTGCAAAATGCTGTATTTTCTCACAGTTGAGCTACAGAACTCACTCCCACAGATGACAGTGATGACCATCATGTTTGATGGCATTAAAAGAAAACCGGACAAATTCATAGAAGATAAGGCTATGAACCATGATGGCTTTGCCATCCATAGTAGGACTCTGTCATGCTTTTGAATATCAGCTGCTGAAAATCACAGGAGGGGAGAATGCCCTTGTGCATACGGTAGCTGTCAACCCTCCATTTTTGGCAGGATTGTTGATATCCCTTAAATTTCCCAGATTTCAAAGGAAGCAGCTTCTCTTCCTCCCTGCCGGCCGGGAGGCTCCTCAGCTGCATTGCTCAGCTGCCAATAAGGAGTCTGAGACCGACTGGGGGCGGAGCTTGCATGCCTTGTGCAGCCAGACCCTCACGCCCAACCAGACAGCCTGCCTGCCGTCTACGCGCTCGCTCTTTCGCTCACCCGTTCGCACAGAGCCTCTGGAGCGCAGGGTGGCGAGGCTACTTGGTGCCATTGCACCGCCCTCGCGGCATCCCTTATTTTCAAATCCGAAAGTTTGAAAAAATCCCTTATTTTCAAATCCGAAAGTTGACAGCTATGCCCTTGTGTTTGGGTCCTGCTTGTGAGTTTCCCATAGGTATTTGGTTGGCCACAGTGAGGGCAGGATGCTGAACTAGATGGGTCATTGGTCTGGTCCAACAGGCTCTTCTCAAAAACTTATGACTGTGATAATTGTAGCTGTATGAGGGGAATAAAGGTCTCCTAGCAAGTCTCAGCACCCTTAACAAACTACAGATCCCAAGGTTCTTTGGGGGAAGCCAAGAATGTTTAAAGTGGTGTGATCTTGCTTTAAGTAAAGATGGGATTTCACTTTAATGCAGCTGATAGTGGGCTATCTCCATATATCTATATCTATCTATCTATCTATCTATCTATCTATCTATCTATCTCTAACAGATATCTAATGGATCTCAGCTTCTATCTGTGAAAATGAAGACCTCACAGTGATGATGAAGAAGCTGGTTCAAGAATACAAATAATTCTTCAAACTCACTGAAATACTGTCAGCTGTTTGGGGAAAACATGTATCTTTGGCATTATCGGCACCATTATTTGAAAGTCATCCGGTAGAGTTCATCTTTATACCCTAAGTCTTTTGTTAGCACAGGAAGTTATTAATAGCAATTTGGGGGGGGGGGGAATAATAATACAGTATTAGTGTCTAGGTTAGGCCAAATACAAAGTGATACCCTGTGAGATTTATTAAAGGGTGATACGTCGAAGATGGCAAGGACAGAACAATTACTAGAACAGATTGCTACTCAGCCTCTTAGATCCTGCCTCTTTCATCTTTCACACATATTTCTGCTTGCTTAAGCAGTATGGTAAGTTATCTAAATGGCCCTCTCCATTGTTCTTCTACTCAGCTTCATGGTTTCCATTAAGATTCCGCTTTTCTAGGCTTCATATTTTATATACTGACCTCGACTCCAGCAGTATCTGTAAGTTAAACATAACCAGAAGGCAATGGTTTAAGACTCTGTTCATATGCACCTCTAGTACTTGAGTGTGAAACCTCAGATATTCTGCAGGTGTGGCCCTCCAAGCTTCTCTACATAGCCATTGAGACTCTCTCACATACCACAGCCATCCCCAGCCACACCTCCTCTCCAGCCCCACTTCTGACTGGCAAAAATATTTGTGTGTGTGTATGCAGAAACTAGCCTACTGTTTAAAGGTAAAATGTGCATTTGTTGCTCCACCCACCTTTTTCCTCTGCCCCCTCCCCCTGTAGAGGGTTGTTCCAAATGGAATGTAGCCAGTGGTGTAGCCTGGGTGCAAATTTAAGGGGTGCAAATTTTCAACACCCAGTGCTGCCTCAATACAGCTGTGCGCTTCTATCATTGGGCTCTATTGAAAACAGCTTCTCCATGCAAACCAGGAAGTGACCTCTCCAGACCACAGAACTAGTACTCTTTTCTTATCTCTGCAGCTTTGATCTCCCGGGTGTCTCAGATGCCCTTAGGCAGTTGAATGCACATGCATAATCCCATCATTTCGCTCCTTCCCACCCACCCTCCACACAGCCCCAGGCTCTGGCAACTGATTCCTCTATGCCACTGAATGTAGACTTTAGGCTGGAAAAAGGTTCCCCTATCCCTGGAAACTACTCCTCTGTGGCATGCCTTCCTCCAATAATCTGCATATTAATTAATTGCAGAAGTACCTGGTGGCAAACGTTCTTACCACCACACACTTCGTTCCTGGCTGGGTGATGAACAGTTGGCTCCAGCAGAGTGGCCACTACCGTGCGATTTGACTCCAGTCACATTCACACCATGCATTTAAAGCACTATGATGCCACTTTAAACAGTCATGACTGAGAGTTGTTAGGAAACCCCAGTTCTGCTTCCATAGTTACAATTTTCAGAATGGAGTGACAATCAGTCCCTCTTCACAGGGACCTCTATGAATTGTGGCTCTGTGAAAGGGGTCTCCTAGCAACTCTCAGGACCTTTAACAAACTGCAGTTCTCATAATTCTCTGGGGGAATAATTTTACTTGAAATGTATGGTGTGGGTGTGGACTTCACATACACACAACAGAGATGAGGAATATGTGTTCCTCAAGGGACAGTGGTCAGTGGCTGCACATCACTTGTGTAAGATAAGAGCTATGGTAACAATTGGCATGAATTGTTATTCAGGGTTGGAACTAGCATCTACAGTACCCTAGTGAAATATGAAGTAAGGTCCCTGTGTGGTAAGAATTCACCTCTACACCACCTTGTTCATTATCCAGGTGAGGAACATCCACCTTTTGAATAAAGAACAGGACCAAGGAATCTATTTTCGAAGTCCAGCATCCAGATTTAGGGACCCAGTGTTTATTATCGCTATTGCAATAGGCTATAATAGTTTCCTTGGTGAATTCTTACCACACCTGGATATTTGAAGAATGAGCCTCTTGGATACAGCTGCACTGATGGGAATGTGGTGGTGTTTCACAGACTACAATTGTATGTCTCTCCTGTTGAGTTTTCACTTGTTAAATTAGGTTAGCTTTAAACCCTGATTAAACATGTGGTCAATAAGTGGTCGTCTGCCCAGCTTGTTCTCCTACCTCTTGGTGCTAGACCACCACCACCCAATTTGACAGCCTCTGATTTCTCTTGGGTGGACTTAATCCAACCTGGAACAATCCAGGTTTACTTCAGCCCTATCAGGCTAAAATCCAGGTCGACCCAAAATGGTTCAGTTTGCTTCAGAATCTGAGATTGGTACAGCACACAGCTCACTGGGCAGTGTAAAATAACACACACACACACACACACACACACACACACACACACACACTTTTAAAATGCTTGTATTATTTCCACTGATTATTAGGTTCCACCAGTGGCATGCGGTGAAATTTATTGTAAGGAAAGAGAGAGGGAGGTGCCAGTTTGCGTGGGCATTTGAAGAGCGGCTGACACCACATGCGTGAACACCATGCCTCCCTCCCTAAGCCGGGCAGAAGCTTCCTGGGCCTTGGGTAGCAGGCACCAGGCCTCTGGCAGCACTCTGGAGCCCTTCTGCCTTCTTCCCCAAGCTTTGCCCACACAAACTGGTTTTCACTAAGCCAGGGGTCACCAATGTTTTGGTGCCTATGAATCCTTGTAGGCTAAGGTAGCACCCACACGATCCCCCCACCTTCTGTCACTATTAGGCTTGGAAGCACCATTTCATTGTAGCTAATAAAACAGGTTCCAGAGTGTGTTTGGTTGGGGTGTGTTTGTGCTCCCAACAATTTCTTTGATTGGCAAATATGCAGCAGCATACCGAGCCGTTTGGCTGCCTGGGGCGGCAAGCCAAGCAGTACTCTCCGGGGGCAGGGCATCGCTCCGTAGCGTATGGCTTCGCTCGCTTGGCCGCCGCATGGTTTTTTCCTCCCTTCCTTCTGTGCCCTGGTTGGGCGGAGCTGCAGAGGCGGGCCAGCGAGTGGCGTCATCACGCCAGCCACAAGCGTGATGCCTTGCTGGCCCGCCCCTCGCCCCGCGGCTCCACCCAACCAGGGCACAGAAGGAAGAGGAAAAAAACTGTGTGGCGGCCAAGCGAGCGAAGCCAGCCGCAGCGGCAAGCGAGGTTTTGGGGAGTCGCCGGTCGTGGGGGAGGGGAGACAGAGTGTCGCCCCCTAGAGGCTGGAACCCGGGGTGGCCCGCCCCCATTGCTCCACCCTTACTCCGCCCCTGCAAATATGCCATTAAGTTGCTCTCTTGTCTCTGAGTCAGGAGGAACATTATTTTGGTAATAAGTTGCATTGACCCTGGCAAAAAAAGAAACAACAACTAATCCAAAGACTTTGAACATCTGAGTACTGAGGGGTGGGGTTGTAAGTGTGTCTCAAAAAGATACAAGCAGCCGCTCTGCTGAGAATTAGACTCAGGAACGTTGCTCAGAATCTGGCTTGTTTGTTCCAATAGTTTGTTACTCCTGCTGTTTCTCTTTTTATCTGACAGTTATTCCCAGCAGCCTGTAGTCCTAAGGAAGTGTATGCTGGCTGCAAAATGGGAAAATCAAGAAAATCACACTATTTCTGCTTAACACCTATTTATCCCGCCTTCTGACCAATAAGCTCAGGATGGAGACCATGAGGGTTACTCAGATAACAATCATGGGAAGTAGGCTAGGCTGAGGGGCTGCCCAGGGTGTCAACAAATGAGCTTCACATTTGAGTAGGGATATAACCCAAGACTCTCCCATCCAGGTCCAGTGCTTACAATCTCTTCTTGCACTTCGATGTCACCTCTGTCTAAAAACCTTGCCACTAAAATTGTGCATCTCCTTTATAATTATGGCCACCTATTGCCTATTCTGTTTCTCCCACTTTTTTTGTTTGTTTGTTTTGTTTTACCAATCTCTGTCAATTAATGAGAAAATAAATCATGGGGAAGAGAAAATTTTGGTTAAGTTCCCATGGGTGAAGTGCAAGTGTCTTGTCACTGGGTTATTCAACCGATGCAACAACTCAGTTGGATCCTGCCCTATTAAACTCTAAATGTTGTTGGACACCAACTCCCATCAATCCTAGCCAGCATGTGGTCAGGGATGATAGATGGAGTGGCTCAAGAACATCTAAAGGTAAAGGGACCCCTGACCATTAAGTCCAGTCGTGACCGACTCTGAGGTTGTGGCACTCATCTTGCATTATTGGCCGAGGGAGCCGGTGTACAGCTTCCAGGTCATGTGGCCAGCATGACTAGGTCGCTTCTGGCAAACCAGAGCAGCGCACGGAAACGCTGTTTACCTTCCCGCTGCAGCGGTACCTATTGATCTACTTGCACTTTGACGTGCTTTCGAACTGCTAGGTTGGCAGGAGAACATCAGGAGGACCACATATTCCCCAACTCTGTGCTAAAAGGTTTCAGCCCTGCTTTTTTATTGGTTCTCAGTATATCTCCCATTCCCCACTCCCTTGAATCATCCCATGTGAGCCCAGCAAGTCAGTTTCCTTCTATCTGGTTTCTAACTTCTATCTGCTCCCTGAAACTGCACAGATCAAGGAATGATGTCAGCCCATATTGTCCTCCTCCAAGTTCAAATGGAACCCTTTGTTTTCAAAGGGGAATTTGGTGCATTGACTTGATTCACTTTGCGATATCCCTGCTGTTTCCTCCTGTTTCTCAGAGAGAAGAACTGAAGAGAAAGCTCTGACTTCCAATAGGGCAAGTTCTTAAATCAATCTAAATTACAGGCTCTGTGCACTTTACAACCTGGGTAGAGTTGGAATTAGCTGAGGCAAATCCTTCCAGCTATACACAACACTGGTGTGTCATTAGTGACCATTGATCAAAGCACTTCCTGTGAATGGAATGGAATGCAGTGGGCGGAACACACCTTAAACTAGTGGTCTAGCAGACAGAGAATTATGTTGGTGGTAAACCAGTGGTAAAGAATAACTTTTTGCTGATCCATTTTGATAGTGAACCTTCAGCCCATGGGTCTAATTAGACCCACCTGGCCTTTCTATTTGACCTGTGAGGCCACCTCAGCCAAGCCCTGACCTTATGCTTGATGGACAATTCTGAAGCACTAGAGGCTGCTCAATTCAGATTGGTGTCCAAGACCAAATCAGCTCCAGAAAAAAATGAAGGTTAGTTCTCCTCCATTCATATTAGGAAATCTAAAAATGGTTACATGTTTTGCCTTTTAATAGAAGTGAATAAAATTTTCAGGAATTGTAGCCCCTCCGGAGTGACCTAAGTTTTCAAACTACAAATAGCTCAAGTTTCTGTGTGATAGGTATACCATCTATAACTTTTTAAATTTTGTACAAAATTAGATTATATTTGTGGACATGTTTTTCTCTTCTGAAGGGATTGATCCTGACAAATTTCAGAAGGACTGATGTAGTAGTTTTCCCATGAGGATAAGTTTTATAATTTAGGGGTGGATAAGAAAGCAACTACTTTAATTTCCCCATGTGGTTTTTGTGCAATTGGTCTGAAGATAGCAGACCTGTGAGAGGAACCTTTTTGTGAGAAGCCTGCCAAATTACAGACAAATCAGCCCAGACAGTTTTGTGCTAGGAACATTTAAACTTGATTTGGGAGAGAATTAAAAGGGATTCACTTGTCTATCTCAAAACACTGGGATTGGAATATCTGGGTAAAATAGTTTCCTCCAATTGCAAGCTTGACCTGTCTGTCATAATAGAGCTATCCCTTATCCCTCACCCCACCCTGGTGTTTTCTCA